>JASSKH010000022.1:1181964-1586964 GCA_031763025.1 Macrocystis pyrifera
TCGTGATAGGGCACGAGTAGAGCACGGCACTGCTCGCTGCCGATTGATAGGCCTAGAGGCTAGGCCTACTGCTGTGGTTTCTGTGGTGGTTTCTCCGTTGCGGTTCCTCTTCACGTCAGCTGCAAGCAGCAGCAACAGCGGCGGTTGGAGAGCTGCAGCATAATGGAAAGGGAGGAAGATGAGCAGGGGCGACGCACGCTTTCCCGGTACGTGTGCAGAGGCGTGCGAAAGAAGCGAGGGTCCGGGAACGTTCGGGGTTCTTAGACCTTGAACTCGAGCGCAATAATTCATTGGGCGTAGGGCTGTCGGCTCTGATGCACAATGACTCACAACCGTGCCTCATGCGCCAGCAAGCATCGTCACCTCGATCGCTTGGGGACGCCAGCCATGATTTTTCCCACGAGGTTTTTTTTTCTTGGCCGGTTCGTTCCGGCGGTTTGGTAAGAGTTGCTTGCACACGCATGAAGGGTTATACGAGTAGACACTCGTATAAACTTTGGGTGTCCTTCCTAAACCCGCGAATTCGCGAATCGGCCGTTCACAGGAGGGAACAACTGATGATATTCGCAACAGCATAGACAGGACTCGCACATCAGTAGAGATATTTGATCGAGACGTCCCACCGCTAGAACGGGGCCAAGAGCACAAAGTCTGTACCAGATATCATGATATATCCATGCCCAGGACGGGAGGTGGATACCCGCACACAGCAGAGTATTTGGCATTAATAGGGAATACTGATGACACCTGAACGGAGGGCATATGTGCTGTACGAGCACATACCAGGTTTCTTTTTCTCCTCGCAGACATGCCGCACCCAGCACAAGCCAGGAATGGGGATACATACTCGCACGTACCGGCATCTACTTGACGTATACCGGGTCACAGCTGACGTTGTTATTTTGCTGATATATATATGAACAACGCTACTTTGCCAGTGCCGTCGGCCCTTGGCCTTGTCCGTCACTAACGATACAGATCATACGTGGCCGGCGCCAATGCGTCGGCCCTCGGCCCGTCCCTCACTACCAATAGCGATATATATCATACACGTCGTGAGGCACAATGTCCGACTGTACGTACCAACACCGCTGGGCGGGTGCACTAAAAGGCGGTCGATGGTGAGGGAAGGTATGCCGGTGCAGGTCTCGTGGCCGGCGCCAACGCGTCGGCCTGCGGCCGATCCTTCTCTAACGATACTCATCGTACACGTTGCGAGACACGATGTATTGCTGTATGTTCCTACGACGCTGTGCCGGTGCACAAAAAGGCAGTCGATGGTGAAGGATGATATGCCGGCGCAGGCCTCGCGACCGAGGCCAACGCGTCGGCCCTAGGTCCGTCCCTCACTAACGATACGTAAAATTAACGTCGCGGCACACAGCGAACGATGTATGTAACACACCGCTGTGCCGGCGCACTAAAAGGCGGTCGATGGCGAGGGACTAGATACCGGTGCACGGCTCGGGGCCGGCGCCGATGCGTCGACCCTCGGCCCTGCCTCTCACTAACGATATACGCGTCGCGATAAATATATACCTGGTAGCAATCTGTATCATGCACGTCGTGAGACACAATGTACTGCTGTACGTACCAACAACGCTGTGCCCGTGCACTAAAAGGCTGTCGATCGTGAGGGAAGATATGCCGGTGAAGGTCTCGTGGCCGGCGCCAACGCGTCGGCCTGCGGTCCGTCTCTCATTAACGATACATATCATTCACGTTGCGAGACACTATTACTGCTGTGTGTTCCACCGACCCCGTGCAGGTGCACTGTGAGGCGATCGATGGGGAGGGACTATGTGCCGGCGCAGTCCTCGTGGCAGGCGCCAACGCGTCGGCCCTTGGCCCGTCCCTCACTAGCGATACACATCTTAGACGTCGCGGTACACAGCGAACGATGTACGTAACAACACCGCTGTGCCGGCGCACTAGAAGGCGGTCGATGGTGAGGGACTATGCGCCGGTGCACGGCTTGGGGCTTGCGCCGATGCGTCGACCCTTGGGCCTGCCCCTCACTAACGATACTTAACTTACGCGTCGCGACGCACAACAACGATGCCGTGCCGGTGCACTTTATGGGGGTCGATAGTGGCGGAGTATGCGCCGGCCTACGTCTCGTGACCGGCGCACCGGCTTACAGTCGAGATTGACCGGAATGCATGCTGGCGCATGCGTCACCCCCGTCCCACTAGCGATACATTCGTACCGAAGACACAGGCGTGTGTCACCCCAAGGAAAGCTCTCGGCCGGAGCACGAGATACGCGGTGCGGAGCATCAGATAGTGGATGCTGTTGATGGGAAGATGTCGGTGCATGTAACAACCGCGGCTATAAACAACGCCGGCGTGTACTAATGGTGTGCCGGCGCACACCGGCACGGGGACAACCAAGCCCCACCCTTGTCCAAGCCGGTGCATGCATAGTGCTCACCGTCGCCTCTATCTAACATCGTCCCCGTCGCGCTGCGCCGTTCCGCTTCCGCGCCGTGTCGTCACGTCCGTTGTTGCCGTCGTTGTGTTCTGTTCCGCGTCCGCGTCGTCCGGTGTTGCCGTCACTGTGTTCTGTTACGCGTCCGCGATGTTTCGCCAAGTCCAAATTTCGCAGAGGCCCGGCGAGAACGACGGCGGAGGGGGGAATTGGGGCAATGACCGGTAGCGACGACGGCGAGGGGGCTTTCGCTTCGCTGGCCGACTTTGCAACCTTCAAGCATAGGATGGCGAACGAAGTCGCCCAGCTCCAGGCGGCGCTCCAGAGATCGATGAACGACATTATCGAAGACTCCCGCCGTCCCGCCCTCGGGGGGGGGGCGGCGCCAGCAGGTTTGGAACGCATCCCGGCAGCTCTGCTACCGGGGCCTCCCTGCTGGACCACTCCCCCAGCATCGCCCCGCTCGGACCGCCGGCCGGACAGCCGTTCCGGAACCCCGTCGCTGGAGTCCTCCCTCCGACTCCCAACATCGCTGGTCAACCCGTCGATGGGGCCACGGGCGCCCGCGCGGGTCTGTGTGGGCTTTCTAACCCCGAGCCCCGCTCCGGGCGGGCGTTCTACCACGGCGGTACTCTGGGCGGCACCCCTCTCGGACAGGCAGGCCCACTCGCCTTGGTGCCGGGAGGGCTACGGTAGTGTTTTTGGGGCGGTACCGGGGCCACCGTGGGCCCAGCGGAAGGAGTCGGCTACGGTGGCGCTTTGGCCGGTACCGAAACCGCTCGCACCCAACTCGGCCAGGCGGGTGGGCTCGCAGTGGGTCAGGGGGGGGGGGGGGCTCGGCTACGGGGGCTATGTGGGCGGCCCGGTGGTGCCGGCGCCTTCTCCGAACAGGCGGGCAAGCACGGGCCCGGCTCGGCTACGTTCCGGGCGGGGCAGGAGCCAACAGCGCACCATCGACTGCACTAGGTCACGCGGCCCGCGACGGGCCGGGTGGGCTCAAGGTCGGCTTGGGCGTTTTACGGGGATGGCAGCGCCAGCAACCCGCTTACGCCTTGGGCCGACAGGTCAACCAGATTATGACCACCCGCGCAACGGCATCGTGGGCCAGCCCCACGACTCGGCTATGGCAGATCATCTGCGGTGGCCGCCTGGCGTCAATGCAGAGGGCAGCCGTGCAAGGGTACGTGGAAGCCACAGTCAACATTTCGTCCGGCGTCCATGGCATGTTGGAGCCTTGGACGACCTAGACTTTCTGGCCTTCACAACTCGCGGGAGGCAGGCATCAACCGTCCATTGGTACGACACCGGGGCATTTTGGGGTACGCGATCGTTACGGCGCGCGCTCGCTTGGAGGCGCTCGGACGAGCTTTCAGCCCGGGGGATACGATCCTCAACGATCACGTTATGGAGCACTCTGCGGTTTACGATCGCCCGGCAAACTAGGCCAGGCTGGTGGCTCTGGTCACTAAAGACCTGGCGACCTTCACGCTCGACCTGCGTGGTGGTCCCGACTGCTGCGGTCACGCTTGGGCCTACCCCCCGCCGGCGAAGTCCCTTTCTTGCCATTCCGGGGCCACACTGGCCCCGCCTTTCCGGCTGGGTCGCCCTCGGCGGCTTGTTAACGCCGAAGTCCAGCAACCTCGCCTTTCCTCCACCCCGGCGGCCGGAGCCGGGGGTGGTGAATGCCGGCAGAGGGCGAAGACCGGCAGGTGCCGCTTCGGTAACACCTGCGTATTCTCCCACGTCGGCCCCACTCGCAAGACGAGCAGCGGCAATAAGCGCAAAGCGGCTACCGGCGGGGGGGTCGGCCGATAGCGGCGTCGCAGCCAGCGGCGCTGTATCCGGGGAACCCTGGCTAAGAAGGCCAAGGGCAAGGGCAGGCGGGGGCTGCGGGTGGCGGTGCAAGTAACGGGAGCAGCAGCGGCAGCAGTGGCAGCGGCAGCGGGGCGTCGAGTGGGGGGGGGGCTTCACTCGGTCGGCGGTTGCCAAGGCTCACGAATAGGGGCACGGGCCTCGCCCCAGTGGTGGCGAAGCTGATCGTAGGGCGCATGGAAACAGCAGCGCGAGTTGCACAGCTTGTACGTCCGGGGTCGGCGTCCGCTGGGAGCCCAGGTCTTGGGGCCAGCGGGTGTCGCGCTATGCTCAGTAGCGTTGGTAGCCAGCTCATCCGCCAGTCGGTTGCGCCGTCATCTCACCGAGCTTACACGTCAGGTTTCAGATCTCGAATGTTTTTTTTTACGGGGGGTAATAAGGGTGACTGCGTATGTCGACCCGCCAGTCTCCACTCCGGATAATATTCAGGCGTTGCTTAAGTTCGTAGCATGGTGTGCGTTGGAGGGCAATCAAGACGGTACTATTGCCAGTAAACTATCAGCCGTGTTCCACCGAGTAAACTTGCAAGTGGAATTTCCCATGTCGTCGCCGCTTGTTAAACGTGCATCGCAAGGGGGTACGGTCGCACATTGCCGCCGGTACCTCATACAAAGAATCCGTCGCCCTATTTCGTGGGACACGTTGTTAGGAAGACAGGGCCGGTCCGTGTCGTGGGCCCCGGGTGGTCGAGTTCTTTGGCCGTCGTTGGCATTGGGCTATTTATTTAATTTTTTCAAGGCGAAATCTGACGAAATATTCGCTTATTCGACCGGAGTTGTACACCCCGTGCAATGCTTGACGAGGGGTGACGTAACGCTATTCGCGGGGGAGCGGCGGTTGACCTCGTTGCAGTGGCATCAGGCCACCAGCATCAAGGTCCTGTTTCGGGGCCATACAGGGTCCAGGCTCAGCAAAGCTCGTGTATCGTGCGCACACGCGACGACGCCTTCGGGGCGCATTCCGGGGTAGGAGCAGGCGGCGGTGCCGTCGCTATCATGGTAGAGTTGTTGTCGGGATATCCGACGCTGCCAGAAAGCGCCCCCATGCCGTCGCATCGGTACGGTAAAGAGGTCAAAGTTGGGAGGTACACGCAGGCCCTCGGGGCACTTCGCGTAGTGGTAGCGAAAGCAGGAGACGATGCCAGCGAGTTCGGCCTCCACTCATTGCGTATTGCGCAACCAATACGCTGGCGGCCAGGGGGGAGTGCCGTAGAGGGTGATCTGAGAGAAGGTAGATGGAAGCCTTCAAAGTTTCCTAGACGTGCATTCGCAATAACCTAGAGGACGCGGGTATGGTATCTCGTAAATTAGCAGAGACAGGAAGATAGGGCACAGGCAGGCAGGCCAGGGCACTGTTTGGAGCCTAGCACCGTAGTATCGACGCGACCTCGATATTGGGGTATGTCAATAGTTTACTACCATTGGGGGTCTCGGTCGTCCGAGACTTCGTTTGTTAGAGCCCCGGCCAGTCGGCTGGGGGGGGGAACTCCCGGGTACTGGCAGTACGATAGGCAACGAGAGTCGGCGGCCGGTGTCGCGTCTCTCGTACCACGCCAGTGGATTCCCCCCCGACGTCGCAGAAAATAATAATCACATGACAATTCGAAGGATATACAACAAAGTATTATTAATAAGAGTTCGCCCGTCATCGTCCAACATTTCCGTACCTGTTATTATATGAATGTTTTCGTTCCAGATGCGTATACTGCCCAAAAATCCGAACAAAACCCGGCCCGTGCGTGTCAAAAAAGACGCATGATGACTACAGCAGTACGCGACAGCACTTTCCCGTACGAGATTGACTCTTAAGAATTTCAGGTTCGAGGGTCGAACGAAAATAAGAAATGACATTTTTTGTACTGAAAATAGAGCAAGACACACCCTATCTTAGATATATATATATACATATTTCTTGTTTCTTTTCCACTTTCGAATTGCCTTCTTCGTTTTTGATTTTTTTTTCTGTTTGTTTCGTTTCGTTTCTCTAGGTCGTGGAATGTGTATGTTGTGCCTGTCGTACGCGTATGATGACATGGCATTACATTGCATACGTGGCAACGTAGTATCTCTGTGGCGTAGCTTTGTGACCACAGAACTTGTATCTCTCTAGGATTGAAGAATCGGCACGGACACTGGTTGTGCTGGATGTCGACGGATAGAAAGAACGGTTCAATGTGAAGAAAACAGCAACAACATAAGAACTCGTGGCCAGAGATAAGAAGAGATATTAGATAGCAATCCTCACTCTTTGTGCCTGGATAACACATTATTTATCACGAAGTTGGTAGCGTCGCCCATGATCTCTCACCACTACTACTGCTGTGCTTAGGTTACGTTTCGTTCAGGAGAAGAGGAGAGAGGGCTGTGCTAACTCTGGCCTGGGAGAGAGAGAGGAGAGGAGAGGAGAGGAGAGGAGAGGAGAGGGAGGGAGAGCGTTGGTTTGTGTGTGGTTGGTACAGCACTACGGCAGAGAGAACGAATGATGAAGTGGTTGGTGTAGAATGATCCTAATAATGGATATCGTGCATGGATGGTTCTTGCCCCGTCTTCGTCGAGTCGAAAGGCATGAACCCCGAGGTGGTGGTTGGCCGTTTAGAGCTACTTGACCGTCTGCAAGCATCGACCGGCGCAATTGTTTTTGCTGTTGTTGTTGCTGCTGTCGTCGCTTTTGCAGTAGTTGCGGCCTATCGCTACACATAACTCATGGTTCTCAGAGATAGGTGCCGGATATACAACCATCTCGTCGGCTTCACTCATCATGGCCATTTCGCTATTTCAGCCCGTTCTTTCATACGATATATACATGACATAGTAAGATTACGAACGCGGCCCGTACCTCGACCCCATAATACTCCGACATAAAGTGCTTGTAATGTGTAATCCACCCTCGGTGCGCTACTTATTTGTTCTACCAAAAAAAGAAGAAAGCTGATACCTGGTGTGAATAGTCCAGACTTCGGGCGGGAATATATCTACGTACGTGGAATTATATCATATAAATCATAAGACGAGCGTTTCGTTCCAAACCCCCTCTCAGCCCCCTTTTTATTCGCTATGTGCGCTGACAGGGTGGCGGCTGATGGGAGAGGGGAAACAAAGTGCAACTGCGTATTCATGTGATACCAGCCAGGCGCAGTAGCGCCTGGTGGCAGTGAAGTGATGCTTGCTGCACTGCTGTAGTCGTTGAAGTATGGACCAAAAGCACTGGTGGAGTGTGCCAAATAACGAAGGTGACCAAAGGCCACGCGTTACGTAAACGACCAGGTAGAGGCAAGCAGTCTACAGTAAATTGAGCTATGGGTGGGACCGCCTGCCCTGGCAGGAAGATCTATCTGAATCCACAACTTTCTACATGTGATACTTCATATATACAACGATGGCGATGTAACTTTGAGGCCGCATCAAATAGACAAAACTCGACCAATAGTACAAGAAAGCTTTCAAGTACGCATGATAAAATGAGTACCATCGTAGTAATACAATATAGCATGAAATGGCCGAGGAACACAACAGCCGGGAGGGGAGAGGGTTCGTCGCTCCTGATGACTGCCTGTCTCCGCCGCTGCGGTTTCAAAACGATCTTCGCTCTGCCATGTTTGTTGCAGACAATACTGTGTAGTTTCCACCAAGCCCATTCCGAACACGCAGCAGACGCGTGTGGGCTTTTTGTTGGGAGCTTTTCTCGCAGGTGTTTACACCACGCGCAGCTTGGGACATGACTACATCTCTATTTATTGCCGCTGTTGACACACAGGCATGAATATGCTGGTCCATTTTTGCGTTTGTATGATAACCCAGGTTGCTGGTCGTGGACAGGCTGATTGAATCCTAGAATAAACTGTTCCATTTGGCATTTTTGTTTTTGTTTTGTATCTTGGAGGCATATTGAACGACTGGTATATATCGCTCTTCTGCGCTACAGAAATGATACTGGCTGTTGTTTTACAGGCGGAGCTTCGACGGCGAGAAGTAAGCGCAGTACGCTCATACAGACTTCGGGAGACCTTCTCCGTCAGGCACGTACACACACGGTACAGTGCCCGGCGTTTAGGTGCGACCGTGGGTGGCACAAAGACATTTTTGTGGACTACGTCTAAGGCGACAATACCACTGTTGTCATGTCCGTCGTATGGCGTTTATCCCTGTCGTTACTCTGACCATGTAGCATCAGCCGTGTGATTCGAGCTGAGAGTTAGCGCATGCCGCTTCACCCTTTCAGGACTGACTGCAGTCCTGTTGTGAGACAAACTACCTAAAGTTTGACCGGTTTGTCCCCAAAACGGGACTGCAGTCCTAATACGGTTAAGGAGACCCTTGGCACCTCTAAGAACACCTCGTCAAGTGGCCCGCGCGTAGGCGTTTCGGCAACATATACACACGACTTGGAATTAGGGTAAAGGATTTTTAACCAAGATTCCGTGATTGTACCTGGTTCGTAGTTGATGCAACTTTACAAGAATCCTGAGCTTTTTAGCCTTTTTTCCCCTTTTTTGGGCCCCATAACGTACTACCCATCATGGGAACGTGGTTCATCTTCCCGCAGTATTATGGACGACGACTACTGAAGAGATCTATCATCCGCCTGGAGAACAGCAATATTTTTGTGCGGGTCATTTTTTCATCAGTGATGTAGCCGTTGTGCTATGCTCCCTTGCGTGAAATGAAACAATTTTAGCTTATTTGCAAGTTTTTTTGTGCTTCTCGCTCGCAACTTCGAGCACACGAAAACACCTCTTGAGTCGTTTCTCGCTGCCTACGACTGTCGTCTGGCGCACCCGACCCCGCCACACTTTGCCATAGTAAGCAACTTGCGATCCTTCTAAGAGGCAGCTTCCTAGCGCTGTTCTTCAGATTTCAACAACACCCCCCCGATTTCTATTGAATCCTAATCTTACGCAATGACGGTAGCTTAGAACGGCACCTGATGTAGAGCCGCAACACCCTAGCGCGTCCTGCTTACAACAAGACCCAAACCTGCTTATCACATTATAGATGGTCTGAAGTGCGCTCTGCACCAAAGTAGAAGACGGGGCGCCAGTCATAATCGTAGGCGTAATGCATTGCCAGCACCCCGACTGATGAATATTTTCCTCCGAAAGGGATATCAGGTAATAAAAAAGTACGCAAGGAGACCAATAAAAAAACACGGCACGCTAATATGTACCTGGACACACGAAGCGCGGATTGATACGCTACACGACCACGAACGCCATCGTACGCACAACAACTGGCACTAAGAAACACCCAGACGCGCATACTGGATTTATTTCACCGAAAAATATAGTCCACCCTTGAACGCATCATCGCCGCTTCTGAATCCCCCGGAGAATGTGTCTTCAGTACCACGAGCCCGAGGCCCCCGAGGACTGCCAGGGTGCGCACGATGAGGCAGATCTAAACCACTACACGTAACTCAGCGCCAATGGTATTACGGAGAGCAAATAACGGGTGGCTTCCCACCTCGTGTCGAAGCAGCCGATTGGAAAAGCAAAAACGAAGGGCACCCGTTACATTTATTCATTTAGAAAAAAATGCTGCCGGTGATGTACACAATTGTCCCTTGCGCAGCTGGGTTTACCTGAGCCATTGTTCAAAGTCTCTTTGAAGTTTAGTTTGATCGCAAAAATAAGCACCGCTTAAATAATATTTCGCATATCAAAACGACCCTTATATCTCATATGGTGCAAGCGGAGCCTAACAAGGAGGCCAGACAGAGCCCATTCGTACTTCCTGCGTGTCTCGAGACACACGCGACGCCTAGCCATGCAAACGGCGACGGCGCTCCTTGCAACACCCCCTCTATCTACTAGCACCCGCTGACACCCGCGGCGGCGCCGGGCTCGCTCGCGGTACCGTGTTCTGACCACACGCACGCGCACGAAACGAAATCAAATGGCTTCAGATTACATATAAGCAACGCTTGACTCGTGCCTGGTACGTTCGTTTGAACACGAGTACACAGTACAAGAAGGCGCTTCTATTGACGAACGTAGTGTTTGTTCGAAAATATAAGCCATATAGACCTGCGCACAACAAATAAATAACATCTATCGGTTTAGCTCCCAGCTAAACACGAAACACATGCACACACTTGTACGTCTTACTGCTTCTTACTTCGGGAGAAACAACTGTGGTGCTTTGAGAGTCGGCCATGGATGCAAACGGTTTCTGCACAGCTAGCCTTCTCTACTATATTGCGTGGCAAGTCAACCTGAGCTAAAGAGTGCCGCGTACAACAGCACACGACAACATCGATGTATAAAGCCCCCTACCGAACAAAAAATGAACGAACAGAGTTGTTCCTCTTCTAGCCGTGGGCGACAACTCTCGCGCTTGCCCGCGCTGCGCCTTTAGCTATCCAAAAGAAAGCAAAAACACGATAAACCAAACAACATATGTTAATCAGCAAAACAGGAGGTCGCTCGGCAGCAACTACCCTAGTTCCGCTGACAAACTTGACATAGCGATAGCTTACACTCCAGTACGCATGACGTTCGTTCTGGCCGTACTGGTGTAAACACGTGTAGGTAACGTCTCTCCCTGGCCAAGCGTGGTGTTGATACTAATTATACTAATTACACAAGCAAATGGCTTTTCCGGGGGTGAACGTATTAATGAGGAGTCAGGAGTCATGTCTACTATTACGGGGGAACATAGATAACAGGACCAATGTTATAAATAAAAACCTGTACTTTTACCTATTTTTACTAACAAAATTTGGTCCTATTTACTATGGCCCCCCGTAATATACTCTCGTACCCACTCAGCAGTATCCTAAGCATTAGACAACCGACCCCCCACCCAACCACCCGATAAGCTGCCTTAGACGCAGACCAGCCCAGGTAACCCGGGTACGACTAGGAACGTCTGCCCATTTGTATCTACGCCCCTTGCAAGCACACCTCCAGCCTGTCCCGCCACGTGTCGAGATTGTACCACTCGAACAAGTCGAAGTCCGCTCTGTACAGGTCACCGACCTTTTCCAGTATGTCATGGTCGGCGTAGTATTCGATCCACGCGCAAGAGACGCCCGTGAACATGTCGTCGGCACGGGGTGAGACCGTTGGCGAGGCTGACCCCGGCGCTTCTGCCTCCCGACGGTGCCCCTTGTCCTGTTCCTCTTCCACAGAAGTCTCTTCCGCGAGGTGACTCGCGCTATCTTCATCAACGTGCACGTCTTGCCTCGCGGCGGTCCCGTAGTCGTACTCCATGAACGCATGCTTTCCGTCGGGACCCCACCCCGACTCCCCGAACGAGCGCCACAAATCGCCGGGTAGCGATTTGAGCACCCTTGTCGATGTTTGCTGTGGGGGGCGGACGAATCGTCATGAAATAATCGAGATTCTTGTCAAGTATAACTAGATCGCAGTCGTACCGGCAGGGCGGCTTCTGCAGCGCGGACAGGGGGAACTTATGTAGCGGGGATGTTTTTAGTGCAGCGCAGTCGTAGTAATCTGAAATTATCTGGTTCGGACATCAAGAGTGCGCGTGCCACACGCGTACAGGGAGTGGCAGAAAACTTATGAGGCCAGCCAGTGCTTAATTGTATTCGCCTTGCACTGTTCGACGTTCTATATATAAATGTACGCTATCTACTCCATTTCAAGGCCGTCCAGCGTCGTGCCCAGGACTACGAACACAATGTACAAAAACGAGTCCAAACCAGTGTGCACACTGCGACACCTTGCGTATGTAGCAGGGACGCGCTTTCGTTTGCAAACGAATCCTGCACAGTGACGAGGCATATATCGATCCTCCATCCGTGAGTCAACCAACCTCTTTCGTTTCATCCTCTAGATTGACGCGGGAGTGTGGTCGCAGTGCCTGATACCAGTCACGGCCGCACACTGTGTGTGTTGCACTGGTGATTGTACTGCCGAAACAAGAACGTACAACTGTTTGTCGCAGATGGTTGTGTTGTAGTGATACATACTATAGTACTTTCTGCCCGTGTGCCTCACACACCTGCAGAGTCTCGAAGGGGATGATGGTGTCGAACGGCGACTTCCACATCCCACAGAGGCTTGCGACTGGCCTGAACGCTGACGGCACCGCCCATGAATATACTACCAGCAAGTCCAGAAGTTCCTCGAAGGTCGGTGCAGCAGGTACGGCTGTATCCGGCAAGCCATGTGACGTATTTCCGCGCTCCTTTGGTCGCCCTTCTTCATCGACATTCCCCCACGCTTGTACGTCTTCTTGTTTTCCTCCTTCCGGTTGCCCTTCGTGGTCTCCCTCCTCCTTTAAGCCCCGAAGACTTCTGATGGCGTTGAACCACTCCCAGTCGTCGCCAATTCGCAATCCGCGATGTCGCTCGCGTCGATCGCTGTCGCGAGATGGCCACCCTGTCCCCGCAGACGGCCAAGCGCGAATGAGGTCGAGATACGCCGAAAGAACCCTCGTGACAGGGTCTCGAACGACCCCGATTTTGATCCAGCCGCTATCATTGCTAGTGTAGATGTCCTCCATCAATCGGGTGTTGTTCAAATCTAACAGGGGAAGCTTCGAAGCCACGGCATCGAACAGCAATGACTGGTTGTTCGACACCGACCAGTGAGCCACGCCCTTCAATATGTTGCGTGTATCACGGGGGGTCAGCGGAGTGGGGAACAGTTTGTGAAAAGGAAAGAAAGTGCATGCGGGCAAATATAGGGGGCGACACTGGCGGATAATCAGCTCGCGAGCGTGTTTCGTGGTCAACAGCGGCAGGTCGCATATGCCAGCAGCGTTTCGTGGAATCTGAAGACGGTGTTACCTGCGCCACGAGGCCAATAATTATGTATCCGCTGATACTAGTACAGGGGGACATAGTTAATAGGACCTACGGTACACACATAAATATATATATTTCGCTATTTTTACTAACAATAGTTGGTCCTATTTACTATGGCCCTCCGTAGTACCACGGCTGGTGAGATCAGTTGTTTTTTGCAGCATGGCGATATAATGTTGCTTCTCGAGGCGACCACACGAAACAGCACAAAACCAAACAAACTACACGCAATCGATCTTCCCGGAATAGTAAGTCACTGGCACCCCTTTCCATATTCTGTATTTTTGAGTCGTCGAATTCAAATGGACAGAAAGGAGCGCACCTCCATGCGTTTGGCGAGCATCCTGAACTGTAGCGAGCCGGTATTGGGCGGGGCGCAGAACAGTAGCGAATGCTCCATGTTCACGATCGTCTCTGACTCACGAAGCCACTGCCTCCTGGTTAACCGGGCGCACAGTTGGAAGTCCAGGAACGAACGGTGGAGGGTGCAAGCGATGGGGGTCGTAGACGCCGACTCTATTTCTTCCTGGCCACGGTTTAGACCATGGCCCACACGCCTGTATCTGGTCCACTACTACCCGGGTGTCAGTGGGAAATTGAGCAACTTCGTTCAAACATGGTTGCTGTGCGGTGCAATGCTTTGGTGTGAGAGAGAGGGACTTGAAGGATCGAGGTGGCTAGGTGATCAATCACGGTACAGAAGTGCGGTCAACGCAAATACATTTGTTTTTCCCCGAGCAGCGACGACAACTTGCGCCTTCCAACCGCCCGCTCATATCGTCAGAAACACATTGACGCAGGCGCCCACCACCAAGCGGTATACCCATATGGGATTGAAGGGACGGAGCGAGCGGACACACTCCGATTGTAGCGGTAGCGGTCACAAATTTCCAAGCTATGTGGCGGAACAACCTCGAGGAATTGCTTCAGTGCCGGACCGGGTTTGAGGAAACAACGGTACGGGGTCATATGGCACCCTTTTCAATACGTGTCGTTATGCTGTGGTACTTCCTCTGCAAGCCTGGCGTCATAGGAAATCATCAGGCCCAAGACCTACAGCATGGAAACACGAAGGGGGTATCTTTCTGGAAGCAGGCGGAGGACAGGAGACTGCCAGCATTGAGCCCCCGCTAGAAATAGTGAGCCACCCCAAACGACTTTTTCAAGGTTTGCGTAGCCGTTCATCCCCACATCTACGCTCGGGCCTGGGGCTATGGACACACAGGATATCCACGAAATGCGTCCTGCTGATACCCAGTCACTGGGGTTAGCGGGGCTACCGAGGATCAGCGGCATTTCTTCAACTTTCGTGGGAAATTCAGGCGAAATAGCCAGATCCCAACCTTTCGTCTTGGCGCATAGGGAAAGTCGCCGACGACCTCGGAGCGAGTGAGTTGCCGAGACCAGGCGCAGGACAGTTCCACAGGCCCCCTGTGTCCAAGGTTATCTTCACCTGGGATTCCGTGCGTTCAAAGTTGTGTGGTCAACGAAACTTCATGGGGGGACAGCAGAGGAAGTCGTGGAACTCTACAAATCAAGACGATCTAAGGTGTAAGGGCTGTTGTTGGGTACTTTCTCGTGGCATTGGAGGACTCACGCAGTCAGTCAGAGACAGATATCCTCATATATACGACGCGAAACATACGACACACACCAGGCAAATAATGCATGTTTGTTTCTACTGCTGTAGGTCATGTTTGGTGGAAACTATTACGGGGGGGCCATCGTGAATAGGAATAAATATTGTGAGAAAGCATATATAAATATATAGGTTTTTGTGCGGATCATAGGTCCTATGTACTATGGTCACCCGTAATAATATATCAGGAGGCAGGTGTCTGTCGAGAAACACTCCGGCAGCTTCCCTGAGGGCGTCGTACCGCGTATAGTCCGTCTCTCTTCTGCCATAGCTGGTCAGCGACACTAGGAAATGCGAGGGAAAGGACAGAAGTGTGTGTCATGTGATTTACACGCAGCCTGCTTGACTAGCCTGTAGAGCTTCTTTCTCCGAGATTGACTTGTGATTGCCCTCATCACCTCACCTTCTGCGCCTCGACCGGAAACCCCGCTTATATCAACTGTACAACTAACAACACCATCGTCATATCCCCCCAAGTTGGTATGTTCCTAGAAAACCCAGCTATGCGACACTCTAGACGGTATACCAAGATTTTTGACATCAATCAAGAACGAGGGGGGGAACCCCGACTATAGGTATGAACGAACATGTGCAAGAAAAAAACCTCTGCAGGCACGCACATACGCCGCACTACTCAGTAGTGAAGTGCTTCGGCCTCGGCTCGGATACTCAATTCGAGATAACTCTGGTTCTGATCGGTTCGGCGGCCATGGCACCGATAATATTTCGACCCTGATCGCAATCTTAATTTTGTTCAAGATTTTCTTCGGAGGTATCAACCTCACAAGCCTATCCGTTATATCTCCCACGCCCTCTTTGACAACACCTCGCTGTCGTTAAGTGCATAAAACTCGTCGAGTGGGGTTGTCGATAATATGTCTTCCCTAGCCGGGAATCCCAACTGACAAAACGCTAAATTAATAGCGTGTTTGGTATTCCCGTGTAGCCGGAGTATCACAGTCAAACGAGGAGCATCCCGTACATGCATATAACGTAAAGACACATCCAATACCTGTTACTGATAGACGTGAATCATAGTATCGACTACAGTAACTGGTGCTGGTGGATACCGACAATATATAGAGACAGGAAGCACGACACATTTCAGAAATTCAAGGAAATATTCCCCCGAGATGGTGGATCCCGGGGACGTGGTGAAACGTGTCCCGACACTACAGTAATTTCAACCTATGCCTTCCAGATCCATGTCGGGACTGCAATCGGCATCGCCCTGCGAATGCAATCAAAAGATACTGTAACGAGTACAACCAGCAACGACAATGACTTTTAGTGACGACAATCGCGTTTTGAGGACGGAGCGGATTTTGCACGAGGGGGTTACTATGCGCGCGTACTACGTGGCTTGCCGTATGCGAAGCTCTCTGGTTTGGTTATAGGTTTGGCTGCTGTGCGATTCTGGCTAAACGGACCAGATGCAGCCATTCGGCGAGCACGTGACACACCGTGATGATCTATATATACCAGGTATACGTGACGGAAATTTTGTTTTTTTTCTCGCAGTGTTCCCGAATGGTATCACACGCGGGTATGCACGCAATACATCGTTGAAGATAACCCTTGTGCTTATCTCCTGACATGGCCAGGAAAATGCGTGGGAGTACCGTATAAGTAATTTTAGTGGTGCGACAGTGCTAGCATTCGGCAATTCTGGGTGAGCGAAAGGGGATCAAACCAAACGGATAACTAGCCCTGATGAAGAGCGAAACAGTCGCCAGCACCCAGCGAGCAGGGTAATATTTCCTTGCCAAGATATGTTTGCTTCGGTAAGCTTATTTTCCCTTTGTGGCATTGCTTCGTTGCTGTCGAACTGTTACCATTGAGTTCTATGCAAACGGAATTTGGAGCTTTACGCGAATCAGCACTATCAGGTTTTCTCACCGTGTGGTTCGAGAAAATGTTACCAATCAAACTCCACCGGTGTAGAGACACTGCGTGGGGGATTTTTGTATGGGCTCGCCTCAACAGCGCACTGCAATTAAACCAAATGCGCACCTCTCGTAGAAACCTTGATGCCGTGTCTGGGAACGGTTTCATGTCTGAAAGTTCCGGTCCCGTACTCATTCCGTATATTATAGAAGATTGTCGCCGCGCCAGACCTTCGCGAAGCGTTGCAAGCTGTTCATCTGATCTGTCGTTGTCACGCGCGCGTGTACGGGTGTCAAAATGCGATGTCAAACAACGATTTCGACCTGACACACAAAGTGGCAACCATACGGAACAAGCTCGGTGGTCGGATTTTTTCTTGTCCCCTTCCACTTGTTCCCGAGCACAACCAAAGTACCGTGCGAGTAGAGTATAGTACGGGGAGCGCTACAAAGAAGACAAAAAACAACGACCAATCAAGGGGCGATCGTTTACGACTGAGTTTCGCTTTCAAAGCAATCGATTGGTCAGCGGCTAGGCCGACAGTGCGATCGATTCACATCGAAGTGTGCGTCAATCCCTCCATAGCTACCGACAAACCAACCGGCGACCGGCGAAAAAAAAACAGCTGATTTCCAACCAACCAAGCAACAAGCCAACCAGCGTAGCAGAGGCCGGGGGGCGACGAACTGGTCGCGACCCCCTCCGACCAAACAAGCAAACACGTACCTGGAGGAGAGCTCCATCACAATGGCCTCCACGCTCTGCGTGGTGCTGAAGCCTTTCATGTCCTCTATCACGACGAATTCAGAGTAGTTTAGCCCGGTCCTGTCACAACCGATCGATGAGAATAAACCATCGAATGGGATCGTCGGACACCACCACTCCATCACGAGACCGACCTTAAGAAGCACTCAAACGTATATACCACTGCTTGTACTGTTCTAGCTGTTCTTCCCGCCGTGGATGTGTGTGACCGACGCGAATCTATGTTTGGTCTGGGTTTGAGCACGCCCAGAGCATTTCGATGTACTTCGTGCAACACCCCCGGTCCGCATCCGGCTGCGGTGTCTGATGCCGGCGAAACCAAACGAACGCGCGCATATTCTGCAGCAGGAGGTGCGCGCACCCAGCAAATACAACACCAGTACTCCGTCCGAAGGGGTGCCAACAGGTGGTTACAACAACTCTTAGCATACATACTAGAGATATCAGAGGGCGGGGGGAGAAAAATGGAACTGCCGAGAAGTACTGTCGAGGGTGTCTGCAGTTCCGTGTTTTCCTACCGCACAGCAGCAGCAATGGCAGCATCGGCAGTAATTAGCAAAACCGTAATGGAAACGGGGGAAACGCGATGTCATCGCCCATATAATCAGGTATCGAGGAAGCAAATGTGCTATCGTGCTAGTCCAGCGAAGGCGATTGCCAATCCCTACCAGGTGCATCGCGCAGCGCCGTGAATCTCGCTGCAGTGCAACAGCGCAGACACTAGAGCCCCCGTTCAATTTCTGAGCAACAGTTGGTGCCGATATGCCGCTTACGGCGGGACGGTGGGGTCTGTTCGCAGATCGGTCCCGGTCCGACTAGAAAAATCTGTTAATAAGCACTATGCCTGACCGACGGAACACAGGCAAACCCTCGATTTAGAATGTTGTGCGGTCAGGGGCCGTGGAGCAAGCAGCGCGAGAAGTAAGGTGACTGCCTTGTCTGGTGTGATGCTTGCTGTGGCAGTTACTAGGTGGAGGCCGAAATCCTGCGGTGATGTAAAATCATCGTGAAGCGAAGTTAGGCGGCGACAGAAACGCATCAGGAAACGACCGAAATAACTGTCGCACGACGACACTCGGCCGCACTCAACCCAACTCTACTATAGCCGTGCCACATCGCCAAAGAATTCAAAGCTGGTCAACTTATAGGTGCTGCAGGTAGCTGTAGCAACTGCGCCGCGGTAGACCCTCAGGTTTCGCATACCGCAAGAAGGGAAGAATGCGAGCTTCTTTGGCGGGTAGTACCGGTATGCACCCGGCCGAGATCGCGTCGAAGATTCGGCGACTGGACATCGAGTCTCCCCTCGGACAGAAACAGAACCTGCGTCCAGAAAAAACGAAAGCATGGGGCTCAGCACGTCGTCGTTTGCTCTCGGATTCTTAACGAACGGTAAAAGGCTGAGGCAAAGCGTGAGCTTCGTTTCTCTGCGCATTCGTCACTAGGAGCAGCGGCTGCTACCCTCCAGGGCATAGTTAGTATACCGTACGTCGGCAGCGTTTATGAATACCAGGTACCAACGATACTCTGGCAGGAACCACTCGGAAATGTGCGTGCCTCACGGAGCATTTCAAAAATGACGGGGAGACAAAATTCCACACGAGAGCAACGACCCGCCACAAACAGATGCCGGGACATCAAACGTAGAGGAAGAAAAGCGGGGCTAAACAAAGGGTTGATCTCGACCAAGCAAGCAACTGCCTGGCAAGCACTAACATCATTACATACAGTGGATGTAAATCTACGTACAGTAGCTCTTAACGTCCACGACAGAGCAACGAGCCCAACACGCGAGTTTTTTTTCCCGTTTGACAAAGCATAAGCAGCCCCACCCCTCCCCCCCCCCGGCCCCTCTCCGTGTAAATGAGCATTGCGCCACGCGTGCCTGTTTGTGCTTGTTGCACCCACCTGCTGCGAGACATTTTATCGGCGTAGACAGATGCCTCCTCGGACCACACCCTACTGTTGTCCCCGATGTCGATGACGCTATTCGGTGACAAGTCCTCGGCAACCTGGACGATAGCACGTCGTTCAATCGCAGCCATGACTTCGGGACAAGGCAATAGATTCCGGACAACTAATGTTGGCTGCTGCCAATCGATCGGAACTGTCCGGACAATCGACTTTGGAAGCGGTCCATGAATACTAGGAATTTGATCGGACAACGGAGGTTATGATTGTGATGTATGAACACCAGCACTACTGCTGTAGAGCTACAATTGAGTTGGTCTTTTTATAGTACGAAGGATCGAGTAGTTCAATTCGCATACAACTATATGGAGGTACTCTAGTATCCGCGGGTTTATAGTACTACATCGATTCGATGGAGGGTGTCCATGAGTGTGCTGTATACCAGGTACCTGGTGCAGTTTAAGCCGGCTTGCAGTAGCTTTTACCGCACCACTGAATTAATATCTAGGTAAAAATTGGAAATCGGGGAATAGTTTATTGTAAGGTTTTCAAGATTTCAGTGTGGTCGACTACTTGAATTGGAGAAAAACAAGCTGTCGTAAAAGGTCGTATCGTACAACACTGAAGAAACCACACACCCTTACATAACGCACACATCCACATGACCACACCGGGTGCCATACGTTTTGGTTCGTTTTTCGATCGTGGCTTTTATCACCGGGGGCACGTTGAATACCACACCCCTACGGAGGTGCGTCTGAAAACAGCATCAAACAAAAAAAGCTTTCAGGCCACCTGGTGGATATTCATCACCCACAATACTGCTACTGCTCCTCCTGGTGTGCCCTAAGGCCCAACCATCGGCGCAGGTATTAATAGTAGGTTTTGTGGAAAATCACCGATTTGTCGCGTGTTCTTGCAGCATTTTCTCGGAAACAAGCCAGTGCGCAATGCTACGGTGTGGTATTGTTCGGGGCGTCGGCTAGAAACAAGGGCTTCAAATGGTTATGGCGGCAATTAGTTTTTTAGAAGAGCCAGGGCCACCGCGGTGCCACATTCGGCAGTTTTGACATCACTAATTCCCTTTGGTGGTAAGCGTAACCAGGGCATACGGAATTTAGGGCTCCGGCATCTGTTCCGTGAAGCACGCGGGAGCTGGAAAGCGTGTTTGCTCTCAGGCACCGCATGTGTGCAGCCCCCCCCCCCCGAGGGCCGACGGAGGGCAGACAATGCGACTGTTGCGTTAACGCAAACTCCAAAACCACTTGGCAAACCGTGCTGAGACACCTAAAACATTTATTCCAACCGTAGCGAAAACAAAAAATGCTTTAATTGTCTTTCCAACCCGCAAGTCGTCCCGTGCAAAGCCACTTCAAATCCTACCGGTGACCGTTCTACGGCATTCAAGCAAGGAGGGGATATGTACTGTCATCTCCGGTTTCAGGCGCGTCTTTACCGCCCCCGGCATTTCTGCGTGTGAATGGAAAAGCAAAGATGGTTTCAGACCAAAGGATCTCACATGCTAGCGCACCCCTTGTTGTCGGTATCGCCCCGTTGTTGTCGACCCCATGTTATAGCACTCTCTTGTTGACACGCCATCTGCAGTCTGAACAAGGTCTTTTAAAGCTCATCAGCAATCATTACATCCCTCAGCACACCCCCTCGTTATAACACCGCCACACGACCCCACTCCCTAGCTGCGGGGCTTCCGTGCATGTTGCGTATCACCGGGGGTGCGTTAGATAGCTTGAGTACCACCAGTCCTCAGGGTACCTGTGGGGCTGAAAGGAGTGAGTACCACCAGTCTTCAGGGTACCTGAGGGGCTGAAAGGACTGAGTACCACCAGTCCTCAGGGTGGCTGGGGGCCTAAACGGACTGAGTTCTACCAGCCCTCAGGGTACCTGGGGCCTGAGAGGACTGAGTACCATCAGTCCGAAGGGTACGAGAAGTCGACATGACTACAGTAGTACCCGGAGGACTGGTACTCCGACGATCTTTGGAGTCATGTACGCCCGTGCCACAATACCCGGAACTTCTCTGAGTCCTGCAAGGCTTATATACCCCTACGTGGAACTTCTGTGAGTTATGTACGACATTCTCACACCCGTACCCGGCTTGTGTAAGTTCTGCAAGACTTTTTCACGTTGCCCGGGGTACGAGCACACCTTTGCCGCAATGCCCGGAGTCCAGTACGTATTCGGGTTCAACCCCAGGAGTGCCCGCGTATGCTCTATATGCGTTGCGACACCACGTCTCGCCATCAGGCACACACCCAACACGAAAATACATGTTACGAGTACATACAAACCCCCTCTCTCACAAGCAGTCTGCAGGTGTACTGCAAATCAGTATTCGCTTGTTTCATTGAGCAGTCTTGTCGGTGGGACTCAACAATATCAGACACGCTTGTGCAAGTATGAACATGTGTTCGCATTTGTTTCTCAGTTGTTTGACGCTTGATGTGCGACGTTCGGTTGCCCGGGTGCCTCTTTGTATTTATTTTCGTATTAAAAGATTTAATTGGTTGATCTGCTGTTGCTGTGATAGCCATTGGTTTACATTTTCCTTGGCTTTTCCGGTTATTACGCGGTTGAGAGAATGTTCGGCCTTGCAAATATCAATATTACCATCCAATAAGCAGTAGTACTACTAACTGTATTGCAAGGTCTTGTTCTTGGGACAGTACCTTTTGATTCGGGTGGTGAACCTTTGACCGTGGAATTCGTTTCCCAGGAAATAGAACGATAATCTTCGTGGAAACCGTAGAAGGCAGCAACATCAACAAAACCATGGGCTGCAAATGGTATATATATGTTATGTTTCAGAAGGAGGTATAATTATGTCCAACGTACCAATCGAAGTATATACCTAATGCATTTCATGTATCAGGTATTTGTTCATCAGATACCCTGCTGTTGATTCGCCCCCTCAATAAGATAATTTCCCCGGCCGGGTAATACGCGTACCAGGAATTTCTGTGAGCTCTGTACGCCATTCAAACCCGTACCCGGAACTTTTGTAAGTTGCGTACTTACTCCCCGTGCCACACTACCCGGGGTATAGGTAAAATATTTGCACAACCACCCGGAACTTCTTTGAGTTCTTCAAGATTTTCATACCCGTACCCGCAACATCTGAGTCATGTATGATATTCGTCCCCGCACCTGGAAGTTCTGTTAGTTATGTACGCCCGTACCACAATACCCGTGCTACGGGTACAACATTTGTATATCTGCCCGGAACTAATGTCAGTCATGTATGGCTTCCATACCCGTACCCGATACTTCTGAACGTCCTGTGAGACTTCCACACCGTAACCGGAAACCATGAACCTTATAGAAAATAACTTTGGAATATGTTTTACAAACCCCAACAATATACCCTGGTCATAGGTTTGGAGGATTTCCGTGCAGCGAGTACCAATTGCAAAAGAAAGACGAAAAACAGAAAAATTGTGAAGAAAAAAAAAAGTGCAGATGTAAAGTTGGTGCATCGCGTACTCGTAGACCGCGCACATAGACACAATAATAGCCTTTGTGGAAGGCATTTGCCCAAGGCGTGATGTAATAGAGGCAAATCACAATGAACCACAAGAAACAGACCAGTCAAGGAAGCACCAAGCATTGGTTTCGAGAGCAACGCTACCACATGGTCGGTCACCTGCTCGGAATTAAAATCCCCTCCCTACGCCCATCCCATCAGGGACATGAAGAGGGCAAAAAAAAGCAGGAAAAGGGCAAGAAAGTCTCAACAAATTGAAACACAGCATCGGGAGAGGACAAAACAGGTTGCTGCAGGAAAGAGTTAAAAAGGCGAGAGTTTAATCTGGAGAAAGAGAGAAACTAAACCCAGCGCTCTTTATAGCACAGACCATGTATACTTCGTCGACACTTTGTATAGATCGTAGTGACCTGTACGGTATGTACTTGGTAAATGCAACAGGAAAGCCATTCGAGACTGTATGATACGCAATACAGCCCGAAACACACACGATCATTGGCTTCCAGCGCCGACAACGCACCGGCCACCTTATCGTGACGTTCGCCCAGGCCCTCAAGAGAAGGCACAATGCGAAAAAGTTGAGACGACCTGCGGCCAACGACGTCTCCTCTTCGCGGGGGGCGTAGAGTGGACGACCGATGACGGCTGACCCGTCAGGTGCTGATCGGGACGACGGCTGGTGGAGAGAACCCGAGACCAGGCCGACAAGAAAGAAATTAGGCCCGATGTCTAGCTGTCGACTTTAGGATTTTTCAAGCCACCGAGGAGTCCACGGAAACCTCCCCTTTGCTATTCGGCGCAGATACAGTGTTATGGTCTCGGGCGGCTAACAAAAGTGATAAGTGCTATAGGGGGGTCGTCGAACCGGTGGGTTGCTCCATGGCGAGGTGGCCCCGGGGCGAGATGGAGAGGGGCTACATCACGCAGCTCAGGGTGCCAAGAGCAGCGACAAGGGGAGGAAGGGGGCAGCCGTACTGATACAACAGCTTCGACGAATGCAGAAACGAAATGATAGATTGGGTGTCAAGGTATCGCTTCGACTAGCCCTTGAATTCTATTAAAAAAACATCGCTTGTTTTCGTTGAGTTGTTCAATGGGGAGTGCGCAACAACGACAGTAGTGACACTTGACACCGCTATTGACGAGAGTAGAAAGGAGACAGCACAGCGTATGACGAGGTCCCCAAATCACTTATTTTGTAGCAGAGGCGGGAATCCATGTTACTATCACCCCGCCTGGAGTACAATTTCTCTTTTCTCTCTTCCCTCTTCTGTCTGTGATTTCGCCTTGTTTCCGCCTTTGCTTTCTTCCCCTGCCGCAGTCCTTACGCCGATATCTTCGTCGGTGCCACCGCTATGCGTTTCCCTTCAGCACGTTTGATTCTCTTCTATCAACAGCAGCTTGTACGATCTCCTGCGTCACTTATATGTTTCTTCATTGCATAATTAATACATTTACTGTATTTTAGCTTTGATTTCCTGGTCTGCTTTGTATTGTGTTCTCGTACTCGATACTTCGGTCTCTCACTTGTTTGCCCGTTTGTTACGTTGTTTTTTCTGTCTCACAGTCTGTGACCACATAATTTGTATCTTTCGAAGCTAAGGAACTCGGACGGAAACTGCGTGTACTGGTGTAGTTGGGTAGAAGGAGCGGTTTAGGGCCGTCGTGTTCAAGAGTATTTTCCATACATACTCGCGTCTGGTATAATATTCCCGCAAGCACACGCTACCTGCCCATCACTGCTTCACGCATGTTTGCAAGTTGCCAACATAATGATACCACCGAGGGTGCAACATCCCGGGTAACGTCACACTGCTGTGCTACAGCAGTACACATCCCCTGTAACGTCTCACTACTGTGCTACGACATACCAGAGGTACCGATCTTGGCGATTCGCTCCTGTGTTGGCTTGTGAGGCCACGCTTGCCATGCCCTCCGACATGGTCCCCAAGGTTTTCCGTCCACACTCGCAGCTAGCTGCTCTCGTACACGTGCTCACAAGACACCACGAACGCGTCTCTCCAAAGAAGGTTCCCCGATCAATAAAAAAAAAACAACGAATGGCTGGCTGGCGAAAACCCTGCTCGCTCAGCATTCAAACAGATCAAGATCGAACGCTCAACAGAGAGCCCTCTTCAACTCAAACTAATATGTATCACACCTTTACTCTTGTAGCTCTGCCTCTGCTTGACAACATGCTCAGCTCGCTGGTCAGCAACTACAGACTAGGCAAGGTGTGGCTAAAGGCTATCCAACTGTTACGTACAAGTAACCCGCGTGATCTGATCGGTTGTTCAAACTTCTTCCGCACGTGTAAAACTCGCATTTTCTCGTGCCTCGATAATATTATGCGTTGTTATCGGACAGTTTTATACCCATATTATTTGTGAAATAGCTTCCAATTTGTGAAATTTAGCTTTCCTGATATTTTTTCCTCTTTTAACTTTGACGTATTTTCCAATTTGTCAAGTTTCACATGTTTGGAAAATATTTCACAAATATCAAAACTATCTCGCAAATTGGGAAATCATTTCTCAAATTATTGGGATTCTGAGGGGGGAAAAGCTCTCCGACAAGAACGGCCCTCAATGTCAATGTGAAGACTACACACATATCATACCAGGGTAACAAAAAAAATATATGTAAAACCAATATATATAAGGTTCCTCTTCGGGATATACAGTAGTAGATAATAACCTGAAATCCCGGGGGCGTCGCCAGGCGAGAAGGGACTCACAGCAGTGAACACACGTATAGCTGTTGCTGGCGGAAACGAGAACCATGGGTTAGCGTATTGCTCGAAAGAGAGTAAGAATAGTAGTCGGCAGGAGATGAGTACTACTCTTTCTGCGGCGAATACTACACTACTACACTCACGCGGTACCATGGGTTGACTACTACCAGGTATACTGTTTCTATACACCACTGCCAGATGTAGTACAGGTAGGAGCATGCACTCTACAAAATACTACCAAGTACACTACAGTATTCCACTACTTATACTACTTATACCACTGTTGTCCTACTAGGTACTACTGCTAGTGCATGACCAACCGCTCATTCACCAGACAATTTCATGGTAAACAGAGAGGTCAAATAACTACACTGTACCATGGGTTGAGGTATGACTGCTATATTGCTGCTACACTACACACCACTGCCAGTAACACGTGGATGGAGTACAGTAGAAGCAGCATGAATCAATATACTACACTACTATACCACCTGTATTACGAGTACTACTACTGCGAATACAGCAGTACTAACTTTCAATACAACGGCAACGTAGCATGGAAGCGGTACCATGGGTTGGGGGCATGACTATTAATATATGGATGTACTGTTTTAAGGGTACAAGCAGCATCCACGCTACTACAAAATACTATACTACGACGTCTACTATTAATAATAACGTCGTGTAAACGTACAGGCTGCGTACGAGTATTATATACGGTTGAGGGCATGAACTGCTATTGTTGGCCCGGTAGAAGCAGCATGCAGACTGCGACAACAGCAATGGCGGACACCACAACGAACGACAACGACTATTGCTGCTACTTGTAGTACGGGTACTATTACTGCTATTGGACAGGCATCAACAGGAGCAACATGCACTCGGTACCATGGGCTACCATTAGTATTCATACAACTACAACTACTAATGGTGTATTCTACAGCTGTATACAAACTACAGAATTATATACCGCACCTGCTTGTCGAAAACAGCATCAATAATCCTTGTATATATATGGGGGGCTGTAGTAAATAGGACCCAATATTGTTCGTAAAAATAAGTAAATATGTAAGCTTTTGTGTGCACCGTAGGTCCTAATAACCAGGAACATCACTATTATTGGCGACATTAGTTGGAAGCGGCTTCTCTGTATTTATTCATCACCAGAGCCGGCGTCCCCGGTGGCGTGGTAGGTGGGTAGGTGGTCCGCGAGCGTATCAACATCAATGTTTCGTGGGTTCGATTCTCACCGAGTGCATGCTCGTAGGGACTTTTTCTTGCTGAAAAAAAATATTAGCGGAAAGCGCGTGAATTAGCTGCATTCGATGAAAATTGACGAGCAGTGGGAATGCTGAACCCTATGCGCGACAAAAAAATGAAGGTATGTACGGGGTGGGAGAAGGGACAACATCTGTGAACACGGCTTATCCAGAAGACCGCTGGGGTGAAGTGAAACCTCCAACGAGTCAGGCTAGAAAGTAAAAGTGAGGGCATAACGGGGAAATAAAAACGAAATAAAAAACGAAGAGCAGAACTAAGAGCCCATCTTAACGAGGAACACTAAATTTCGTTATTTGGAAATATAATTTCTATTCCAAGGAATTTTAATTCGATTTGGGAAAAAAAAAACGTGTTTGTATCCTATCGGGAAACGGTGCAATCGAAACAACCTGGAATAACGCAGCGCGTCACACAACGCCCAGCCGACAAACAGCGAAGAGCGTAGACGAGAGCAAAGGCTTGGGTTGTCGCGTGTGCCGCCGCCGACATTTGTTTCATTTTGGTGGCGCAGGATAGGAAGTTATCACTCTCGGGGCGTCTTGGGTGGGCGGAGGGAGCCCTCAAGTGCCACGTGCGGAACAGCAACGGTGGTGCAGCTATCGAGGTCTCGAGTGTATCCTCTGTTTTTTTGCTCGTTTGCTCGGTTTTCGTGATGGTTGGCCGATCGAGCAGGCCGAAAAGTTGGGCTTACGGTCGCCATGATTTCTTTTGAGGCGACACCTCCGGGGTACGATGTGCTATGGTCTGTGGCCGTAGGCGCAGCTATTGCTCCGGTCGCCTGTCGTCGAGATTCGGGTTTTATCGCCTCGACGGTGGTCACTGAAGCGGCCAAGAATCACCCCAGACTCCAGCGGGGGTGTTGACCCACCATGAACATGCTACATACATCAAGCCCGATCAACTACCAAATTGGGAATTGAAATTAAAAATATCACACGAAAAAAGCCCCGAAAGACTTTTCACTCAATTTATTATTTTTTTTATTTTCCTCTTCGAATCCTGCCTGGCCATTCACTCTTCGGCCAATCAGATGCAACTTACATTAGAAAAAAAAAAACAAGTCAATCAAATAGAACGAACCAGAAGTCCTCGATAAGATGGGCCCTATGAGCCCATCTTAACGGGAACACTAAATTTCATTATTAGGAAATAAAATTTCAATTCCAATTAATTTTAATTTGATTTCGAAAAAAAACGTGTTCGTTTGTATCCTATCGGGAACCGCGCATTCATTGTCAAACAAAAAGGAAATCGAAACAACCTGGAGTAACGCAGCGCGTCACACAACGCTCAGCCGACAAACAGCGAAGAGCGTAGACGAGAGCGAAGGTTTGCGCTGTCGCGGGCGCGCCGCCGCCGGCTTTTTTTTCTTTTTCGTGACGCAGGATAGGAAGCTATCACTCTCAGGGTGTCTTGGGTGGGCAACGGGAGCCCTCAAGCGCCACGTGCGGAACAGCAACGGTGGTGCAGCTATCGAGGTCTCGAGGGTATCCTCTGTTTTTTTGCTCGTTTCCTCGGTTTTCGTGATGGTTGGCCGATCGAGCAGGCCGAACAATTGGGCTTGCGGCCGCCATGATTTTTTTTTGAGGCGCCACCGCCGGGGTACGATGTGCTACGGTCTGTGGCCGCGGGCGCGGCTATTGCTCCGGTCGCCTGTCGTTGAGGTTCCCGTTTTATGGGCTCCACGGTGGTCACCGAAGCGGCCAAGAATCACCCCAGACTCCACCGGGGGTGTTGACCCACCATGAACATGCTACGTCAAGGCTGATCAACTCCCAAATTCGAAATTGAAATTAGAAAAATCACACGAAAAAAGGCCCAAAAGACTTTTCACTCAAATTGATTTTTTCTAGTTTTTGCCCCTTCGAATCCTGCCTGGTCGTTCACTCTCTGGCCAATCAGATGCAAATTAAATTGGGAGAAAAAAATCGAACCAAATTGAAAGGACCAAAAGTCCTCGTTAAATCGGGCCCTAAAGAGCACGCGATTTTTATTCGTCAAATTAAAAAAAATAGAACTACAGTAGATATCGCGTTAGGGCCCAGCTTATCGAGGATTTTTGGTTCGTTCTATTAATTTATTTATTTTTCTAATTCAAGTTGCATCTGATTGGCCGAAGAGTGAATGACCAGGCAGGATTCGAAGGGCCAATTAGAAATAATCAATTTGAGTGAAAAGTCTTTCGGGGCTTTTTTCGTGTTATTTTTTCATTTCAATTCTGAATTTGGGAGTTGATCAGCCTTGATGTAGCATGTTCACGGTGGGTCAACACCCCCGCTGGAGTCTGGGGTGATTCTTGGCCGCTTCGGTGACCACCGTCGAGGCGATAAAACGCGAACCTCAACGACAGGCGACCGGAGCAATAGCCGCGCCTACGGCCACAGACCGTAGCACATCGTACCCCGGCGGTGGCGCCTCAAAAAAAAATCATGGCGGCCGCAAGCCCAATTGTTCGGCCTGCTCGATCGGCCAACCATCACGAAAACCGAGGAAACGAGCAAAAAAAACAGAGGATACCCTCGAGACCTCGATAGCTGCACCACCGTTGCTGTTCCGCACGTGGCGCGTGAGGGCTCCCTCCGCCCACCCAAGATACCCTGGGAGTGATAGCTTCCTATCCTGCGCCACCAAAAAGAAACAAATGCTGGCGGCGGCGCGCACGCGACAACGCAAACCTTCGCTCTCGTCTATTGTTTGTGGCTGGGCGTTGTGTGACGCGCTGCCTTATTCAAGGTTGTTTCGATTTCCTTCTTGTTTGACTATGAATGCGCCGTTTCCCGGTAGGATACAAACACGTTTTTTCTCGAAATCAAATTAGGATCCATTGGAATAGAAATTCTATTTCCGAATAACGACATTTAGTGTTCCCCGTTAAGATGGGCTCTTACCTACTTTTTCACATTTCGTTTTGTTCAAGTCCCGGAAGTAGGAGGAGCTCGAAGCGTTGGCAAGAAGTTCCGATAAAGTTTCCACGACCGGTTGGCAAGCGCACGATGGCCGAAGTAGTGCATGTGGATGTCACGCGGCTTGTCTGCTCACAGCGTGAGCATATATGGGTAGGGAAGCACCAATCTTTAAGGGGTGCCGCCCTCGTAAGAAACGGGGGATCAGGAAGTGGCTGTGGTGACATATTTTCGACATGAGTTCCACTCAACATCCAAACGTCTACCATCGAATAGCGATGACCGATACACAACTTCGATCAATAGAGCACTTCGGAGACTCAACCGCCCCAGCGGGTTGGACCACGATAAGAACCGCCTGCTGTGGAGGGTGCCTCGCGTGTGCGAGTTGTGTCTATCCACCGTCGCTGTCGAGCGCTATGGCCGGGAATCACGTACTGTGGCGGTTGAGTCATTCTTAAATATTTCACCGCGTACAACTACGACTCGGCTTTCTTTTTTTTTCTTCTTCGTTTCGTTTTCCTCGTTGGAACTCTACTTGCTTCTTACGAAAAGCGACAGTTTGTTCGTTTATTTCATTTTTATTTACTCGTGTTTTTGTAGTCCTCGTTAGAACCGGCCCTGACGATAAAAAAAAACACTTCGGAGGGAGCGGGTTGGACCACGAGAAAAACCACCTGTTGTGAAGGGTGTCTCGCGTGTGCGAGTTGTGTCTTATCCACCGTTGCTGTCGAGCGCTATGGCCAGGATTCACGTGCTGTGGCGGTAAGTCATCCTTTAAAATTGCACCGCGTACAACTTCGACTCGGCTTCTTTTTTTTTTTTCTTCGTTTCGTTTTCCTCGTTAGAACTCTACCTGTTGTTTTGGTACGAAAGCGAAAGTATGTTCGTTCATTTTTTTTTTTATTTGTTTCTTCTGGTCCTCGTTAGGACCGGCCCTGATGATTACAACAAAAAAGTGTATACGTACGGAGCCATCCCACAGCAGTAGGGGTGTTCCCGACGTTCCTGAGCCCCTCACATCAGGAGCTCAATATATCACCCGATACAATACTTGGAAGAAATTCGTTCGGGCCATCCGATCGGCACTTGTATGCGCTAGTCCTAAAAGGAATATACGAGTAAATTTTTCATCCTAACTGGTAGTTCCTCACTTGAGGAACTCAATTGGTCAGAAACCTTTCGCCCAAAAAGTGTAACCCCTACCGTGGGGTAACTCTGCGGTTGGAGCACAATGAAAACGTTATCTGCATCTATTCGTCATGACAAAAATCTAGTAGCTGTCAACTCACGGCAACAGCAGTCGAACTTTAACATGACTATTAACATCAACAGGCAGCAACCGTTTTACATACGATTGAGGGCATCATGAAAAACTTGTCATGAAATGGAACTCTCTACGTTTAAATTAATGACTGTCAAAAGCAGTATAATATGCTCATGGTTACAGAAGCAGACTCGCGGCAACGACAGCACTATTGTAAGTATTATTACCATTATCAATACTGCTACTATTATCATACTACTGCCACTACCACTATCAATGCTACTGCTACTATTATTAAATACTACTACTGTACTACTACCACTACTATACTACTACGTACTACTACCATGCCAGATGCACACCGAGGCAGGGGGGGGGGTAGAGGGAGACGGGCGACAGAATGAACCTGGCCCTGTGACTCTTGCCCGCCGGTGTGATAACCTGCTGCTGAGAGCGTGCGACTGGACAACTCGCCACGTGTGATACCTACATATACTGTCGATATCTGGTGCTATTTTTCACAGATAGACGGACCGAGGGAGGCAGTTTTGTGGTCACGTACGTGCTCGGTGTGAGTTGTGGGGCTAGAGGAAACACGTACGATTCTCGACACTCGGCAGACGTGTTCAGGTGCTGCTGTACCTGCTGCTGCTGACAATGATGTCAGGAGACATGTCGAACCACGCAAAACGTGCGCGATCAAGGGCAACCGCAGTAGCTTGGTGTCAGTGAAGGTATGCCAAGGCAAAGTTGCTGTCGGTCGAGGGGGTGAAAGTGTTGTCTCCTGACATATTTGGCTGCTGTCAGGTTGATAAAAAACAAAACAGGAAAAAGGCGGGGGATTTCAACAGTATTGAGGCTTGAGATTTTCAACGCAGAGAAAATTATCAGAAAAAATTATTCACTGTTGAAAGTGCACACAGCTCGTCGCATTATATCAGCACTCGCGCAGAGTGGGCTGCACGCGATGCCGCACCGAGACAGGGGGCAGTGCGGCGAGACGAGAGGCAGTATGGGCCTGGCTCTGAGGCTCTTGCCCATTGCGATTACATGCTATTGAGAGCGTGCGACTGGACAACTAGCTAGGTATGACACCAACACCTACATTCCTGGTGCCAAAGTCTCCCAGGAATAGGCGGAGGGAGGGAGACAGTTCCGTCGTCACCAACGTGCTCGGTGTTAGGCGTACACACGTCAAAGGGCTTGGTGCAACAGATACGACGGCCGACAGGTGTGTACCGCTGTTGCTGTTCTATGTCTGCTGCTGATGCTGCTGCTACTTCTGCTGAGGTTGAAAACATATATACAGCTGCGGGGGGGTTCAAAAAAGTGTTGGAGGGTTGCAGGCTATTTGCTATTTACTATGAAAAAAAGTGGGGTTTCCCACATCACCTACTCGGCTCGGCGAGGCGGAAAGCAATCCCATGTTTTTTGGAGCCAGCTCAGCGACGTTAAACGCCCCGAGCCCCGAAACGGTGCTCGGCCGGATTCGAGGCATGCGTCGTAATGTACCCACGGCCCCCTTGCCTGCCCCACAGCCGAAAGTGCAAAAAAGAACCCTCGGCCGCCGGAGAGCAGCATGCCAAAAGAAAACAAAGTGCATCTTATACGTACCAGATATAAACCAACACGTCGGTCCGACGCTCGTGCTCTATACTCTACGACCAGGTATATATACCTCCTTCGTGACACACTGGTTTACAACATGCACAAAGTACTATCAGATACTTTGTACAACGTCATGCACAAGGCTTATCACGGTATTTCGGCGGGACGGTGACGGCGGGATGGGACAGGACGGTAAAACTTCCGTCAAAAGTGGTCCCGCCGTCCCGTCCCGTCCCGCCGATATATTGTCTCTCGTAGGAAATTACCGTTCCGTCCCGCCGTGACACCGAAAAATTACCGTCCCGTCCCGCCGATAAAGTCTCGTGTTGGAAATTATCGTTCTGTCTCGTCGTGACACCGCAAATTCACCGTCCCGTCCCGTCATAAAAAAATGCACCGTTGTCACGTACAGTCCCGTTGTCACGTACAGTCTCTTCCGGCGGACACAACATGCCTCTTCCCCTGCACAATGCATTCGTGGCCGTCTGTTCCCATCTATTCCCGCCACGAAGTACGAAATGAAACAAGAAATTTCGAGGTGTACTAAAATTTATTAGTAGTAGTAATTCCTGAACAAGAACTGTGTGGGCAGCGCCGCGCATCCGCCGTGCGTGGTGTCTAGGGGAATGGGGGGGGGGAGGGGGGGCAACAGGGAAACTTCGATGGACGAAAGTAAAAGCAGATGGCAGACAGGGTAGCAAGCACCAGGCCGACTAGCAAGTAGAACATGCTTATACTACTCGTGCCACCAACTGGTGCAGCTGGTTCGAACATAGTCTTCCTTTGTCTTCTTTCTTGCGCTCATCCTCTGTGATTTCCATTTGATTTATTTCTCTTCCCTTCTTCTATTGATAAGCCTTATTGAAGCAGTCGTGTGGCGTGGGTGGATAACGAGCCTGCTTTTTTTTATTAGATGAAATGTTACACCCTGCTAGACGCCTTTCCGTGACATAGTGAGGATGCATACTGCATACTTTTTTTCTTCTTTTTTTTTTTTTTTCTTCTTTCATCATCAATTTTACTTTCCAATCCACTCGCAGGAGGTTATACCCTCGACGATCTTCTGGACAAGCCGTGGTCACAGGTGTCGTCCCTTCTCCCCCCCGGAACGTGCCTTCATTTTTATCGCGCATAGGTTCAGCATTCCCACTGCTCGTCGATTTTCATCGAATATAGCTAACTCACGCTCTCGCGCTTTCCGCGTAACAATTTTTTATGCAAGAAAAAGTCCCGACGAGCATGCACTCGGTGAGATTTGAACCCACGAAATTGACTTTGATAGGCACGCGGACCACCTACCAAGTCAACGGGGACGCCGGCCTACTGCGACTCATTCACTCCTACCGTAGTAGTGTATATTGTTGCTGAATTGAGAGCTGATGCAATTTGAGCATACAGCAGCATGACTGTCGTAAAACACAGGAACCACGAGTATAAAACATCAAAATCGCTTGAAATTTGGGGCGATAAAGATCAAGATTGAGATCGAGATTGAGATTGCTTCTTTTCGCCAATGTTGCCGAAAATATCAAGACGGCCTTTTTCGGGCAATTCCAAGAATTGATCGGCACTGTTTTCGGTTGCCAACACTGGCATATCTATTGAATAAAAAATCATTGTAACATGAAACAACCGTGACCGTGACCGCCGTCGGGAGCTACGTGGATAGCCGCGGAGTTTTTTGTTTTCTATACTTGACTTGCAACATTTTCGACTGGAAAACCCCGAAATTAGCCAGAAAATACCCCGAAATACACGGAACCCGCACGTACATCACGTTCACAGATCAAGCCTCACTGCTGCTGTGCCGTACAGCGCAATAAAAACCAACGGACAATTAGACGTGCGTGTACATACGATACGTTGTACATAGCGTACGTACGATACGATACATTTAATATATTGTTAGATGTGGCTGATATATCAGTCATGCTGTACCAAGGGAAGCCTCACTCAAAAACACACCGGAAGCAATGGTATGTTTCTTTCGGGCATTAGCCAAATATACGAAGTATACCGTACGCCGTTTGGGTCATTGAACACCTTTTGGGTTATTGATAGGTACACTGGGCATTGTGCCCCGGAAAAAGCTTCCTGGCGCCGCCTGGTGATTTGGCCTGCGCTCCATCGTTGTTGTTGTTGTTGTTTTCTTCACATTAAACCGTTCTTTCTGCTACGCGTCGACATCCAGCACAACCAGTGTCCGTGCCGATTCTTCAAACCTAGAGAGATACAAGTTCTGTGGTCACAAAGCTACGCCACAGAGATACTACGTTGCCACGTATGTAATGCAATGCCATGTCATCATACTGCGTACGACAGGCACGACATACACATTCCATGACCTAGAGAAACAAAAACGAAACAAAGAGAAAAAACAAAAACAAAAACAAAGACAATTCGAAAGAGAAAAGAAACCAAAAAGAAACTAAAATATACCTGGTATATGTATATACTTCAGTATAGCAGCAAACCATCGTACCCCCACGTAGGGGACGTGGCAGACACTTGAAAAGAACGAGCTGGAAAAAAAAAGAAAAAGAAGAAAACACCACTAGTCGTCAACAGAGTAAGACTAAGAACCAAGGTAAAAATAACAGTCAAACCAAACAAAGCACAAGGCATGCTCCAGGTAGCGGTAGCAGTTTATGGTATCGTACCTACGAACGGCTCAAAAGGCTGAGGTGCACATATTATCAGTTACTCAACTTCCGTATCGCCTAATTTTGGCTTCAACTGCTGTTTATAAATGGCTCGCACGATCCCTTTTGCGCTGCTAAAATATAGACAGTCCGCCACACCAGACGCCGGGACTGTCAACCAGCTGGCCGTGCTCGTCAACACAAACGCCCGAAAAGACGGCGGAAACAACGTAGGTGACGCCGGAGACAACACAGGTCACCCAATCTTCGGAACTTCATACCAATCCACGTATCCAAACTACTTGCATTTATTCGAGAAGCTCGGCTTGTCTCGTGTTCTTATGGTGCCCTAATTTTTGACAGAGCTACTACTGTAGTGGCGGCACACTTAGTGTGTAGTATAATGCCAGTCTAGTTGTGTGGATTGCATTTTTATTGATTGACGCCTTTTACTTCCGCCGCCACGCCTCATCATGCAGCAGCTCACGCTAACCCTGACCCATCACTACGTGCACTCATCGTTTAGCCATACCATCATATCTGGGGCAGTTTTGTTTATGGGGTGACTTCCGACTCGTGGTTTATGATGTGACTTTGCACTCGTGCCATCCATGTGTGTGTGTGTTCTTCACATTAAACCGTTCTTCTACTCGTCGACATCCAGCAAGCCCAGTGTCCGTGCTGATTCTTCACCCTAGAAAGATACGAGCTCTGTGGTCACAGACTACGGCACAGAGATAACACACCGTAATGCATTAATAGCCTACGCAATACCATGCCTTCGCACTAGGTGCGGACGACACAACATACATACATACGCCAGCAACCAAAATACACCATGAAGAAAGAGAAGCAACGAAGAAATCAAACCGAAAAAGAACAAGAAAAATAAAAAGAAAAGGAGAAGAATCCCAAATAAATAAATAAAATGGGAAGCCAAAGCTCAGACACATACATACTTACCCCGAGCATGAGCCAAAAGGGACGTGCAAGGGGAAAGATACGAGAAGGAAAAAGGGGACTATGCATCCCGGTGAACACTTAACTAAGTAAAAAGAGCAATAGTGAGTGGGCCAAAATACGCTCGTCACCCACCCACTATGTAGTACTTCTTTCATAAGGATAAGAAGGGAAAAAAATCAAAATGCATACCGAACGTCCGCAGCAGTTGGCGGTACGAGTAGCAAAGAAAAGTCCAACCTATTAGTCGGCCTGGTACCTTGCTACCCTATCTGCGGTCTCTCTGCTACTCTCTTTTACCGCGGTTTCCCTTCTACTCCTCCTGTTCCCCCCCCTGCCCCCATACACTTGTACGGTGTTCCTTCTACCCCTCCCGCTGTTACCCCTCCCCCCATTCCCTCTAACACTACCTGCATCGGATGCACGGCGCTGTCTACTCAGCTTTGCCTCAGCCTCGTGCCACCTGCCCATGAACTGTTCAGCTGCTTCGAGGATTCCCCGGTACCACTTTCTTGTCTGTTTTGCTGCAGTGGGCCACAGTGCGGTCCCAGCTCCAAAGACTAAGGGGGAGTCTTCCGTTGATCCCTCGGTGGCTTTGAACACTCTAAGGTCCTCAGCAATGGCCCTAGGCCAAGTCTTGGGCTGCCCGCCTGGTTTCGGGCTCCCCCTACCAGCGATCGTCCCGAACATCAACCGACTGGGCAATCGCCCCTCGTGTTGCCGCACCGCAGCCCCCGCAAAGAAGAGTCGCCGTTTACGGATGGTCGTTTCGATACTTTCGCATCGTGTTATCCTGAGCGCCTTCGCATACCAGAGGGTGGTGTGGTCGGTGCGTAGTCGGCGCTGGAAACCAATGACTCGCAGAAGGACTTCGTGGTGGGCTGATCGAAGCTTGGCGAAGTGGTCCGCATTGAGGGTCCACGTCACGCAACCGTACAGCAAGTTCTCAATCACCTCGGCCTTCAGCATCCGGACTTTCAGACTAAGCGGTGCGTTCGTCCTATCGTACAGTTCCGGACCATACCGTTTGAGGCATGCCCGCATCAGACGGATTCGTCGCTCGATTTCGAAGGAGAGGTTAGCGTTCTCGTGGATAATGCCTCCTAGGTACAAAAACTGGGTCGTCTGTTTATACTTTTGGCCTGCAGCTTCGATCGCGAGCGGTGAGGTGGTGAACGTCTGATCCGGTGTTCGTAGGAGCATCGTCTCTGTCTTCTTCTCGGATACCGTGAGACCTACTGCTTCGAAGACAGTCACGATGACTGTCATCATTCTTGCAAGGCCTTCCGCCGACTTCGAGACTATTCCTGCGTCGTCTGCACACAACATGCCCCACACAGCCCTTTGCACGCATGCCAACGGTTCCTCTTTTCCGACAACCCTGTCCTCTTCGAGATGAACCAAATCCCTTACGATGCATTCGTCTTTGCTGAGGCGTACCAGCACGATGTGTATCGCAGCGGCGAAGAACACGTTGAACAGTAACGGCGATAGTACGCAGCCTTGCCGCAGCCCCTGGGTTACATTGAACCAGTCCGAGTGTTCACCGTCATCCGCACGCACGCGAGCCCGCATGCCTTCGTGAAAATTGCGAATGATTGTGAGCATCTTGGTTGGTACACCAAGGCGTGTGAGTACCTCCCACAACAGTTCTCGGTCGACAGAGTCGTACGCTTTCTGCAAGTCGATGAAGTACATGTAGAGGGGGTTTTCTTCTGCCGCCCGAGCTGCTGCAACCGGCGCACGACAAACAGCATATCGACTGTTGACCGTGCGGGGCGGAAGCCGCACTGTTCTTCAGGGAGTATATGCTCGGTCTCGCAGTAGCTGCTTAGACGGGACGCAACGATTTTCAGCAACACCTTGCCTGCGTGAGCAACAAGCGAAATACCTCTGTAGTTGTTGCAATCAGTTCTATCCTTCTTTTTATGAAGGGTTTTTATGATCGCATCTTCCCATTGCTGGGGGACTTCTCCCGTTACCCAAAACATTAGCAAGGATACTGTGAAAATACTGCACGAAAGCTGGGTGGTCAAGTTTCAATACTTCGACCGGGAGACCATCTGGTGCAACGGCTTTCCAGTTTGACATATCCTTCACTGCTTCCATCATCTCGTAGACAGCCACGTATATTTCCTCTCTTCTTCTCGGCTAAATGGCACTTGTGCTTTCATGTGTTTTATTTAGTTCTGATTGTTTCGGCCCGTGTCTTGCGCGAGTTCGCAAGGTACGCTCGGCGTGGCGTGTTGTCCTAGTGCCGGTAGGATGCGAGTGTATTCATAGCATGCACCCTACCGAAGGGGGCCCGCGGTCACACTCCTGATATTTTTCGTTTGGGCCACAAGATGCGTTTAATGGCTCTGAATGTATCGTGTGACGATAAAATTGTAATCGCGGTGCTGAGAAATAGAGCCAGTAACGACGAAGAGCATACATGGACGTTGTACGTACCGAAAAATTACAATACACATACGTGTAGTGCAGTAAATAATGGATGAACACATACGTACAGAGCAGGATAATTTTCGGAATATGTTGTTGTTTTCTTCACATTAAACCGTTCTTTCTACGCGTCGACATCCAGCACAACCAGTGTCCGTGCCGATTCTTCAATCCTAGAGAGATACAAGTTATGTGGTCACAAAGCTACGCCACAGAGATACTACGTTGCCAGGAATGCAATGTAGGGTGAAGAATCAGCACGGACACTGGGCTTGCTGGATGTCGACGAGTAGAAGAACGGTTTAATGTGAAGAGCACACAAACACACGCATGTCATCATACTGCGTACTACAGGCACGACATACCCATTCCATGACCTAGAGAAACAAAAACGAAACAAAGAGAAAAGACAAAAACAAAAACAAAGACAATTCGAAAGAGAAAAGAAAAAAAAAAAAATATATATATATACGTGTACAGAGTATTTGCATATACGTCTGAGTTACACAACCATTGGCACGGGCCGGACCAACATTCCAGAGCAAACGTGGGTGAGTGAATACGCGATGAAGATTTAACCCCTTTAGAACCTCAGTCTCGTTTTGGGGACAAACCAGTCTAATTCCAAGTGATTTGTCCCCAAAACGGGACTGCGGTACTAAAAGAGTTAAGGCAAGATTTGGGCCGGGCAAATGTCGGTTGGCCGCTTCTGTGTATTAGCGAGAAAAGTGGCTTCGTGTTGGTGGTGTTAGCTAGCTGGCTCGGCGCGGGAGACAGCGAGCAGCAAACCACAGGGGGGGGCGGGCGTTGCAAGGCCTCCGAACTTTGTCATCGTGAGAGTATTCGCATTGTGTTTATACCGCTGTATGGACAGGGCGTAGTAACCCTAACCACTAGTAGCAAGACAGAATACCACGAGTCGAGCATACCTGGTAATACCGTTAACGGGGATCACCTGTAAGGAGCACGTCTAGCGTGGCGGCGGTGCCGATACCACCACGGCCCCAAATATCATGTCATGGGTTTACGATGAGAGCACGTAGTGATAGGTCAGGGTTAGCGTGAGCTGCTGCATGATGAGGCGTGGCGGCGGAAGTAAAACGCGCCAAACAATAATGCGGCAGTTCACACACCACCTGACTTCTGTCAATAGTATTATACTACGCAACAAGCGTGCCGCCACTTCAGTAGCTCTGTTAAGAACTATTAATAGGGCACCACTTCTTGTCTATACAAGCTGAGCTTCTCGAATAAATGTAAGAAGTTTCGGCATGAAGTTCAGAAGGATGGGTGACATGTGTTGTCTCCGGCGTCACCTGCGTTCGTGCTGTTTTTGCCGTCTTTTCGGGCGTTTGAATTGACAGGCACGGTCAGCTGGTTGACAGTCCCGGCATCTGGTGTGGTCCAAGTACACAGCTGTCTATATTTCAGTAGCGAAAAAGAGATCGTTCGAGCCACTTGTAGGGTAACAGCTACGCAAGTTCAATAGCTGATAACAATACTACTAATAGGTGTAACTCAGGCTTTTGAGCCATTCGTAGGTACGATGGAGCGCAGGCCAAATCAAATCACCAGGCGGCGCTAGGAAGCTTTTTCCGGGGCACAATGCGCAGTGTACCTAATGATAGCCCAAAAGACGTAGGTATACCTATTTTTGGCTAATTCCCTTTTTCTAGCAGAAAAAGCTGTGCTGATGTTTATGATCAGCACGGTTTGATTTGAACTAATAATTACGAAGTACTAAAATAAATCAAAAATTACTACCAAGTAGAAAGTAGTACATCCGGTCCAGGTGGTGTTTTCTTTTCATTTTTCTAAAGAATCTTTATAACTTTATTCGTACTTCATACTTCCACGTGCAATACCTGCCACAGGCGCAAGCTCGCCACCACACACCAACAGCACAGAGACCACACACAACTCACGCCCACACGCCACAGAGTACTGGTGTGGCCCGAAAAGATGTCAGGAGGCATGTCAAGACGCATAAAGTGCGCTTGTCAAGGATGTACGGGCCGAGTGTTCCCCACTAAAACCTAGTAGTTCGGTGTCAGTCAAAGCATGTCAAGGCAAAGTTGCTGTCTGTCAAGGGGTGCAAGTGCTGTCTCCTGACATCTTTGGTGTGACCCGCACAGACGACGTGGATGCCTATCTCACGGGCGGGGTCGATCGACCAGCAGCGGCACTAGAATCACCACCGCCGCCGCCACCACCTCCACCATCACCACCTCCACAGCCACCAGTAAAACAGCGCCAGCACAACCATCAGACAGCCACCATCAGCTGGCACCGCAACAACAGCAGAGCTTGGGGCAGGGGTGGGAAGAAATCAGGAGACGTGGACTTCGCCCCTGTAGTGGCAACACATACTTCTCGAAGTTAGCAAGTGTTGCCGCCGATCGAGAAGAAAAACATACGGGTCGGGACTCGGGACGGCTCCCTTCGCGCAACCAGCGGTGCCGGCAATTCTTCACGTACAACCGCGCCGACCTTGCAGCGGAAAAGAAGAAAATACATATTTACCGTCCCGTTCCGCCGAGGAAAACATATTTATCGTTCAGGCCCGCCGAAGAAGAAAATTAGTATCCCGTCCTGCAGTGGAAAAAATAGTTACCGTCCCGTCCCGCAGAGGAAAAAATATTTACCGTCCGGTCCCGCGGAGGGCAAAAATGTTTACCTTCCCGTCCCATCGTGAAAATCTGCCCCGTCGAGTCTTACCGTCCCGTCCCGTCGAGAAATTATGCATCCGCTACCCCCTCCCGCCAACTTTTTATGTCCTCGTATTACCGTCCCGTTTTCACTTTTGTTCCCGCCAAACAAGCCAAAATCTGTCCCGTCCCGTCACGTCACGATTATCAGTCACTGTGATAAGCCTTAGTGACATATAATTCAAGTACTGCTGAAAGCTGGAAGACATCAATCAGTAGATCCTTAGTGACATATAATTCAAGTACTGCTGAAAGCTGGAAGACATCAATCAGTAGATGGTGGTCACTCCCTCCGCTGCTGCTGGCTACCGCACTATTAAATACGATTCGTACGAGTCGCAGCGGCTGATTTCGTGTACCTCTATTTTCAGTACGAATTAATCAAATTGAAATTCAGGTCCACTTATTTTACTGTTTTGGTCAGATTGCATGTCCGAATCGAAAAATAAATAGTTATTAAAGCAAGTTTCCTCGAAGATTTTTATATTTAAAACGAGGGTCTCATGCATGCGGGTCAATCCGTCAAAAACATCAACAGCTTGCAAAAACCGGCTCTAAATCAAACAAATGTTTTTGTCCTCTTCATCGGGGTCAAACCACTACAGTATTATACTACTGTTCGCGGACGAATACAACTAAAAATAACTATTGAAAAGGGATGAAGCTTGCAAAATCGCACAACATGCCGGCTTCATGGTTGGTTATGCCCAATGAGCGTGCCCAAACCACGGAGCGAGAAACCAACCCACAAGCGAAGAGGTATACCTGGTATGTGGTACCAGCACCGTTCTGTGATTTGCTGCGAAAGCGTGCAAGTCTGTACCGGTGTCCATTTTAATAAATAGGCAGTCAGTCCCGTGCCAGGCACGAAAAGACGAATCGACCGAGATCACCAACACCCCCACCTCCCGACACTCTTCATGACTGTTTTTTATCCGCATACAGCAGTTGTTCTCTCGCCACCATATTCCCGCACCCAACCCAAGTGTCAACAAAAACAGCAGCTGCTGTAGCTGCATGGTTTTATTGCATCCATCCCCGAATCGGAAAATAAATAAATACCAGGTACGACAGGGTTTATTTTAGACGTCCTAAATAAAGGTATCTTGTTCGATAGATTCCAAAATGTAACGTTTTATCGTTGGGTTATACAAAGAAACGTACGAGAAGTATATACAATCGTATCGAGCCGGAATACAGCTTGCGAACTCATCCAACCTGCCGGCTTCTTCGTTGATCTTATTACCCGATGAGCGTGCTCAAATCACGGAGCGGGAACCCAAAATGGGCCAAAAGAGAAATCCTACGGTTTTCTGGCGCACTACAGGGACAAACCAGAGACAGTCCCGTGCCAGATATGAAGAGGAGAAGCGGCCATCACCACCCGCTCCCCCTCACCCACCCCATCAGGGTTGGTCCTTAATGCGGGGGGGGGCGTAGAGGGGGGGGGGGGAGGCCAGGCGGGGGGGTTGGAGGGGGGGGGGGTGTACTCATTCATGGGGGCAAAAAAAAAAAAAAAAAAAAACGAAATAAAATTAACAGACTTTCGTTTTTTGTAAAAAACAGCAGGTTGTGAGTCCTATGTAACGAGAAAAAAAAAAATGAAACAAAAACGAAACAAAAAGAAGCCGAATCGAATTTTTACGCGGTGCAATTTTTCAGAATGACTCAACCGCCACAGCACGTGATTCCCGGCGATAGCGCTCGACAGCGGCGATGGATAGACACAACTCGCACACGTGAGGCACCCTCCACAGCAGGAGCTTCTCCTGGTCTAACCCGCTCCTTCCGGAGTACTCTAGAACTTGTGTATCGGCCATCGCTGTTCGATGACAGACGTTTAAAAGTTCAGTGGGACTCACATGTCGAAAAATATACCGCCATAGCCACTTCCTGATTCCCCGGTTTCTTGCGAGGGCACCCCATGGTGATTCCCTACCCATACATGCTCGCGCCGTCAGCAGACACATGGACAAGCCGCGTGGCAGCCACATGCGCTACCCCGGGCATCGTGCGCTTGCCAACCGGTCGTAGAAACTTTATCGCAACTTCATCCCAACGTTTCGGCCTCCTCCTATGTTCCTCTTCGACCCTGGGTATCCCATATTTCGTTCATTTGGCACCCATTTCGTTTATTTGTTCTCCCCGAATCCGGAAAATAAATAATTTAATAATAATTTGTTCTCCCCGAATCCGGAAAATAAATAATTTACAGTCATATTTATTTTTCTCTGCTGCAAGGCAGGTAATCTATGATTTACGTTCTCCCCGAATCCGGAAAATAAATAATTGTTGCAAAAAATGGTTCAGCACATGCCATAGCAATTTAATCAGTCGAACTCACAGCTGACGTATTTCAAAATTTATAAAAATAAATGTGATTGATTTAAAAAAAAAAAAAGTCCTCTGGGACTACTACAAATAAATAAAACGAAATGTGGAAACGGAGGTATCGGGATCTCTACTTCCCAGTTTTTTTTTTAATTTGACCAGTAAAACTCGCGTGCTCTTTAGTTCTGCTCTTCGTTTTTTTATTTCGTGTTTTTTTCGTGTAGTTTTTTACGTTATTTATTTTCTCACTTCCCAGCTCTCTCCACATCAGCAGCACAACCATCTAGTAGTAACTGGCAGTCTTCCCGGACACCGCAGCAGTATAGCAGCAGCAGAGTAGTAGCAGCACGGCGGTACGAGCAAGGTCTCCGCAGTCTGTTTGCCAAGCATCCAAGTTGGGCTCCGGGCGTGCATGGAGCGTTCTGCTCGGGCGCGGTGGCGCCAGCAGGCTGGTATTGAGCACACCATTGTTTATCAGTAGCAACTCAATCACACTCAAAATGAGTGGGAAGAAGCTGCTCGCCTCTGCTGCCGTGTTGCTACTGCTGCACGTTATAGCAGCAGTCTGCTGCTTATCCTGCTGCTCCTGTGCCGCGTGTTGCTTGCTGCTGCTTTTACTCCAGCTGCTCCTGCTGCAGCAGCTGCAGCTAGCTGCAGTGCTACTACAGTGGAGTTTACCTTGTTCAATATTTCATGTTATAATTCGTCAATGTATCACACGACGTACATATAACAACATGTACATATATACAAACAGCAGTACAGCAGTACACAATTAATCGAAAAATGTGTCCTACGTGTTGGAGAAAAAAAAACTCGAACAAGCGTTGCAAAAATATCCACAAACCTGACGACAAGGTCACATGTAACTAAAAGTTCACGGAAGCACGTCTCACAATCGAGGTGCATTTGGTACGTTACGCAAGCGTTGCGGTATACGTTTTTCCGGTCGCCGTAACGTGCTAAGGTTGTGGTTTCGCCACAACGTCAAGCAACGTACCCAAGTGGCCACCTGTCTGTGTCCCTACAACCCACCCACCTTTAGATTCTTCCGCTCGGGTCTTCCGCGCCCCGTCCCAACGAAAAAGAATGGTATAACTCTTTCAACTGCACTCCGCCCGCCAATCGCTCCGGTGGTCGTCAAGGCGCTGCACGCCGTATACGGTACGGTCACCATATGCTCGCGGCAGCCCCACATCGACCAGGTGTTGACTTTCTCGTTGATGCCCACCACCGTTCGCCGCAATAGCATCCGGTGTTGGGGGTCTAGCGCTCGCTTGCCGCAGCTCCACCACGCGCACACCACGACGTGGTCTGCCCCGCCGAACCTGTTAAAGTAGACGCTGTTCTTGACGAGGTGCATGATGGATCTGGTCATCCTCTGCCGGTGGGTGAGCCCTTCGCAAGTTTTTTTTTCTCCGAGGAGCTTGAAGCCAAGCACGGGGTAAAGCGGGATGAAGAAAACGTCCGCGTCCTCCGGGTCCAAAACGCGCCACGGGTGCGGGAGAAGTGCCTGGTGTAGCCAAACTTCTCCCATGTCTTGAGCCATGTCGGCGCGCTCGTCCTGCCAGGGGGGCACGCCGCCATGAGTGTCACGATAGCACTCTACTAAGGCTGTGTTGTCGAACACAGGGTCGTCGTAGACGTAGACCTTCACTGCCCCGGCGTCTTCGACATGCAGCAGGGGTCCTCTGTCGTCCGAGGTCTTTTGGTATAAAAACCTGCTCTCGGGCAACAACAACAACCCTCCGCCCGTCAGGAACAGCACTGTGGTGGCCAGCACGATCCACGTAGAGCGCGTCTTAGGTCGGCTGCTGCTGCTGATAAAAGCTCGAAAGCTCTCCATGATTTTCAGTACCACCCACGCACACTGTATGTTTATAGTTGTAGTACCGTCTGTAGTACCTGCAGGGATGTACATTATTGTCATTTTTTGCCGTGGCGTGCCGTGGCATGCCGTGGCACGACCTGCGGCAAAACATTAGGGTTGGGGTTAGGGTTAGGGTTAGGGTTAGGGTTAGGGTTAGGGTTAGGGTCCCATGGTATGCCGTGGGGGTCCGTGGAAGATTCCGTGGTATGCCGTGGAAGATTCCGTGGTATGCCGTGGAAGTTTTGCCGCAGGTCGTGCCACGGCATGCCACGGCATTGTCGCGAAAAATGACAATAATGTACATGGCCCAGTACCTGGCACTACTGCTTTTGTAGTCGTTGCTAGTGTTGCTGTGTATATACCGTTGCAACCCTATTCTTTTATCTAATTTTGTGTTATCGCTGCCTATGTGATGTACCACGAGTATATTGTATGCTCTTCGTACCAATGCCTCGTACCCTGTCGACGGTCGGAATGGTCGGGATGCGGCAGACACGCAAGAAAAAAAGTAGAAAAAGAAATACTAAAGAAGTACTACTGGTCTTGATCGAGGTGGTTGAAACTCGTCGTTGAAATCTGTCCGCTACCAATAAGTATATGAATCCTTCCGCATTGTGGCCGTTCTGTTCGATACGTACAACTGTAGTAGTCAATCGCGAGGGAAATAATGGAAAACGCGCGCGGTTCACGCAGCTTGCAAAGTTGAGTATCGACCGATCTGCCGATCGGTTGAACTCACAGCTGACGTGCTTTCTTAGTTTCTTATAAAAAAAAAAAATAATAATAGAGCAGTAGCATCATACGTTCTCGTACCCTGAGGTTCCCTTACAATCTGGGAGAACGGATCTTCAGGTTGGTAGGCTGTTCAGGTATTTTGGTCCCTCCTCTTGGGATCAAGGTGACTAGAGGTAGAGGTCGGTATCATATCACAAAATGTGATATATTATACGATATGTGATATGATATATGCGTATCAATATCACAAAAAAAACCCGTGATATGATATATCATATCGTATCATATCATATGATATGATATCGATATATCATATCATATGATATGATATGTGATATGATATGGAATAAAAGTCACGATTTCGGCTTTCTTTGAGGCCACACAGCAGTAGCCAAGGACGTTCTTGGGTTGGGGTGGGGTGTAATGCTCTTCTTGCACTGCTGGTAAAGCACATATTTCAATAGTCAAACATGTGTCCAGCGTCAGTAATAGTAGGGCGAACCGTACATATTACTCGTATAACGTTTTCGAGCACAACCTGGGACGAAAGGTGGGTGATGATGCACACACAGCCAGCGAGAAGAGCAGTATAAAGTAGCATCAGTAATAATAATGTATTCATGGCATGATGCCGAGTTATTAGTTGTTGGAAACCTTTACATTTTTTTAATTGGTATTTTTAGTATTACGGGGGTCCATAGTTAACGGGACCAAATTTTGTTAGTAAAAATAGGCAAATATATAGTTTTTTATGTACACCATAGGTCCTGTTAACTATGGACCCCCGTAATAGTATATTTTAACTCCTCTACCAGGCTCTACTCGCGTACAACACCTATACTATATACAGCAGTGATAGTACCTGGTAGGCTATATTATATTAACGTGCTTTGTGGATACCATGTCCCCGGTAACAACACGCCTACGCATATAGTCGAAAACCCAGCTCCTTCCAGATTCCATTTCTGGGAGCGTTCGCTCGGTTATGTCAGGAGACTGTCATGAACCATACATCGCCGGGAAGCCACCGGTCCACATCTGCTCAACGGATCCGTTGGGGCGGCCCCGCCGCCTGGTGCAACGTCCCGGCGGGATTCTATAAACCCCGCCGGGTCGCCCATGTATGTCCCGTCGTCCCGTTGTCCCGGGACCGCAGGGCAGGAGGAGTGACGCTTCCTCCTCGCCCTCCTCCTCACTTCTCTCGGAGTTCTCTCCCTCCTGTCCTGTCATCAGACCCTCGTCTGAGCCCTTGTCACGTCATCACTCAGCCGCCGTAGTTCAACAGACAGAACACTCTGTGTCCACAGAGAGACGTGGGATCACGACCCACCGGCGGTAACGTAGCCGGAACTCTTATTGAGTCAGGAACTCTTATTGGCGTCGACGGCAGTTGATAAACCAACTTGTCACTTGTCACCTACGTTCAGAGTGATGTCGGAATACCAGCAGTCCCAGTACCCCACCCCACTCCCCTACTGTGAGACCCCGGACAGCACGGCTGTTGATCTTGTCGAGTATAAAAGCCTATCAGAAGGGAATCGTTTTATTTTGTCGGTCATTGACCATCTCACTCGATTTGTCATCTTGATCCCCATCAAAGACAAGGCAGCTCGCACGATCGCCCGTCATTTAATCGAACGTGTGTTCTCAGTGTTTGGCCCTCCAGAAACACTGCATTCTGATCAGGGGACGGAATTTCAAAACCAGCTAGTCCTAGAATTGCAGTCAGTATTTGGATATAAGAAAACGCGTACAGCCGCCTTCCGCCCCCAGGGCAACTCCGTCTTAGAGCGTGTCCACAGCACTGTCCACGGTATGTTAGCTATGTATAGCAATATGTCATTCGATAACTGGGCAGAGCTGTTGCCGTTTGTCCAGCTAGCTCATAACACGGCCTATTCGTCAACGCTCCAGGAAACACCTCATTTCCTGATGTTTGGACGCGCAGCTGTACTGCCTGTCGATCTCATTCTAGGTACGCCCTCCACCTCAGCGCCGCAATCACAGCTCGACTATTCCAAACAAACTGTCGAAAATTTGCAATTTGCATACGAGCTGGCCCGCCGAAATCTTAAAGAGCGAGCGGATAAGCAAGCGGTCGCTAATGAGACACTGTCATTTCCCAGGTTCAAACCTGGTGAACAAGTACTGATCCACCGCCCGTACAATGTCGCTGACGGTCCCAACCCCAAACTTATCAGCCCATGGCGTGGACCGTACTCTGTCCGAGCGCAATTGTCACCTGTCATTTATCGCGTCACGAAAGACGGGAACCCAGCCGAGATTACTGTTCATCTCGGCCGAATGAAAAAATACTTTGTCCCCCTGTCGTCCCATGTCCCCGACCTCGATGCGCTCGATGATATTTTTCTAGGGACCAAACTTCCCGTGCCCGATCTAGAAGGCTCCTTGTCAAAAGTAACGATCGGTGCGTTCACGGTAGAGAGTATTGATGGACATAAAAGAGGAGTAGGCGCAGCATCTCTGACGAACTTTCAATACCATTTAAAACTGGAAGGATATCCAACTCAGATGGGCGTTTGGAGGCATGTCAACGCCCTTCCCCAGTGCAGAGAAATGATTGCGTCCTATCGCGCTGTTGTGTTGTCGACGGACCCCTCAGCATTTAACCCTCCTCCGCGGAAATCTAGTCTTGTTACCGCGTCTGTCACGTAGCACATTTCAATGGGCTTGTCTTGTCTTGTTTTAGCGCTTTATGTTGTCACATCAGACTGAGCAACCACTGACGATGTATGCCCGGTGCTACCGTTTCCATCAAATTATTTGTCTTGGACTGCTTTCCTATAGGAGTAGGTCTGACTTTTCTGTCTTAAGAGGTGTTGTCACCCCATGGCTTGTTTTGTCGAGTGTTTGTACCGTGCACTCTTGTTTGATGTCCTCACCCCTAGTGGTGAGCGCTGTTCTAGTCTTTTAGTTGACTGGTGCTTGGTGTCCAGGTTCGACGGTGCAAGCCTGACTTGCACAGTAGATTTGTTGCTGCGATCACTTGTCAACCCAGTTTTATGGGGTGATCAGCAATATTTTAATTACCGTCGACCAAGCATGTGTAAGAGTGTGTGCCTACGTGTCCTGTGTCCTTCGCAAAATGTCGTTTGTCACCAACCACAGTGCCCTTGTGGAAAGCTTGTTTAGCGCTTCCAAGAATTGTTGTCTTATTTTCCTCAGCGTATAGATCTGAACCGAAGTTGCCATTTAGGATGTCGTCTATTATAGTCGTAGTCACGGATCGTGCCTTTAGAGGTCATCACTCACTGGCTAACGATCCATCAAGAACCCGATTCCCATCGATTTGGGGGGTCGCTTTTATACTAGGTTTGATTAACTGTCGGGCACGAGGTTTCAGAGACTAACGATAACATACGTGCGATAGTCGGCACGTGGGACACCACCGGGAAAGTTATGTGATAATAATATCAAGCGCTCGCGCATACCATCTGTCTCTACCAAAATGCCTGACGTTCCGCATGGATCACGGCATACATAATGCGTCCGTTTTTGTCTCTACGCTTGTACCGGTTACCCATTACACACCTTCCAACCGCCACACCCTCGAGGCCTCCTCATCGGAGCCCAGGTGCGAGACGATTGACAGTCAACAATGATAGCCGCGTTTGTCTGACACGTTTTTATTTCGTCAGTATTTTTTCGTGTTGGACCGCGTCTACCATAATGGCATACTGTAGGCGGCTGTCACTTCGTATCACCGCCAAGGCAATTCTACTGCGAAGAATTTGATCCGGTTTCGAACACCCATCAGATGCCAAAGCAACCAATTTAGCCTATGTCGATGTCCAGTATGTCATGTCCGGAACACTGTCATTGTCGCCGTCAGGTACGTCATCGTGTTACTTTTAAGCATAACACGTGCCTTGACAGTGATTGAGCCTTCAGCCATGTGTCGAACGACGGGTGTTCACACTCAGTCGTCTAGCGTGCTTGTCACTAGCAAAACTTCTGCTAGAATATCCCGGGATAATTGTCACAGTTGCTCTAGCACGCTCTTGTCAAGGATCATTCTGTCATAATCCACAGCTGGCCAGCCGCAAATACACATATTACATATGTTTTTGTGAAAACGGATTACTCTCTTGTCTTCGCTCACTTTTTATTGTCTGATCCTGAATGGACCGTCCCAATATTTTAATATTGGCCGTCCAGATGTCCACGGTACGACAGCAGTCTGTCAACTTGTCCTCTGCTGTCACTGTCCTGTCTACAACAGCGCATATATCACTGTTGTACAGTCCGGCAATTTTTGTCTTGTCTTGCCGTAAAATTGAGTGAGGTAACTCAAGGCGTCGATTGAGCGAATCGCCTTTAAAGTTACGATGTCAACTATTAATAGACGTGTTGTAAACCTTTTTGTCCCTGTTTTCCATTACTTTCGAGTTTTGGTGGAGTGCGAGCTCTAACACCACCAAAACTGGGGGGTGATGTGGATACCATGTCCCCGGTAACAACACGCCTACGCATATAGTCGAAAACCCAGCTCCTTCCAGATTCCATTTCTGGGAGCGTTCGCTCGGTTATGTCAGGAGACTGTCATGAACCATACATCGCCGGGAAGCCACCGGTCCACATCTGCTCAACGGATCCGTTGGGGCGGCCCCGCCGCCTGGTGCAACGTCCCGGCGGGATTCTATAAACCCCGCCGGGTCGCCCATGTATGTCCCGTCGTCCCGTTGTCCCGGGACCGCAGGGCAGGAGGAGTGACGCTTCCTCCTCGCCCTCCTCCTCACTTCTCTCGGAGTTCTCTCCCTCCTGTCCTCTCATCAGACCCTCGTCTGAGCCCTTGTCACGTCATCACTCAGCCGCCGTAGTTCAACAGACAGAACACTCTGTGTCCACAGAGAGACGTGGGATCACGACCCACCGGCGGTAACGTAGCCGGAACTCTTATTGAGTCAGGAACTCTTAGCTTTCTTAGTTTTTTATAAAATACCAGCTATACTAGGGGTACATACGTACCGCGTACGTACGTACATGGTGGTACAACAGCATATATTTTCGCTTCCACGGAATAAACACACATTGCTATAGGGTATTACGAACGCAACAATAGGAATACCTCGGGCCCAAGGCATGCACAGCTAGCTGTGTGCAATCACCAGACAATTTCAACCGCTTGTCCTCAAAATAGAGTACCATGAAGACTGACTGCACTGCTGTGCAATAACACTAACGACACCACATACTAGAATCTTCACCCTGAAATCAACAGCAGCACTCCGCCTTTCTTTTTACTAATTTAACACAACAGCAAGCCGAAATACGAAAATCATCGTTATAAAGATTAAACAATGACAACTCCAACTTCAACGCGAACCACAAAGAAGACCATGCCGTGAGAACGACTGCTGCTGTGGACTACAGCAGACAAGCTATGATGGCTCCTTGTGTGCGAGCTAGATTAGCTAGAGCCATGTCAGGGTATTTCGAAGAACTCGGAACTTCGAAGAAAAAAGTGGATCTCGGGAGATTCTCGGGCGCTTGGGAAGGTTTTCTGTCATATCATATCATATGATATGATATATGATATGATATCATATATCACTTTTTTTTTACAAATATATCATATATCATATCAGAGCGTTTTCAGAAGTGATACCGACCTCTACAAGGTACGGGCGGAGACCCAACTCAACCGCTGACTCTTAGCACCTCTAACCCTAACCCTAACCCTAACCCCGAACAGCAGCCAAAACGGGCCTAAACGCGACTGCGGCGCGTTTGCACAGGAAATTTCTCAATTGCGGACGACGATTCTGAAGTGCAGATCGCGCTACTCAATTTTCAAGTCAAAAACACCCCTAAAGACCCTTCCTCCCAGAGTGCTAAAAACCTGCTCCGTGCCCTGCCGTACTACTTCAAGTATTGTAAATAAAACAACTGCCGCTGCTGTGTACTGCTGTGTGTAGTGTGCACTTGAGTGTCTGGAGTGGAAGGCGATGGGCCCAAAGTCGAGCCTTCTGCCCGATTGGGATTCGACGCCCACTGCTTGGACCGTTTCGATGTCGATGAGTCTTTTGGTGTCGGCAGCGACGCAGGTTTGCTTTCGGTTACACACGCTGCAGCTTTGCTTCGAAATTCTCCCACTTCCTTCCTCTGCCCCTACGTACGAGTGGTTGGCGTCTGCTGTCTCTTTTGCTGTGTCGCGTCTACCTGATTTTGGAAGCTTGGGCGTCACCCACAAAGTATTCGTGTATTCTTACACATAATAATGAATGATTGTTCCCAGAACGACAAAATTTTGAAAAAATATGGTTGATGACAGCCTGCTCGGCCAGAACAAAGAGGCTATTATTAGGAACTGGGAACAAACGTATTCCATCCTTCCGTGGCCTTTCGTGGGTAGCCCACAACCAAAAGCCAGCGATGCGAAAACTATAATTTTTTTGCCCAAGGAATTTTATGTGTATGCATAGTCAGTATTCTCTAGGCACGAGAAAATGCGAGTTTTACACGTACGGAAGAAGTTCGGGAAACCAATCAGATCAACGCGAGTTAGTTGTACGTAACAATTGAGTATAGCCTTGAGACATAAACCTTGCCTATTAATAGTTCGTATCGTACTATTAACATTAATAATAGATGTTGACCAGCGAGCTAAGCACGTTGCGTTGTCAGGCAGAGTCAGAGCTACAAGAGTAATGGCGTGACACTGATTAGTTAGAATTGAAGAGGGATCTGTGTTGCGCAATCTAAAACCGTAGTAGGAGAGATGTGGTGGTGTATCCCTAGTTGTACGCTGGCCGGGAGGTGCATCTATCTGGTACCTGGTATGATATAGTGTGTGTATTCATACTTGTTTTTCGCATATAGACGCCTGTGTGCAGTTGCCAGGTGCGTGCGTGTGTTGATTGTTGGCCGTTGTGTTGCACTTCTTCACGAGTCTCGATGCAGGCTGGCGTCGAGCGTTCGACGTTGCCAGTTGGGATGGAAGTTGACTCGAGTTTGTGGATGCCAGCGTGGGGTTGCTGTTGGAGCAGCCTGAGGGGCTTGCCCTTCGCCCCCCTTGTCTGTGAGCGGGGGGTTGCGCAGTAATATGATACAACTTCGAAAGAAAAGTGCAAAATGGAAGAATTAGTCAGTCACACATCATTTGTAGTCAAAGTAGGTCGAAATGCTTAAATTTTAAAATATTGAATTTCTTATTGACGCACCGCTGCTTTTGCTGTGAGATCGATAACTTCGTACAGGGTTCCCCTTCGGGATGTAGGTAACCCGAAACCCCGAGGTTTGCACTTTGCTTTCGAAGCTGTATCATATTATTGCTCACCCCTCCGCTCGGAGACAAGGGGGGCGGAGAGAAGGGCAAGCCCCTCAGGCTGCTCCAACAGCAACCCCACGCTAGCATCCGTAAACTCAAGTCAACTTCCATCCCAACTGGCAATGTCTAACGCTCGACGCCAGCCTGTCTCAAGACTCGTGAACACGGGCAATACAAAGGCCAACATCAACACACGCACACACTTGGCAACTGCACAGGCATGTATATGCGAAAAACAAGTATGAATACATGCTCTATATCATACCAGATAGATGCACTTCACGGCCAACGTACAACTACGGATACACTCCTACGGTTTTAGATTGCGCCCAAATTCCGAGCAGCTGATGAATCAGCACTGTTGCGTCCAGTTTAACACCAACATCGCACTGCGCTACAACAACGCAGTTCCCCGACAAGGAAACACGTACTCCCTTCCAGCCTGGAGACATACATATAAAGTGTTCATACTAGAGGACTTAATGCAACGCCCCTCTGCATCATCCAGTCAGCTAGCTGATGCACTACCGCGTTCAGTCCTAAACGTGTCGCAATAATTTCAAACGCACCCTCAAACCAAGGAGAGACGTATACATTATCTATGACAGAATGACGCGGCATCATATCCAAAATACCAAAAGCGGCTCACCACCACCGCAAACGTGCGCAATCTACGACACCCGGACGCGTACACAGCGTCCACTAGGTACGTCAAACAAACAGCAACAAAAACACCACAACGTTTTGCTGCGACCGTTCAACTTCCCCTCCACTGACTCCCTCAAACGCACGGTAGGGTGGGTGGGAACTCAAACTAATATGTATCACACGTTTACTCTTGTAGCTCTGACCCTGCTTGACAACGTGTTTAGCTCCCTGGTCAGCGACTACGAACTAGGCAAGGTGTGTCTCAAGGCTATCCAATTGTTACGTACAATTTACCCGCGTTGATCTGATTGGTTGCCCAAACTTCTTCCGTACGTGTAAAACTCGAATTTTCTCGTGCTTCGATAATACTATGCTTTGCACTTTCCTTTCGAAGTGGTATCATGTTATTGCGCACCCCCCCGCTCGGAGACAAAGGGGGCGGAGAGAAGGAAAAGCCCCTCAGGCTGCTCCAACAGCAACCCCACGCTAGCATCCGTAAACTCGAGTCAATTTCCATCCCAACTGGCAATGCCTAACGCTCGACGCCAGCCTCCAACAAATGAGATGGACCCGATGTACGAGTCCATGCTAGCGCCCTCCCCCCCCTTGTTGGTATACCATGGGGAACGCGCATGATAACCCAACTCTTCCATACTCTTTTCACTTGGCACACACGGACACGGTGCATGACCGGAATATACATTTGGCTACGTCTGCCTGTCCAAATCGTTAGGTAGATCAACCCGCTCCCACCCAGGTCCGGGGGGATCCCATTGTCACGACCCTCCTGGACCATTCCGTTTGCTACCCAGCTGGCATCCTGCCCCGTGGTGAAACACGTCCATCGACCGCCGGGCTGCAACCCCTCTGGTGCAGCTCCCCCTTTCGACAAGTTCGTTGCGCCTCCAATCCTCAGGGAGTGCCGAGCGTACTCCTCCGTGCGCACACTCCCGCCAACGCAACCACTCGTCCCCGAGTTATCGGCCGTTGAAGCGTAGCCCACACAGAGCATCCGCCGCTGCAGACGCAGCACGTAACAAAGGGCCCGGCAAGAGAAAACAAAGGTAGTAACAAGACATACGCGCGAACGTGCGAAGGTGGCATCGCCACCGACGCAACGAACCCGCACCCGAACACACGTAGAAACTGCCCCTTTCCCAGGCAGGTCACCTTTCAACTCACGAAATCGCACCTCAACGCGGGCTGCACTGCGCTGCAAGTTGAACGGTTTCGCGATTGAAGTCAACATCAGTCCGTCGCATACGGACGGAATAAACAGCCCAACTCGCAACATCCACGGGGAAAAAGTGACCAGGAGGAAAAAAAAAAAAAAACACCTGGAAAAGAAAGTGCCCAAGAATACTCGCGAATCAGGACAGAAAATTACTGACTGACTGAAAAGAACACACCGTCCCCGCCTATCGACAGGTGCTGCGCACACGCACCGCAACAGCACACAAACCAACGTGTGGCTCATGCTTCCACAGATCACACAAAACAAGGACCACGAAGTCAACAAGATGCGAGGCCTGCTTCGCTGAAGCATCCGCACACACTGCAACGGCACACTCCCCCCTGTAGACGGCTGCTACGCATACGAAGAAACAAGTACCCACACAGTCCGCTTCGGCGGAGACACGCAGCCCACCCACGGACACCACGAAGACTATCGCGAACAATTTCCCCGGAGTAGCGACTGTCGAACATGCCCGAGGAAGCCGACCAGTTGCAACACCTGCAGCGCTGAAGCCGACGCACTCACTGCAACAGCACACACTGCAACGTGTCGCTCACGCTTTCTCGGATGAACGCCATACGAAACATGGATGCGGAAGTCGAAGAGTTACGACACCTTCTTCGCTGAGGCAGACGCACACACTGCAACGTGACACCGCCTCCGCCCGTGGACAGGTGCTACGCAGCACACACGGAGACCACGAAGCGTCTCGCGAAAAACCTTCCCCACAGATGAACGGCTAACGAACATGCGCGAGGAAGCCAACGAGTTGCGACACTTGCTTCGCTGAAGCAGATGCACACACTGCAACAGGACACTGCCTCCCCCTGTGGACGGTGCTACGCATACGAAGAAACACCAAGATGCGACACCTGTTTCGCTGAAGCAGACGCACACTATGCAACAGCACATCGTCGCCCCCTGTAGACGGCTGTTACGCATACAAAGAGACAGGTACCCATGAAATTCGCGACGGCGGAGATACGCGGCGTACCCACGGACACCACGAAACGCCTTGCGAAGAACCCTCCAAGATGAACTGCACACGGACATGCGCGAGGAAGCCGACGAGTTGCGGCGCCTGCGCGGCGCTGAACCAAATGCACATACTGCAACGGCACACAGTCCAACTTGTGACACATGCTTCCCCGGACGAACGGCAAACTAAACAACCACGAGGAAGCCGACGAGTTGCGACATCTGCAAATATTTGACATGCACCGCTGACGCACACCCACACACGGCAACCGCACACGGTTCAACCTGTGGCACACGCTTCCGCGAATGAACGCCACACGAAACACGGACGAGGGCGTCAACAAAAAGCGACGCCTGCATCGCTGAAGCAGGCGCACACGCTGCGACAGCACACCGTCCCCCCTGTGGACGGCTGCTACGCAGACGAAGAAACGAGAACCGACGCAATTCGCTTTGGCGGTGATACGCGGTGTGCCCACGGAGGTCACCAAAACTATATCGTGAAACACTTCCCCCGGATGAACAGCTAACGAAACATGATGGAGGAAGCCGACGAGTCGCGACACCTGTAGCGCTGGAGCAGATGCACATGCTGAAACAACACACAGTCCAACTTGTGGCACAAGCTTCCCCGGATGAACGGCACACGAAACATGAACGGGGGAGCCAAAGACTTGCGACACCTGCTTCGCTGAAACAGACGTACGCACTACAATAGCACACGGTCCAACTTGTGGCACACGCCCCCCCGAATGAACCGCACACGAAACATGGACGCGTAGCGCTGGAGCAGATGCACATGCCGCATCAGCACACCGTCCAACTTGTGACACATGCTTCCCCGGATGAGCGGCACACGAAACATGGACGAGGAGCCAAAGAGTGACACCTGCTTCGCTGAAACAGACGTACGCACTGCAATAGCACACGGTCCAACTTGTGGCACACGCTTCCTTGGATGAACGACAAACACACACGAAACATGGACTCGTAGCGCTGGAGCAGATGCACATGCTTGATCAGCACACTGTCCAACTTGTGACACATGCTTCCCTGGATGGACGGCACACGAAACATGGACGGGGAGCCAAAGAGTGGCACCTGTTTTGCTGAAACAAACGTACGCAATGCAATAGCACACGGTCCAACTTGTGGCACACGCTTCTCCGGATGAACGACAAACGCACACGAAGCATGAACTCGTAGCACTGTAGCAGATGCGCATGCTGCATCAGCGCGCTGTCCAACTTGTGACACACATGCTTCCCTGGATGAACGGCACACAAAACATGAACGGGGAGCCAACGAGTGGCACCTGCTTCGCTGCAACAAACGTACGCACTGCAATAGCGCACGGTCCAACTTGTGTCACACTCTTCCCTGATGAACGCCACACGAAACATGGACAAGGAAGTCAACAAGATGCGACACCTGCTTCGCTGAAACAGACGCGCGCACTACAATAGCATATGGTCTAACTTGTGGCACACGCTCCCCCGGATGACCCGCACACGAAACATGGACGAGAAAGTCAACAAGATGCGACACCTGCTTCGCGCCACGGAGGCCACTAACCGGCGCGACACAACTTCCCACGAATGAACGACACGGGACATGCCGGGGGAAGCAACATACCACCATAGGTAGTTGAGCTACAGTGGAGCAACCGGTACAAGTTGGACACCAATCCACGTATTATTGTAGCGAAGGACAATAAAACACCAGTTACCACCGCTACCAGCTACACAGTCTGTATGCTCGGATAATCTCATACCACCAAGAACCAATCAGAGCACAAATAGCTCAGAGTACGCTCTACCAGATTAGTGCACACGCCCCAGTTCCCGGGAAACGCTATCCCATACATTGGTAGTATAACCCCGTACGAGCATTTGACATATCGTATTTACAACCACTGCTGCACGAACACTGCTGTATACGCATGGCTGTACCAGTCATGCTCATACACCTTTTCTCGAGTTTGGTACCACAGATAAAAGTCTCGCATGAGGTATGATATTTCGCATTAGTAGTACGAGCACTTGAAAGATTGTACAACCACTGCTGCACGAACCCTGTGCTGCTGTATCCGCACTTCTCTGCTGAACCCGTCAGACTTATTAGTCGTGCGTTTCCTCGAGTTTGGTACCAAGCAAAAGTACGAGAGTACGCATACTCGCGTCTGGTATAATATTCCCGCACGCACACGCTACCGGCCCATCACTGCTGTACGCATGTGTTTGCAAGTTACGAACCTAATGATATCCACCGAGGGCGCAACATCCCGGGTAACGGCACACTACAGTTGTGCTACAGCAGTACACATCCCCTGTAACGTCTCACTTCTGTGCTACGACATACCAGAGGCACCGATCTTGGCGATTTGCTCCTGTGTTGGCTTGTCCGGCCACGCTTGCCATGCCCTCCTACATGGTCCCCAAGGTTCTCCGTCCACACTCGCAGCTAGCTGCTCTCGTACACGTACTCACAAGACACCACGAACGAGTCTCTCCAAGAAAGGTCCCTCGAACAAGAAAATAAAGAATAAAAAATGTCTGGCTGGCGAAACTCTGCCTGCTCAGCATTCAAACAGATCAGATCGAACGCTCAACACAGAGCCCTCTTCAACTCAAACTAACCTGTATCACACGTTTACTCTTGTAGCTCTGACTCTGCTTGACAGCGTGTTTAGCTCGCTGGTTAGCAACTACGAACTAGGCAAGGTGTGTCTCAAGGCTATCGAATTGTTGCGTACAATTTCCCCGCGTTGATCTGGTTGGTTCCAAACTTCTTCCGTACGTGTAAAACTCGCATTTCTCGTGCCTCGATAATAGACTATGCTTACTGGTGATTATTTTTCATAAAATGAACTGTTACGGTGTACCAGGTAGTGCGTTAGTGGATCCCCTGGTTAGGTGGATCACATTGTCGAAAATGAGTGGTGGATCACCGAGTTAGTGGATCACAATTTCAAAAATAGCTGGTGGATCACCATGTTCAGTGGAGCACATTTAGGAAAATGAGTGGTGGATCACCGGCTTAGCGGATCATATTTTGAAAATGAGTGGATCACCGGGCTAGCGGATCACAATTTCGAAAATAGCTGCTGGGCGTGAGTCATGACATTTTTTTTTGTTTTATCTGTTATTAAGGGCGACCCTTACGAGTACGAGATCGTACGTACCAGAAACAGATACAAAAGAAGTACGATATCGTACCAGAGATAATTAAATAGTGGATCAGACTGGAAGAAAAACCTCTGGAAACCGGATAGTTCATCGCAATGTAAGAATTTGATAAGTTGATGCAAAACAGCGTTAAAACACAAAATAAACAACCACGATTTCCCACCGGAAAAACATACCTGGTACAAGAAGTACGATATCGTACCAGATATGAGTAAAGATCATGCAAAGTGGATCACACTGGCAGAAAAACCGCTGGAAAATCGGATATTAATAGTGAATCACAATGCGGAAAGTTGAGAAGCTCATGCAAAACAGCATAAACAACAAATGAACAACAACGATTTCGCACCAGAAATATTTGCAAGAAACACGATATCTTACCAAAGATGAACAAACTATTAATATCCGATTTTCCAGCGGTTTTCCGCCAGTGTGATCCACTAAGCATGGTATTCATCCATCTCTGGTGCGATATCGTACTTCTTGTATATTTTTCTGGTGCGAAATCGTGGTTGTTCATTTGGTGTTCATGCTGTTTCGCATGAACTTACCAACTTTTTACATAGTGATGCACTATCCGGTTTTCCAGCGGTTTTTTTTTTTCCGCCAGTGTGATCCACTAAGCATGGTATTTTTATTCATCTCTGGTACGATATCGTATTTTTTGTATATTTTTCTGGTGCGAAATCGTGGTCGTTGATTTGATGTTAGTCCTGTTTCGCATGAACTTCTCAACTTCACACACTGTGATTCACTATTAATATCCGATTTTCTAGCGGCGGTTTTTCTGCCAGTGTGATCCACTAAGTATGGTCTTTATTCCTATCTGGTACGATATCGTACTTCTTGTATGTTTTTCTGGTGCGAAATCGTGGTTGTTTATTTGGTCTTAACGCTGTTTCGAATCAACTTACCAATTTCTTACATTGTGATGAACTATCCGGTTTTCCAGAGGTTTTTCTTATAGTCTGATCCACTAAGCCTGGCGTTTAATTATCTCTGGTACGATATCGTACTTCTTGTATCTGTTTCAGGTACGTACGATCTCGTACTCGTAAGGGTGGCCCTTGGTAACAAAAAAAAAACAAAACAAAATGTCATGACTCACGCCCAGCAGGTATTTTTGAAATTATGATCCGCTAGCCCGGTGATCCGCCACTCATTTTCCGAAAAACGATCCACTCAGCCGGTGATCCACCACTCATTTTTGACAACGTGATCCACTAAACCAGGTGATCCACTAACGCACTACGACGGAAGCGACCCTATGCGCATCACGATTTTGTACACCTGTGTATTGTTGTTCTGTTATTGCGTGAGACATTGTGGTAAAGCATGCTTTTCACTCTACGGTCTGACCTGTGTGAGTTCCCGGAGATCATGGCGAATCGGAGGGGTAGGTCAGACGGGTGACTCACGAGCGTGCAGATAACGTTCCAAGCATTCAGGGCGAGTGTTCCGTGCGTTCAGGGCAAGCGTTTCGTACCAGGGATTCACAAGTTCATCACATGCTCTCAGTTTGATTCAAGTCCGTGCTTTCCAGTGATCGACATACCTAGCTCCCCCAGAGCCCCACGCACGATTAGTCGATCCCCTTCCATGCTATCCTTCCGAGGTACTTCAACTCCGGGTTCACAAATAAAATGGTAAAATATGTCCCCTGCTCGCCGTGACACCCCCCCACGTTCGATGTCTTCAGACAGAGACAACGAATCGTCACAAGTAAACCCGAAGAGCAGAAAATTACTCAAGATAGCAATAGAAAAAATACAATTCCCAGGGCATCTCGGGACGGTAAGATTAGGAATCCGAATAAACTCAAAATTCCGCCCTAACGTTTGTCTAGCTGTCTCTGCGGATATCACATTTAGATTCATGGTGTGCTCCTGCTCACCCGTGACAGAACTATTTTGCTGCGTATATGTATGACGATAGCCTATTGAATATGCCTATTGGTCTGTCAATAGGTTGCGGAGTTGCATATCGATACCTATTGCCCCCGGCAATAGGAAGGTCAAAGTATCTACAGATAGCTATCTATTTGATCAATACGTTCAGAGCAATATACAATACATAGGCTATTTTGTTCTTGGGATAGTTATATCGATTTGTCTATCGATATCTATTCATTTGACGAATAGGTTCAGCGCAATGGGTACAATAGGCTATTGTTCTAGGACAGGTGTGTGGAATGGTCTATTTTACCTACTGATTTCCCAATATGTTTAGAGAAGTACCGATCGATACGTATTTAGCTTATTTTATCAACATGTTCAGAGAAAAATTGTGCAATAGCCTATTGTTCTTAGGATAGGTGTGAGGCTTGGGCGATCGATACCTACTTCAGAATTCTTTGACTACTATGCTAATAAGATAAAATGTACCAGGTACCTATTACGGGGGACCATAGTAAACAAGACCAAATATTGTTAGTAAAAATACCTAAATATATAGGCTGTATGTATGCCATAGGTCCTGTTAATTATGGACCCCCGTAATAGGCTATAATGGTTGTTCTTAAGATAGAGAGATGGATGCGACATTGTCGATCAGCACCTATCTATTTGACCCATAGGTTCAGATAAATAGATACACTAGTCTTGATATCTACCTGGTATTTACTTGACCAACAGACTCAGTGAAATACGTGCAGGTGCAACAGGCTAGGATAGGAAGGCAAAAAACTGTCGGTCTGTACCTATTTATTTCATCAATATAGGTATCTAGCAATACCCTTAATTGAGAACCTACTTGAAGAGTTACAATTTGTCGCATGATACTGCTGCGCTTTTGTTCTGGAGAGTTCTTCACTTTCTGTTCCTCAGTCTTTGTTGGAACAACACTACTATTACGGGGGTCCATAGTAAACAGGACCAAATATTATTAGTAAAAATAGGTAAATATGTAGGTTTTTGTGTGTACCGTAGGTCCTATTAACTATGGTCTCCCGTAATAGGCGTTGTCGCATGTTCAGCATAATAATAAGCAATATATGTGGATGGACACCCTTGCACACCTATTTTATTGAGCAACGTGTATGTGTCGATCCACCACTTCCGCGTGCTTTCTAGTGGTTCCGTTTCCAACGGCCCGTGCGATCGGGACTAAGCCATTACTAGTCGACCACTGTGTCTCCTTCCCCTCCGTTTGCCCATCCGCCGTGGAAAATTGTTGCGGGAGGTTGGGCATGAAAAAACAACTTGACGACTCCCTGACGTCCCTTGCCCGGTTCTAGTCAGCTCGTGCAGGGCCTTGCCCGTTTGATGTCTATCCTGGATACTCGCTGCGCCGACGACCCCGCTCCACATCGTTCTACCGCTGCTTGCTCGCATCTGAACTGCATTGATCTTTCCTCGTCAATCATCCGGAACTTCCATTATTTTCCTTTCTGACCCCGTACAAACATCCCTTCTTATTATATGGAAAACCCTCCGAAATAGTCTCGTTCCTTCACTGGTTTATCTTTTCTACCCGTTACCCCCCAAACACCAGGTTGCCCCTACGACAACCTTCTTCTTTGGTTGTCCACTTCCACGAAAAAATGCTTGATGAAGAAGCCGAAATGGTGTGTGGGGGGGGGGGCTGCCCTGGTCCCGTCCCCCCCTGCATGCGTACGCCTTCCTTACCCCTATATAAAATAACCGGGGGGACGAGAGAAGGAGGGGGGGGGGGGTCGCCCCGTCCCTTTTCGCTCGTATACGCCTCCCCCCCTATTGTATACCTGGTATATATAGGTTGGGTCGAAGACGCTGTAAACCACGCCTCTCGCCACGTGATCTAGACAGCCAGGGTACCGTTTTTGTTTTGTTTTTTTGGCGGTTACCTCGGCTGGCGGTCAAGTTAGATCATTTTTGTGCGAGGAGAACCTTTACTCCGCACAAGGGCGATGATCGTATCACGTAGTGTGTATATGGTGTGGCACCCACGAGACAGTTACATAGTAAACCCATTGCTGTCTCTGGAAGTGGCCACACCAGAAATTGAATCAATTAATTGATGCTGTCATCCGTATGAAAGAAAATCCGCCTCACAAGCGCTTCTTTGTAGGATGCAGCTCACCCTTCATGCGACTCGCCAAACACCCCATGACGCTTCGCGCTTGGTGCAAGCAATGTCAGCCTAGTCGGTGAATACCCGACGCGCTCTGTCTCGGCATTGTAGGGATGCGAGGGTCTATAGTCATACGACCACGGCCATGCATGATAATGAGTACATCCCCCCACACACACACATACGAAACGCGGTCGACCTCCTTACCGATTCCGCTCCGCTAGTGGAACACCTCCCGTCACGAGACCGTGGTTCCTTTCCCCGCTCGTCCGGATATGTGTAGGGACTGTTTGGGTACGTCGCAGTCTCCCAAGCGGTCCTTACTATACCGGGCGGAGTAGTACCTATAGTATTCAGCCCCATCTAGTCCCTTGTCCTGGCTGTCTCTCAACCCCCCCCCCCCAATGCTCCAACAACTCTGATACCCATACCGGGTCTTCCATGTTAGCCCTCACGTACACCATAAACGAGTCCGACGACCACCCCCCTTCTTTCTTAATCACTGCCTCTGGCACTCTTCTCGCGGCCAGTCTGGTTGCCCCCCTCTATTCTCCCCGAATGCAACGCGAACTCTTCCGGAATCAGACTTACCCCCGCTCCCCTCCCCTCTTCCCTCCACTTCCTCCCTACACTGGCAAGGCTCTTCCACAAGCACTGGGTTGCCTTCCCCCTGGACCAGACTTTCCAACCGTCCGTTCCCCGATATGACATCAAAGGTGTTTCCCCTGTCAACTCCCCGTCATTATACAGTCTGAAAAGCTCCACCAATAGCCCCACTGCCCCCCCTTCCTCTCCTCCTCCCAGTCCTGATATTGTCCTGACTAGTACCACTCCTTTTCTTCCTTGATCTCCCCTCGACCCCCTGAACCTCACCTCTATCACATTCGCTTCCCGAATGCCATCCTCTGCCAGTTGATCGTTATCTCTGAAAAACGCTACATCCCCCCTCCTTAAGCAGTATAGCTTGTGGCACACCCCTCTGTCCTTGGCATACAATTCTGACGCTCGCAACATTAAAAAAATAGGACAGTGCCAGACCCATCCATAACACCCTCCCCCCCCTCCCCCCCATGATGCAATGCTTCCCTGCATCCCCCTCAGCAGCCCCCAAGTTATAGGCCTTCTTACCCTCTTCTGACTATCCGTCTCTACGTGTGCTCTCTTGATACCTTGCACGCATCACCGATCTGGTCAATGGATTACTCATGGGCACTGAAAACCCCTCGAACTGTTCATGGTAGAAATTAATCGCCACCAACTTGCCCACCACAGTCGACTTCTGGTTCCCCTTTTCCGCGCAGCAGTACCCCATGAACTCGACTAACTCTCCCACTAGCTCCATCTCCCCCATGTCTTTCTGCAGTCAACACTCCTTCCCGACAAACGATCTCCAGCTCACCCACACCCTCCAATTTGCCTCGTAAGTTTTTCGAGGCGAAGCTACAACTCTTCCAAATACACACTCTCTCGCAATATCTCCGAACACATCAGCTGCTCCCCCGGCGATTTCGGGACATAATGCGTTTGGTTTCTCGGCAATATGTTCCTCTCGCCACCCAGTCAGACTTTCTGCTAACCTCTTATCGACCCCTCGACGGAAAGGTACTCCCCTAATACGTACCCGAAAGCCGCTGCACTGTCAGGGTCTGCTGGGACCTGTCTGAACGTATTGTTGACGTCCACTTTTTTAATATGAACTCGCGTTCGATCCCCGAGCTCAACCCTCAACCCCAGTACTCTCCGTAAAACTTCATGCATCACCCCCGCCAGCGCACATGCCAGAATCTCATCCCAATCCGTCGTTGAGTTTACCGACCCGCCCCCGTTTTCCGTGCTCGAAAGTCATGTCTTGGAATACCCTTGTCTTTTCGCGCGCTTCTACCACCCCAACTGCGGACACCCGCAGTCCCGGTACCTTCTCCGCTTGCTTCTTTGGGAAAACAGTCGCCCTGCCCCCCGCCACGTCCGCAACCGCTTTTTCCCACACTGCGTCACTAAATGTCTGCGCGCTTGAATGGTTTCCGTATGCGAGTTCCTGTGTAAGGTCCCCCCCCTGGCCATACGTCTACCGGTGCCCCCACGCGCGTTATGTGCCTCAATTTATCGATTTCCGGAAACTAGTGCTTGTCCCCGAAGAACGCTTGTACGCGCTCCGGGTCCATGTGGAGCACTGTCAACCAACCCCCCAACCATTGCCCAACCCTCCCTACCCCCCCCAGTTACTCGTGACAAAACCTGCACCAGCCATCGTGGCTAAACCTCGCACTAAGCTTGCCGCCTTCACCGATTTCCCCGACACCTTCCCCAACAAACCCTGTGCAACCCCGCAATGCCTCCGCTCTTCAACGCGCCGGCCGGATGTTGCCCCTGTTTCTGGTAAAACCACCGACCCCGGCGTCGGACCCCCCCTTTGGCCAAGCGCACAGCCCGAACCCCCCGCCGTCGCCCTCGTCCTAGTCGTCTCAGAACTCGTGTCGGTTGCTCGCTTGTCTGGGTGCGCTGTGCCACGGAGCCCATGTCCTCATTTATTCGCCGGCCCGTCATCCCCCCCCCCTCTTTCTCCGTCCCCCGTCCTCCTCCCCCACCCCCCCCCCCCCCGTCCCCCTCCCTCTTGCGCTTCCCCAACCCGCATCTGTCTCTCGGCAAATACACAGCCTTGGGGGTTTTGTAGCTGCCTTCGTGCCTGTACCTGTACGGCAGCACCCTCTTAGGCTCGTGGAGGCACGCACCGAGCTTTTCATAATCACGGCAGGGTCAGTCGTGTGCTCCGTCCCCTCCCCTTCCGCCTCCCCCCCCATCCGCCCCCCCTGCCCCCCGTCCCACTCCTTGCTCGTTCCCCCCCACCGCCACCCCACCCCCTGCGGCCCCGGTTCCGCTTGTCCCCCCGCTTACTCCACCCTCCTTGCTCCCCGCCCCCTGTCCCCACTTATGCCCCCCCACGACGTGCTCCTCGGCGTACCCTACGTCCCCCAGATGGATGGACGCCGCCGTGACCCACGTATGCGTCCGCGAGAACAGCGGTAGGGGCAACGGGTAAACGTCGCTCGGTCGTGGAAACGTACCGATTTCCTGCTTCAGCATGTGTGCTTGCCGAGACACCTCCTCCGACCACTCCTGGAGGTCTTTGTTCAAGCGTTGCACAAACTTCGCTTCGAATTGCTCCGATAGAGCCACTTGCGTGTTTAGCGCGTGGAACGTCCTTACCCCTTGCGCGACCACCCGAAACGCTCTACCAGCTTGTTCGTCGTGCGCAGCGACGCTTGACCAAAGGATTCGTTCCCGTCCACCACATACTGCGTGAGGTGCGTCAATGAAAGAAACACTGCTGTGCCCCCTCCCCTTTGATGATGAAACCCCCCGTAATCGTGCCCATGGCACCTGCCGAATCAAATGGTTAGGATTTTCTATCCCCGCGCAGTGACGACCAGACCACTATTGTGCGGTTGCCCTCACGCCACATCGTCTCTGCTACGGATGGCTTGTTACAGCTTTCCCGTATATATATATGATATATGTATATAATAAACATATATCTCCCTCCCTAACCTTGCAATCCGGTCGGGAAATTCAATGCCCGCCCCCCCCCCCCCCCACTGCGGCCTGGTGCTGAGCGAGGTGCTGAAGCTGTCCCCCCACCCCGGAGCTGCTTCGTGCTGCGGCTGCCGGTGCAACCACTGTACTCCCCCTCTCCCACGGACTTGTCTCCTCCCCCGCCCACCCCCACTATCCCTCGGGTGCCCCCATCTGCTGCTGTCGCGACCCCGACACGTCTCTCTCCCACTCGATTACGTCCCCGAACCCCCCCAGACCTGAGTGTTGCTGCTGCTGTAGCTGCATGCTTGACCGCTGTTACTGCTGTCGTGGGTTCGGTACTCCCCCGCCCCAACCTATCCCCCCCCCCCCCTCGGCGTTTTCCCTGCCGCATTGCTCTGATACCCACCCTTGCTGCTGCTGCTGCTGCTGCTGCTGCTGTGGTCCCCCCCCCCCCCCCCCCCCCCCCCCATCATATTATATATTATATATGGGTTTGGTTGGCGTCGGTTGGCAACGACACAGTAAAACATGCCGCTCACTACGTGAGCTAGACATCCAGGGTACCGTTTTTGTTTTGTTTTTTTTTGGCGGTCGCCCACAGCTGGTTGTAGAGTGAGATCATTTGTGCGAAGTAAAGAACCTTTACTCTGCACAAGGGAATTGACCGTATCACGTAGTGTTCAAGGTACGGCACCCAAGAGGCAGTTACATAGTACTCCCATTGCTGTCTCTGGAAGTGGCCACACCGGAAATTAAACTAACTCGTTGATTCTGCCATCCATATGCAAGTCCGCCTCACAAGCGGTTCTTAGTAGGATGCAGCTCACCCTTCATGCGACTCGCCGGACACCTCACGGCGCTTCAGGCTTGGTGCAAGCAATGTCTGCCTGGTCGGTGAAAACCTGACATGTCCCGGCATTGTAGGGATGCGAGGGTCTATGGTCATACGACTACGGCCATGCATGAGATCGAGTACATCTCTCCTATCGAGTACACCCCCCCCCCCCCCCCCCCCCCCCCCCCCTGTATGTCCACCCTTCTTGCTATGGTGCCTACTCTTGTTGTAGCTGCTGTGGCGTGCCCCGGCTATGCGGCTGCTGCAGTGCCCACCCCTGCTGCTGCTGCGGCGGCGGGCCTCCCGGGCCCCAAGGCGCCTGTGAAGACCCGTTGAAGGTCGTAAGCTGGCGGCTAGCCCACCTCCCCCCCGCCTCCTGCTGATACGAACTCCCTCCACCCGTCAATGCGGGGCCCTGAAACTTTTCGGGAAAAAAATGGTCGTTGCGCCGGGATGGGGCATATTGCATGGAGTTGGGCTACTCGCGGTTACGAGCCGTTCCCACGCCCCCTACCCAGCGACGTGTAACCTCCTCTACCCCCCCCTAACCCCCCCCCCCCTTAACCGACCGCATGTGAGCTGCTTGGTATACTTTCCTACTCGTACCCCCGCTACCCAGGGTATCTGCTCGCACTTTACCGCCGTCGTTGTTGAAGACTGATCGTCCTCCGCACTACCGGCCGCCCCGTTTCCTTGGGCCGACCCCCGTCTTGGGCCCGGGCCTCCCACAAGATTGTCGTGCTCCTCGTTCTGCTGCTGTATCGCGGTAAGAAGTTCCTCCATCCTGCTCGTCGACCCTCCCGATGCACAGGCTCAACGACTGCTGACCACTTGACTGACTCCCTGACGTCCCTTGCCCGGTTTTATTCAGCGCGTGCTGGGCCTTGCCCATTCTATCCTGGATACTCGCTACACCGACGACTCCGCTTCACACCGCTCTACCGCTGCTTGCTCGCATCTGAACTGCGTTGATCTTTCCTCATCAATATTCCCGATTTTCCATTTTTTTATTCTTACCCCGTACCAAACATCCCTCCTTATTCTATGGGAAACCCTCCGAAATAGTCTTGTTTCTTCAACGGTTTATCTTTTCTACCCGTTACCCCCTAACACCAGGTTGCCCTACGGCAACCTTCCTCTTTTATTGAGCAAAGTGTATGTGTCGATTCATGTGTGTGTTTCGATTACCACACTTGTAAAACCTACTGAATTGCGCAACATATAGGTGTCGATCGACAAATTTAATTTTGCAAGCCTATTCAGTTGAGCAACTATTATGGGTATCCATCGACACCCTTGTAAACTTATTGAATTGGGCAATAATAGGTGTCGATCGCCCTGGCTGACTTACTTGATTGAGCAATAGGTATTGGTTGGCATTATTGCAAGCCTACTGAATGATCAATAGGCATCGATCGATATGACTGCAATCATATCGTTTTTATCAATACGTATCGGTAGATGGCGATGCAAAGGTATTGTTCGTACGATAGCCTATTGAGGACTACTTTCAAACTATATTGGTGTCCAAGGTAACTATCGATTAATACCTTCACAATCCTATCGGACGCACAATAGGCTAAACAGTTATGGCTGCTGCCCCTGTGCTATTGTTTCTTTCAATACCTATCGATATAACCCGACATTAACCCATTGTGGCTCGCAACAGGTATCGATACCCACCATTTCCGATCCGTTGTTGGTCCAACAGCCTATTAAATAGGGTAGTATCCAAGGTATAAGAAACCCAACGGCACACAAACATGTCGGTCTAGAACACTACAGGCTCGAGCCTCACACCACCTTGCTGCGAAAACCATCCACCTCAAGCTCTTCAGGTACAACAACGACTGACAACGCCGGATACGGAGATGCGGCGCCAACCGGAAGGGGCACGCCGCGTGGATTATAAAGCTCTATTCGAACTGGACGTGCCTTGGCCACGAATCTATCGAAGATACCACGCCACAATGCCCGGCACCTTGGTTACTACGGTCTATTGAATATGCACATTGGTCTGTCGATAGGTTGCGGTATTGCGTATCGATACCTATTGTCCCCTGCAGTGGGAGGGTGAAATTGTCTATCGATACCTATTTATTTGACCGATAGATTCAGAGCAATAGGTACAATAGGTTTTGCTTCTTAGGATAGGTATGTTCAACTGTGTATCGATCCCCATTATTTTACCAGTATTATCAGGGACGTAGCGATCTATACCAATTTATTTGGTCAATGTGTTCAGAGAATTTTTGTGTAATAGCCTACTCGTATTATTGTTCTTAGGATAAGTGCGTGGTTTTGTCGATCGATACCTTTTTCTTTGACCAATGTGTTAAGATGGATACCAGTTGTCAGCCACAATTATTGGCTTCAAAAAGTGCCAATCGATAACTATCGCAAGCAACAATGGCCCTCCTATTGGATTGGGAACCTGTCATTTGTTTATTGGCCTGAAACCTATTGTCCAGGGTGGCGCCGTGGTACGGCTGCAAGCCTCCGCCGGCATGGCAGGAGCAATGGAGGCCGCCTTGCTCGTTGTGGTGGACAGCATAGATGGGACGCAGTGGTGCACATCCACAAGGCAGCTACAAGAAACGTCGCTGCGGCTGTGTGCAGTTGTGCGAAGGTTGCCGCGCGAAAAACTGATTGTGCTCTACAACACCCTTCACCTACTGCCGATGGTGGCTGTTGGCGAAGCTCGCCCCGATCACGGCGGCCGGGCTCATGGAACGCGGGTGACACGGATTCGAGTGCGGAGTGTTGAGTAGCACATACTGCCAACCGCGGTTTTAACCTGCTATATGCGCTCCGTTGGCGACGTTGAGGACATTGTGTTCGGCGATAGGTTCGACGACACAGCGCAGGAGGTGGCGTGGCCTGATTCGGTGGTGTGTCTGGAATTCTGTGTGGCGATTGACGGTATCCAGTGGCCGGTGTTTCTGCAGAAACTCACCTTTGGCGGTCATTTCAACAGTGCATTGGGGGAGTAACGTGGCCTGGCCGAGCACCCTGAACTGGAAAATAGTGTCGGACGATTTTGAGCACTCGACCGTAGGAATCACTTCTTCTTTCTTATTCAGGGTCAGCAATCGAGGTGTTAATGCCTTGTATATTTTCAGCAATTTCGAATTGCTGCCGCTATTCAGGTGGGTGGGGGCTGAGTCACTATACTCTACCAGGTAGTGGGTATACGTTAAATATGTCTTGAATGGGCTGAGATGTCTTGTGGGTTGGAAGTTATAAGGAGATACGTACGGCGATTTTCTTTTCCGCCCCGTTATGTTTCGGTTTGGGGGGGTGGGTGATGTGGATCATGGATTTTGGTTTTAGGCGCCCTTGGTTAAATGAGGCTTTTTTCCCGCCCCTTTTTTTTGTGTTTTTTCAAAAGGGGAGTGTGCAGAAATGAATTTTGGTTCGGGCGCCCTTGGTTCGAATGTTTTTATGCGGCTTGGGCCGAGATTAGCTCACTGACTACCGACATAACTGCCCCAGCGGATATACAAGAGTGGAAATGTGTGTGGAACACACCCTCTCTATAAATCACAATGGTATAAATGCTACGTATCCTAGCGCCAGTACACCGGTATTGGGCACACATACCGTGGAGATGGGGTTTGGTGGAAGGCGGATGCGCGGAAGCAGTGCGTAACGTTTTGATCCCAAGTGCAAAAAACAACAGAGAAGTAGTTCCTACAACCAACGACAGTGGCTCTCGCCGACGCTGCTGCGGCTCTCGGCGCCGCTGCTTTGCGCTTGCCGGTGTTCCTCATGACTCCAACTGACGAAGCCCAATTGCAGAAGGCACGACTGCCGTGGCTTACCTGCTCCAGTAACTGCGTGCTGGGTGTGGTGTTCTGCTCTCGGGTCGGGTGTCGTCGTGTTGTAGCCGCCTAAAATATTGTCCCAGCATAATAATGCCCTCCATTCCTCCATAAATAACCGGATAATCATGATTAAGCAATCAACTTTTATTTTCCTGATTTAATCACGACCGGATGATTAGAATCAAATAAACATGAGTAATCAAGTCGAAACACCCGAAATAATCAACAATCAATTCAAGGCCGTATTTTAGTTGATTACTGTGATATGAGTGAAGTACTCATGGGCTATAGATAAAGATAATATATTGATGTCTTGTAGTCTCACGAATACAAGAAAAATTCAAAGAATGGATTAACCCACCGGATATTCCGATAGTCAAGAGTAGCTTCTTTTTGGGAATGTTCCCTAGGGCGGATAGCCCGTTAGACGAGAGTATGTTCCTAAACGGAGATAGGAACATGAAAAGAGAAGTTCTTATATTAGCAGACGAACGATCGGTAGGCATAGGAAGTTCTCGAGGAGTACATCAGATAAGAGAAGTTCAAGAGAGCTTGTGGCGTGGGGTGGGACGAGTATATCTGGGTCTCGAGTCCCTCCCCCCTTCCTCTTACGTCTCTACTAGAGCATATCCTTAGCTCTTGCCATCAATAAAGAAGATCTCACTCAGAAGAAGCGAAACACCGCTTCCCAGCTGCCAGATACACCTGCTTCCCTTATCCTTACCCTATCCACGGCCACCTCTTCGCATCTGGCGTCCTCGGCAGGTGTGAACATCGCCAAGGTCGAAGAACATAAGGCCCGTGTCCGGCGCTGGCTCGAGTTCCTTTCGGCGTACACCTACACGTTGGAGTACCGGAAAGGTACAGCCAACGGCAACGCCGACTTCCTTTCCGGGCTCCCTCATCCAGCCACCGACGCCGACCGCACCAGACGGAACCGCCTCACTGGCCCTGACACCGTCGGCATCTACCTCATCCGCCCCTGCAGCTTCGCGCCGAACGACCCTCCCGCCCCAGGTATCGGCTTGGGAGGGCTCGTATCCCCCCCTTCAAAACCCATCCTAACCATCCAGCCGTTCCCCTTTACCGACGACGACTTCCGCGACCTCCGCCTACTGAGACCACGTATGGAGCACCCCGCCCTTTCCCCCGCACCCCACACCTTCGTCGGGCTTATTGCGACCCCTCAGCTTTGGCCATCAATGAAGAAGATCTCAATCAGAAGAAGCGACGCACTGCTTCCCAGCTGCCAGACACACCTGCGTCCCTTACCCTTACCTTATTCACGGCCACCTCTTCACAGTACACTACTGTTGTTGTCATTTTGCGTGTTCATCAAAAACGAACTTGGTACATGCAAGAGAAGAGAGTGATACAGAAAGGACCACACCCGGTACGCACCCACGAAACTGTCCTCACAAGTTACAGACATATTATTTTACGCGACAGCAGTGATGCACATACTGGCTGTGACTCATGGTGTGATCTGACAACTTTTGTTAATAGGTGGTTTCTACTGTGAAGCGGATGAACTTAAGCCACACACAGTACACAGACCTGGCACGAACTGACAACTATGGTACCACAGCAGCAGCGTATGATCAGCACAACTGTGGCAATATACCGGCATTCTACATCTGTTGTTTAGGAGTGAGTTGCCATCTTTGCACGTGTTCATGTTGTTCACAGCCTGATTTGCACATATCAACTAGAGTGGTTGTGTGCTAGTACGTCTGGTATTCTTGGTACAATAGGAAGCGTGGGATGTGCTGCATATCGGCTGTTGTTCGGGTTGCATGATGGATAGTACTCTTGGCCTTCCTGGTATGACAGCATGCCTGAGATGTTCGCATATCGGCTGTTGTTGAGGTTGTATGACAGTATGCGTGATCCGCTTGGTATGATAACATGCTGGGGAGTGAGAACTTTGTCACTACTAGCAGGCAGGATGGCGAGGTGAGCGCCCCCGCGGATTGACCTCAGTGACGGTGACCACTGGTGAGCGTAGCACCTTGGAAGTCGAAGTAAGCACTTGTCATTATGCTATCGCTGAGAGGGGATATAAAGGTGAGCCCCTCCCTGAGGATTGGATGCTGTAGGGTTTCCAGCAGTTTGGTCGGTTTGTGTGCTGTTGGGCGCCCTGGAATCTGGTTTTGTGGCGAGGTGAGCGCCCCCGTGGGTTGAGTTCAGTGAAGGTTAGCGCTGAGGGCATAGCATCTTGACAGTGAAGGTGAGCACTTGTCATTATAGGGGCAGATGATGGTGAGCTCTCCCCTGAGACGTGAGTTTTGTTGGGTTTGTGGGGGTTTTAGTTTGTGTTCACTCCGATACATAGTCGGTAATGGATAGTATAGCATCCTGCCACTTACAACTTAAATACATTCGCAGCAGTTATGCGCCGACGTCAAAAGGCTATGTCACTTGTGTTCATACGACACGAGGTTATATGCCGTCGTACTGTAGTGGCAAAGGCTGTGCCACTTATTCCCAGACGACGTGAGGTGTTATGCCGTCAATGTGGCAAAAGCCCTGTCAATTTGGCCTAGGCGACGTGAGGGTTTGGGCCGCCGCTGCGGCAAAAGATTTGCCTTGTTTGCTTAGACGTCGTGATGTTGTGTGCCGCCGTCATACCAAAGGCAGGCGGTGGGAGGCAGAAGTTCGTACCCGGCGCCGTGGCAGTGTGCTTCACCCAATTTTTACTGCGAACGCTGTTATGCCGTCGCTGTGGCAAAAGGCTCTGTAATTTTGGCTTGGACGGCGTGAGGTTTAGCGCCGTCGCTGCGGCAAAGAATTTGCCACGTTAGCACAGACGACGTGAGGTTGGGTGCCGTCGTCGAAGGCGGTCAGTGGGTGGCAGAGGATCATACCCTGCCCCGTAGCAGTGTGCATGTATCTGACATCTATTTCCCACGAGTATATGGCCTGGGTGCTCCGATGACAGACGCGCGAAGAGCTCTGTACGGCCTATGAAGGGCACCTGTTTGACCTATTGAGCCGGCGCGTATTTTGACACAGCTCTATGTGTGGCATTGACGAGCAAGTAGGCACGTGTGCGCGCCGTACCCGGGTGCGGTCTCGTAGCTGGTTATTACAGTTTGGACGTCGCCCACGATGAAATAAGGAACTGCCAGTCCTTTATCAGTACAGTATGTAGTACTGGGAATAACCATATATGCAAACTAACGATACAAACAAATTCTACACTATCGTTCAAGTGTGCACCAAATAATTGTATCCGTACGATGGTATATGGTTTGATATTTTTGCAGAGTTCATCTTTGTTCCATGCACTTGTATCCAAGCTTGCATACCAAAATATGCACTTGTGTGATGGAGTATCTGATTCGGTGTGCCCGATGAGTTTTTCTTTGTTTCACGGACGCTCTCTACGAGTAGTACTACGGTATCCTGATTGCTGCTGTTTTCGGAAGGATGAATGACGCAAGGAATAAAAAAAAAAACATGAAGGGGATATATCTGAAATTATCTACATGCCAAAGCCAAACTCTCTACCTATACACCTGTGCATAAATATTCGAATGCCCCTAAGGCCGGAAATAACATATACCACACATCAAGGTCAACGTATTTAAACACCTGTGGCGACTATCTGGTACGTGCTTCAAGCCAGGAAATCAATCGCGTTACCGGGTATGGCAACTGTAATATGTGGCCGGAACAAAATGGTTTAATACGTCAATCGAGACGGTAATGAACATAGGGTGAAGAATGTACGCCTGACAGAGAACCCGAACAGTACCCACGACACCAGGAATAGGCCAAAGCAACAGTTTAGCATCCCACCAAAAGTAATTGTCGTTTACCAGTGGATGTGTCACAGTGTTAGACAAAGGACAGGATGGATGAAGTTACTCTTCGATGTCTTGCGTTCGCTCAGCCGAGTGAAACGCAAGGGGGCGGAGGGGAGAGAATATCCGAGGTAAGGTGATTACTGCGGTCAACGCAACCCTTGGCAGAGGATGTCCAAGATAAGGGGACTACTGTACTTTGGGCGCTCAACCCAACCCGTGGTTGAGTCGCCCCTACCTACGATGAAAACGCGGATCTACTTGAAGGTTATCCAAGGTAAGAGGATTGCTGTGAGCGGTCGTGGAGTTCCCCTACGAGGAAGAGGTTGATACGATGATCAACACCAAGGTTAAACGAATAATTCAGGAAGTGGGCAATTGACCCCAACTGAAGACATTGAAATTAATAAAACAATCGACTCCAAAAGTATAGGGATCGCTCCTAAACGCGCAGCAGTCGAGAGTGGAACTCCTGTTCTCCTGGCGACCGTCCTGGAAGATCAGATGCTCGAAAAGAAGGTAAGCAGGGTCAAGCTCAACGAAACGGGAGTTAAAGGAAACCGGCTCCAGAGCAACCACGGGTACAATACCAAGGAAATAACAGAGTCAAGCCCAACAAAGTCAGAGAGAACGGTAACTGGCTGGTAAACGGCGCCCAACGCTAAGAATGGACCGACGTGTCTCGACAACTATTTGTACGAGTGAGAGTGGTCAATTCAGGGGTATGTCCATAACACTCCAAGATCAACGCGATGCCCAACTTGCTCAGGCCAACGTAGTAGGCAAGCTGAGCCCCTTGGTTGGTGTGGCTTGGCACCGGTGAGCACGTGCCTCAATACCGGCCAATAGCACAACGAATGAATCTGGCCCGGCCAGACAGGAACGTCCAACACATGCAATTGATTGACAACAAAGAGAGGGTCTCGCCAGGTAAACACGAACTCCGAGCGGGTCATCGAGTGCACTCTGGCCTTGAGTCAATCAGGTCATGCTAGGCTGTCATCCGCGGCACAGGAGGTGAGCGGTGCTGTGGTCGGTACTACTTCAGACCGTGTGCCTGGGGAAAGGAGCTGCCCGTCGTCGACTCGACTGTTCGAAATTCAGCGACTTTCCTCCATGCGACGCAGAAGAGATCTGCGATTCATTGAATATGCCACGGACCTGTAGTGGCCACCCTGAGCTCGTCACATGCTCCCGAATACCCTGTCAAGATTGGTGTGTTCTGCTTGGAGGTAATAGCTTCAGGGAGGCTTTTCCAGACGATGCACCTTGTTGGCAAACATTACTGAGGTCCGAAGGTACTAGCATCGAAGGGACTTATCCTTGCGAAGCTTGGTGCAGACGAAGGGGTTGCACCGGCAGCAGAGAGTGATACAGGAATTAGAGACAAACTATATGTGTACACGTCATGTGCTACACCTGTTACGCATGCATTCGACATGTACACGCGGTCGATGCCAGATAATTTACCGCGTTGACTGTAATAACAAGCCTGATCAATCAACCGTGATGGTTATTAAGACGACTAGAATTACGGAGAAATGTGACGTTCTTGGTGTTGCCGAGCTACTATTGCTGTAAGTGTGGATTATCACTTATCACCAAGGGCCACGAGAAGGTACGAGGGGCCCGTATGTCCACCCTCTGCCATATCAAACTAAGTAACTGATATAGTGCAGAATTCGCGGCCGTTGAAGGGAAACCAAGGAAGTGGTGGAGTGCTACCACTGAAATACGAATATTCTTAGTAGCAGCTTGGGTGAGGTGAAGAGGCAAATATGACGAGGGGTGGTACCCGTAACACCACGAAGGTATACGCCGGCAGGCCCGTACCAACGAGGACTCAAAGCTAGCTACATCAAAGGAAATGATACCGGAATCGTTCTCCTTGGTTCGCAGCACGTTGGTTGTCCGGACGTGATACGTACAACTTTGCTAGCCCAGGGCAAGTGTAACTAGCCCACGACAGCCAACGTAGAGCATGTGTTCTTGTGTGAGCGCAGAAGGAGCAAATGGATGACTACGCAAATGACAGTATCACCCGCAAGCCCCCTACAATCGTGGAAGGTCCCTCAGATGTGCATATAATGCCGTGAGCAGGGGCTTTAAAACCGGTAATAGGTTCGAGTACGTGTTGTCTGTGGTGGAAAAAGCCAGCAAATCCTTTGCTCACATGTCCTGTGCCGTCGAAGGAGGCCCTTGCGATAAAGCTTCACGCTCAGCGATGCGCTTTTCGGAACCGCTATTGGTCCGGCGATGCAGGGCGGGAGGTTTGCAGCGCAGGTGGTGAAACATCTGCGCCAGTGGCTAAGAGTGTGGGTACGCTACGGTCCCATCAATCACCCCCGAGGGCAGGGAGCTATCGAAGCGATGGGGGGGGTTGGCTCCAAAAAAGATTATCGGGACTCTGCAGGTCTTCTGTTCAGTGAGATAAAGTACTCCCCGGGTGATGGATTCCATGCTTCACCCCAGATCGTCACCCACCATGCGTTCCATTCACGGTTGTCGTTCCTGTCACTGATGTGTATCAGGCCTGGGCTAAACGCTTGTCATACCTGTCATTGATTTTTTTATTGCCTGATATAGATGTTTAATGAACGTTACCTAGACGGGCGCAGTGTCAAAACGAGGACGACGGTGTATGCGGTGGGCATCAAGACATTTCATGATTGCTACGGGGCAATGCGGTCGGTTCATGGCTCGTTCACTTTGTCCGGGGATCGGGTATAAGATTTACCGAGATTTACACTTTGGCGGAAACCGTTGTACACGATGACCGATCGTAAGCTCCCGAGGGACGTCGCAGACACGTGAGTATGCAAGTACGTTTTAACTGGCTTGAAGGGAACACCTCAAGAGTATCACCCCGCTGCAGCTGCACGCATTCCTGGTGGAAACACGTAAGTATGGGGGAGTAGTCTCCAACTGGATCAGAATGAGGTGGGTACAGGTTTCCTCCGAGGTAGCTGGATAGATTTCACGCTTTGTAGGGACTTCACTACGGTTCAGACTTCCGTCCACGCCCGCCGGAGATGCCAACAAGGGAAGAACGAGAAACACCTACTAGAGCAGCGAGCGAGGCACACCGGCTCGATACCATGGTCAGGACGGAGTCTCCAGCCACTCTAAAGCGGCAAACGTTCATCGTACGACGTCAGCTACCAATATAGGTGAGTGGGGTATCCAGATGAAGATTGAGAGCAGTTCAAGTGTCAAGCACGAAACCAAAGGCAGCAGCTGGCGACAACTTCAGAGTCAACATTTTGTTCAAGGGGTGGGTCTGGCTGGAAAGGGGAAGAAGAGTTGGAGGAATTCAATCGTCCAGAGCTAAAGAGGAGAAAGGGGCTTGCGGCGACCTCAGTCTAAGACGTTTGCTCAAGAGGCGGGTCTGGCTGGAAAGGGGAAGAAAGCTGGCAGGAGTTCGACCATCCAGAGCCAGAACCAAGGGAGGAGCTGGCGACGATATCAGTCCAAACCGTTTGCTCAAGCGGCGGATCTGGCTGGGACGGGAAGAAGAGCTCCGTCATCCGGGGCCGCACTTTTTTCATGTCTGGAGGACCATACCAGACTTGGGGGGGGTGTTGCGGCGGAGAGACGTTGGAGCAAACAAACGTACGACGAGTCGAGATATGCAGCCACGAGTCGTTGGGCGCAAAGTAGAAGCGGATTACTCTGTGGGTGTGGAATAGGTGTTTCATTCAGTAGACGGTTTCATCCAAAAACGCCTGACCAAGGTGTACAGCGCATGCAGCGCGTGGGTCAACACCGGGTGGCTTTAGACGCTATTCAGGCAAGGACGAGAATACGTGCAAAACCTAAAAAGTGAATTAAAGGACTAAAACCTAAAAGATTAAAGGCTAAACCGACTGTTCGCTCGCATGAACGCATCATTCCGCGTGATAGCAGGCATAATCGAGTATCTGCATCGCTCGTAATCGGGGCTTTTGGTCATCGTTAGCTTCGCTCTCGCCTAAGCGAAGCACTGGAGCCACTTTGACCTCCGACAGGTCCGACTTACGAACTGAGGAGGCGAGTCAGGTGAGAGTTGACAGCTCACGCCGGGGAGCTTGCCGTAACAATATGTCAGCTGTGCGCAAGACCAGTTGAGTGGTCAATAATTGATTTGTCAAAGTCTCGAGGCCAAAGAGTTCGGTTGACGGCATACCTTTGCCCCGTCAAGCCTAGCTTTTGGCCCGTCAAACTCTCTTCTGATATATATCTTAGGTCGACCTACGCCACGAAGGGGATTGCGTGAGCAGCAACAGCAAAACAATACAGCAGCTGCACGTAGCAGCATCAGCAGAGCAGCAGCAGAGCGGCAGCAGAGAAACAGCAGAGCAGCGGCAGCAGCAGCAGCATCAGCAGCATCAGCAGCAGCACACCACGCACGCCCGAGGCCTGCTGCTGCTGCTACTGCCGCAGGACATTTTTCTTTTTTCTCGTATACACGCTCGCCCAGTACCCAGACGGGGCCCGAGAAGCATTTCAAATAGTTTGCACGTGACGGCGCACGGATTTCTCCGGATTTGTCCAAATTTCACGGAATTTGTTTACGCGGGATCGGGATTTGAAAAAAAAACAACGGGACGGGATCAGGATCGCGAACATTTCCACAGCACCAGTTTGGACAGGAACGGGATTTTCCAAATTCCACGGGATGACGGGATTATCTCGTAGCCCGCGGAATCCCGCGGTATGTTCGCAACGGAAAAAATCCCGAGGAAATCGCTGCAAATTTCAAGTCCTAATTCGCAGTGGTTCACGAGATACGACCTTCGAATAGTTGATCCATTTTGCTGGCCCAGCTCGTACGTACGAGACGCTCGGTGTCCGTACTGTATAGAACTACTTACAGATATCTCACTCTCTGAGCGTGCTCGGTTGGTACATCCCTGGCCTCTTAGAGCTCCCACTTGAGAATCGCGTTCTTTTACTACTTGACGACGTTTTCAGCGGGTCTTTATTTTCTCCTTTTTTCTTGGCACTTTCAGCCCTTTTCTCTTTTTTTCTTCTTCCGTTTCGTGCACGTGCATGTACTCGGAGCACGGCACCGCGGGTGAACCCGGCGCCGTCGTGGGTGTCAGTTGGTGTTGGCGGGTAGAGGGGGGGTTGCAAGGAGCGCGGTCGCCGTTTTCGTGGCTAGGCGTTGCGTGTGCCTCAAGACATCAGGGAAGCATGAAAGGGATCTGTCTGGCCTCCATTTGTGATTTTGGATAGGGTATGTGCGGTTTTATAAGGGTCGTTCGGGATTGCAAGATAATACTCAAGCAGTGCTTATTTTTGCAACCGCGCTGAAGCTCAAAGAGAGACCTACGCAGTCTGAGCACCAACATTGTCGAGCTGGCGAACGACGGCCACCGTGAGCACCGGGCTTCACGCGCGGCGGGCGACGGGGCGCACTATGGCAAAGAGTGAGGAAAGCTTACCCCGGATCGAATTGGTGGCGAGGTGGTCGCGAGAGGTGCGGGCGGCGTACGAGGCTGAAAGAGAAGCTCTGCTGTTCAATTTTTTATTTTTGTTTTATTTTTTGACCGGTGCAAAGTGTTTCATCCAGGCAGAAAATCAGTACATGAGGGGACGGGGATTTTATTTTTCCCAAAAAAATTCGGTTTCACTTTCATTGTTTTTGCGGTGCTTCTGTGCCGTGCTGTGTTTTCGCGTTTGTACATACAGCAAGCATATCAAAAGAAGAAAATGATCATCCTACCTGGGGTGTGTACGTACGTACGTACGTACCGCATGTGAGCGAGCGTAGCGGGCGAAACCGCCCGCGACGCGACGCGTGTGTGGCGCCCGAGTTGTTTTTGCCTGAAGCATGGCGGCGGGATTCTTGGTATATCAACTCTCCAGTTTGCAACTACAATCTCAAAAAAACTAGGACCTCTACTGTCCGCTTCGCATAACTTGATGTAATTTTCCTTCCTGGGCGAGCGTAGCGGGCGGCGTATGCTGCCCGCGGAGCGAAGCGCCTTGCATTGCTCATGGAGGTGGATACAAAATAATTGATCGGGCAGCAGCGGACGGAGTTTGACCGACAGTACGAAGCGCCGGCGACTACGTTGGTGCAGCAAGCTCACAGCAGCAACTAGCAGCAGCAAGCACCAGCAGCATAGCGTACAGGTACGTATCATACGAAAACTACGCTGGCTCGAGACCTCCGCCGAGACACCAAAATAAATGTCAATTGCGAGACGGTACTCTTACAGATTCCGAAGCAGATGGGTCCGTATTCAGCAAGACACATCACCGAGAGGAGTTGACTTGCATATTTACCATGATCATGGGGGTGCTCAGCAAAAACATATTCCAGGCATAGCAGCAGCAAGCAACAGGAGCCGCAACAGCAGAATAGGACAGTAGCCGCACATACATGATAGCAGAACCCGAGCAGTGGATGAGCAGCGGCAGCAGCAGCAGTAGCAGCACATCATGCAGGCCCGAGGCTGCCCCTGGCACAACAACAGTCGGGGCAGGGGAGCCCGGTCGCGCACGAGGAGGAAGAAGCGAGACGTCGTCGTCGTACCTCGTTGTAACCGGTACAAGTTCATGAGTTTCGTTTTTTCTAGGCGGTTACACGATAAAAAGCGAAAAAAGCCTTTACTTTATAACGATAAAACTCCACGCCTCATGTGATACTGGTACTCGTCATTGTCATTGCTGGTGGTGAGAATGACTATAGTCGTTCCCATTGATGGCAATCATTGCCATTCATTGCTGCTACCTGCTACGCGTAAACAAAAACAAAATCGTAGACACCGTTTGTACCTCCACCACTGTACCGCTCCTCCCGCGGCGTAGATTCATCCAATTCGGTCGAAACCAAAGACCCCGTCTTCTCTGCTTCACGGAGCCTGGTCGCCCGACGTGCACAGCAGCCGAAGAGGCTCGTGGTTTCCCGACCATATTCTAGCCTACGAATATCAACATTTTTGGGCAAAGCTCGTGCTTTCACACGTAAAATTGCCCCAATCAGGATTTCGACACTCGTTTCTGGAACGCCCAACCCTAAACGCAGAAGCAACCGCGGAGCATGAGATCGACTACCCCAGCCCATACTCCCCACACTGTTGCCTCCATGAGTTGTCGAAAGCCGCAGAGGATTCGGCCTCTCCCGTTTCGGCCAAAGGAGAATAAGTCTAATCTGGGTGCTGACATGGAAAATAGGATATTTTTACCGTCATGAGCGAGCATAGACGTCGGTTGACGGCACATTTGCCCCTTGACAGGCAGGCAGCCGTCAAGGACATTCCAATGATCAAAACTATTATAGTTCAGGAGAGGGTTTGACGGGGCAAAGGTAAGCCTGATGGGGCAAAGGTAGACCGTCAACCAAAATCTTTGGCCATGAGACTGTCATAAATCAAGTATCGACTACTCAGCTCGTCCAACTCACAGCTGATGTTTTATCAAAAGCTTCTGCAAGAAACAAGCATAGCACACTCGGCCACAGCTGTCAAGGATATCCTCACGGGAAAACTATAATATCTTGGAAGAGGGTTTGACGGGCTAAGAGTAGGCCTGACGGGGTAAAGGTAGGCCGACAACCAAAATTATTTGGCCACGAGACTGTCTGAAATCTAAGTATCGACCACTCAACTGGTCCGACTCACAGCTGACGTATTCACACCCGGCCACCCGGCAGCCAGGGCACGGCGCAAGCACGCTCGAGGTGGCCCCCGACACTGTCGGGATCGGGGATCACGACGAGGCAGTTTCGTCCCGTGAGGTGAACCTTTTCTCGCACTAGCACGAACAACGCAAACAAAATACGTCTAACAAACGCTGAGGAGCGCTGAGAGCACAGGGCCAACAATATCGTATAGATATTTATATGTATGCGATGCATTTTTTTTAGGCACTCTGCTCTCCGGCGGCCGAGTGTTCTTTCTCGATTTTTCGGCTGCGGGGCAAGCAAGGGGGCCGTGGATACATCACGACGCATGTCTGGATCCCGGCCGAGCACCGTGGTGGTGCTAGGGGCATTGAACGTCGCTGAGTTGGCTCTAAAAAACAAGGAATAGCTTTCCGCCTTGCCGAGCCGAGTAGGTGACATGGAAAACCCCACATTTTATTTTGTTTTTTCGTAAATAGCCCGCCACCTCTCCGGCTGGATGGCGTTACTGCAGACCAACCATCGTCCCGAAAACTGAACTGACAATCCTGTGACACGAATGGCTGGCTGTTTGAGTGGAAGAAAAAAAAAAACATGGTGCCCATCAGGGAATGGGCACGAAGGGTTTGCAATGAACGAAGCCGAAGTCGAAAGGGGTCATGCAGTGCGGCGTGATCGATGATGGCCGGATGACGATACTCGAGCACTGCACTGCTGGGTTGAGGCTTGACGGTGTCATGTCCGGCAGGCTTCCTGGTGGATCTGCGCCGGGTGTCCATGGCACCCGCCAGTCGGATGTTCAATTGCCATGGGTGCAAGCGGTGGATTAACAAGGGAAAATCCATCCGGATGGGACAATTTCTGTTATTAGTGCACATCAGTGCTGCTTCCGGCTGGTGGCTTTGGTGGTGCCGCGTCGTCCGGGCGCCTTCCCCAGCCGGTGGGGGGCGGCACAAGTACAAAAGGTGAAGTGGCAACACCGAGTGGTGGCATTTCATCGTCGAGCCACCCTCCAAGATCACAATCGTCACCTCCCGAGTGTGTAGGTGGTACATTGCCGACTGATTGCTGTACGGGCGTGGATGGGGACATAGACGTAAGGGAAAAGGGCGAAAAGGAAGCGCCTCCGGAGGAAGAGCCTGTGGAACAAAGGGTAAAGTGGCAACACCGAGTGGTGGCATTTCATCGTCGAGCCACCCTCCAAGATCACAATCGTCACCTCCCGAGCGTGGAGGTGGTACATTGCCGAGTGATTGCTGTACGGGCGTGGATGGGGACATAGACGTAGGGGAAAAGGGCGAAAAGGAAGCGCCTCCGGAGGAAGAGCCTGTGGAGGTAGAGGTTGGCGGGGGGGGATCTGAGGAGGAAGGACCTGGGGAAGAAGAGCCTGAGGAGGGAGAGGCCAAGAAGGACGACCCATGTCTTTGGAGCAGCAAAGCGCTACAAGTGACGATGTCGCGCTTAGGCCGGGCGGTAGTGGATTTTCTTGCAACTATAGCAGCAAACAGCAGCTTATTGCCGCCGAAGAAGAAGGCGGCGGGGGGAAGGGGCAAGGGGAAAGATATCGCTGAGCCGTCGCCCCGTGATGTAGCTGCAGCATTTCGGAAGCGATTTCCTCAAGCACCCATATGCCATCGCGTGGAAAGCGTAGAGACTCGGGTGATTAGAGCGATGCAACCCAACGCAGCTACTCTTGCAATGAAGAAGCGGGAGGGGCAAGGAGCCGATATGGGACGCCTGTTAAGAGTGTCGACGATGTCCGTGTTCGCCACAATTGACGTGGTGGTTGCTCTTTACGTGAATGAGGTGGTGTTCTTCGAGGAGCTGGTCGGCCTGAAGCCCTTCCAGGCAAGTGAACCAAGCGCACCTGGCCGGTGTTGCACTACAAGTTTTTCGTGGGCTTGACAAATGTAGTTGCGGACTCCAACTTGAAGTGAGCTGCACTGCTATGGTGTTGTATGATATATAAAGTAGACAACACTTTTACTGATTTTTCTATGTTCGAAACCACATGAAATGGCTTATTAATGGTTTGAACAAAGATGCTGTCAAGCACTACTGCAAATACGGGGTATCGTTCAACACAATAGATGAAAGGTATGGGTACTTCGCGCGGTGTTGCAAAGTCTAGGGGTACAAGGACAATATACTTGCGGCAAGACGTTATTTATGAAGGACATGTGACATATGGGGTGGTAATGTCATGTATCGTGAAGTACAATGCCGAAGCTTCGCCACGCCCTGTTTATAGGGATGGAGATTACCAGATCAAGTGCAACGACCGTGTTATCCATGCCATGTTGTTTACGGTTTGTGGTAACCACTATTAACAGCACGTTGCACGATATTTCCATCCAATTACCCAGGTACATGACGTTGATTCCTGAGGCGATTGTTGTCACACTCCCCTTCCATTTCTTCAAGCAAAATGACGCATCGGAGGAGCTCACTGACAAAGTTAGGGCTACGGAGGGTAACACGCAGGTTCTACTGTAAGGCGACGTAGTTTGTTCCATTTTTTATTTCTTCAGTGCTTTCAAGATTTCCCTGTGTCGTATTTGCTTCAGGCTCACTGTGGGCTGGGAGGTTTTTGTAGCCACTACTGCAGGAGTTTCTCTTGTTTTTTTTTCCCCTCGGACCCCGTGTACTTTCCCCTTCTTAGAGCTGTTTTTTACAATACGCTATGTTATTGCAACGGCCGTCAGAATTTCCACGGGGTTCTGTCTGCAAGAAAGCAGGGTCAAGAGATCAGAAACATGAGGAGGTATCTTCGGTTCGTAGAGGGCCAGCAGACTGCCGAGCGCAAGCGGCGAGTCGACGGCAAGTGTACTCTGTGGCCAGGGTGGAAGTTCAACCGTGGGCCCATATATCTACATCTTCCGTCCCCGTGTAAATTACCATCTTCAAGGCCGGGCACGAAGAGGTGACAGCTGCCGTACTGTGTTAGGGTGGCAGTCGACCAGCAGCGCAGCTAAAAGCTGACTTCCATTGTACATGGCGAACAGTTGGCTGTTTTTCTCGCCGCTGTTCGATTGTAGTTTGACGTTTATGTTAATCTCTGCAGTAGCTCGTTTCGTCTATCTCATCAGTTGGTAATTGACGACGGAATCATTAACAACCGCGTCATGCGCACTTAGTTTGGTGTTTCGTCATCGTTACGCAGAACAAGGACCATGTGCAGGCGGAGTCGTAGTCGGAGGCTTCTGTTAGTTTTCTCAACTGAGATGGTACGTTCCGTATTGCTAGAAAGACTGCGGATGAGGCCAGGTGCCTGTTCTTCGTGATGGGAGAGTACGCCAAGGTTCACACGTTCGGAGCTTCGCGGTCAGAAAACCAGGCTGAGATCACGCCCCTCTTGACGAGGTGTGTTTCCTTCCACCATGTAATTGACGTTGACTGATAATGACTTCATCGAGCCTTGCTGCCTTCTGGCGTGGAGTACGCCTCTTTTCTGCTAGTTGATTTTGTACGAAGTTGCAGATAAGTGTGTATTTTTTGTAGGACTATATATGGCAAGTATGGCCTGACGTTGCCTTGTGTCCGCTGTCCATATGGTTGAAGTTCGAAATACCGCCCACAGATACAGGGATAGACGGAAGAGGAGCGGTACACTGTACGATCTGAAGTACGTGTACGACGACCGCAGTTGCCAACAGCTTCGCAATATGGCACCGCACTTCGTGACCGGAGTGTTCCCAAGTGTGATGCGTGCGCCCTTCGGGGATGCGTTCCACATGATTCAGGTACAGTGGGTATGTCCGCGTTGGCCGGCTTGCTGGTGAGACTAAGCATCAAGGGCACGCAGAATTCATTCCTTAGTTATTAGCAGAGGCAAACGCAGTTTGATATTGTGTACGCGTTGAAGTGCCCATTGCCAAAGCGTGTCTGGGCAGCACACCACTTTTCACTGTAATCGCTCGCTCTTCGCACGTCCTTTGCACGCCAACATTTTTCTCGCGACGGACTTGCTTCAAGACCGTTTCGGGTTCGACCACTTCGAAGGACCACTCACGACGAGTTCAATTCGCAAAGGAGATAGGGCAGGCTGTCCGCTCCAAGCACGAGCCTGATGTGGAGGCCGTGACGCAGTATCTTCAAGTTCTCAGACTGGACAAGACAACGGCGGAGGCAAGGGCTAATTCCACGAGCATGGTGGTGTATCTACGGACAAAGTCTCGCCCGGTGCCCGATATGAGGTGATGTGAGGAGGGTGGTGAATTTTCACCAGGATCTGGACGCGAAATGTCTGGAGCAGGGTGAGCTCCCACTGCTGAGCCCACCAAACCGAAAGGGTAAATCAGGGTCCGCTGGCACGGCTGCAGTGGCGAACAATCTAATCAAGTGCCTCGAGAGTGGATTTGGATCTGACCCGCTGCCGGTGGAGGAAATGTAAGTGTGCCATGGGCTGGGTACATGCCTCGGCCAACGTTGTATGCTAAGTGGATACATTATTTGATGACGCACTTCTCGCACACGTCCGACGTTCTCTCTCGTACAGTGTACGCCCTTGTCGCTTGTCGCTTATTTACTATTTCCGCCACGTGCTTTGGCCTAGGTACATAGAGGTTGGTAGGGGGCCAAAGACGAACCTCATGTCGTACTCGAAGAAAGGAGGCACGGGCACGAACGAAGCGTTCCACAGCAGCATTAACCGTTAGGTTGGTGGCACGTCTCACATCAGCGCTGAAGCAATTGACATGAAACTGCTAGCTCGGGTTCACCGTCGCAAATACGAGATGGACCGCAAACATGGCCGCACGAGCAAGGAATCGACTGGGCGTGTTTGCATTGAGCGGGACGCCAACGACGCAGCGAAGCTCTGCCTTACTACGGGGCCTTTCCCGGCAGCGGGTCCCCGCCCTAAGGTGAGACTCGAGAGTTGGCCCTTTTCGTACAGATGTGCAGAAGTACTATATACGGTAAACGCAGCTGATATGGCGACAAGGGGGCACCAGTGTGTTTTGTGTTCTTTTTCATGTTTTTCGTTTTCAGGCTACTTTTTAGATCAATTTGTTATGAGGTGCGAACTACGTCTGACCGTCGACGCACAACCTTGGTGTTCCTGTACGATGTATCGTTTTTCTTGTTCGGTGCGTCTTACTTCGGATCATACCCCGTCGTTTTCCTCGCGAACAAAATTGAAATCACTGTCCAGCTTCCATACTACTGCAGTTTCTTCTATTCGCTTGATCATCCGCAGGTTTCTCGCACGCTCAGCTTTGATAAGTGAGTGTATGCTATTAACAGCATTGTCATCCATTCAGAGCCACTCACCTCCACTGCTACACCCACCACTGTTACACCCACCTTCCGTTTGTTTTGCTACATCTTTTTTACCAGTATGTATCATTCGTCTCTTTTGGTTCTGTGTCTGCCATTGTGCTCTTATGCGTATTCTGCTCCGCTGTTCCCGGCAATAGTCCTAATTCGTATAGGTGTCGAAGCATGGCTTCGAGCCCATGGGGTTCGAGTATTCCCAACGCATGAGGCAGGATGAGCTGTAAAAAATGTCGGAACGAAGGCCTAAGGAGTGTCCGTGCAAGTAGGGTGGCGCAGCGGAGTACGGTCGAGAGTTCACGGGGTGAGTCGGCATCGACCGTCATTCTCCCCAACCCTTGGCGAGGGTCGGAGGCGCTGTTGGGGCGGCGGGGGCGAAGGATAAAGCAGGTGGCCTCCCACAACGTCTTCAGCAAAACCGCCTAGCGGTTGCCGAGACGAGCAGGACAAGCGACAGTGCGGTTGGAGGGGCCAACGTCGGAGAAGCCCCTCGTACGTTCAACTTGGGTGGGTCACGGGTTAAGCATGTCAGACGGCCGACCGTCGAATCCCAGCGCCCCCTCACGCCTCGAAGCCCCGAAGAGGTCGCCTTGCTGAGCCAGTCGTTAGCGAAAGCGCAGAGGGAGAACGAAAAGGACGTGCCCGTAGCGGCGGTAGAGCTGTACAACACGGCGTTCGTTAAGGAGCAATTGTCGGAGGTGCCCACGCCGAGAGATCCGTGCGTTCACTTCAACGAGAAAGGTGAAAAAGAGATCGATCGAAGTGGCCGCGCAAAACGCCTCGAAGAAAGCCGAAAAGCTCACCACAGCCTTGAGCAAGGGTCAATCCACTGCGAATGAGCCCACTGCGAGTGAGCCCACTGCGAGTGAGCCCACTGCGAGTGAGCCGCTCGTTCAGTCCAAGAGAAAGCGCAAAAGCTGGGATGTACATGCTGCGAGACTCACTGTTACGAACGGCACTCCTGTGGGGGATGAACAGACCAGCACGCTCTCAGACACGTTGGCCAACATGTACTTGCGGTATCTGCACCTGTCAGCCAGTGGCAACAGGGACGCTAAGCGCCAGCAGGACTACTTTGGAGCTAAACACCTGACGTCATACTCCCCTCCGGTCGATCCGGGCAGGGGCAAAGCGGCGTCGGGGGCGGAAGCGGGAGCTGAGACTATGACGGGGGTGGACGCGGGGACGGGAGCTGTTTCAGGGGCGGGAGCAGGGACTGGGACGGGGGCGGAAGCAGGGTTTGGGACTGGAGCGGGAGGGGGGGTAGGGGCGGGGGCGGGGGCGAGGGCGGGGGTGGCTGTTTTCCAGCAGATCCAAACCGCTGCATATGATATCGGGGAAGCGCGGCGGGGGCGGGGGCGAGGGTGGGGTCAGCTATTTTCCAGCCGATCCAAACCGCTGCACATGATATCGGGGGAAGCGTGGGGGGGGGGGCGAGGGCGGGGGCGGCTGTTTCCAGCCGATCCCAACCGATGCGCATGATATCGGGGGAAGCGCGGCGAGGGCGGGGGTGGGAGTGGTGGCGGTAGCCGGGGTGCCTGATGTTCCAGCTATGGATAGTAAAGGGGAAATAAATTTAGAGGGTTTGAGGTCCATCTGAACCTTGCAGGCGATGTCGGTGTGCTATTGGCCGTTTGTACGCTGTGCAGATGTACATGCTACAGATACCGGTCATAGTGTAGATACGTACCGGTACTATTTGTCCAATGATCTTGCTAGATGGACCTTTTCTGACGTGTTTTGATTGTCTTGTGATGTATCAGAAGGGACACGGCATGCTTCCACTGAATTCGTGTTGGCGTATTGGGACGCTTGTATTTCGTCGTTTATTGTGCCGTGCTGCTGCTTCGTTGTGGGGGGCATTCTGTACAGCATTTCTCCTGTAACGTTACGATACATTCTCGTCCGACGAAATCAACATTATTGATGCTGTTGTGCTGAAATTTCGCTTGTTTCATGTCTGAAGCATGATCTGCGTGTGCTCGGACGGTAATCTGATAAAAACTACGAGTACTCATATAATGTTATGGTGTGTAGTATGACGAAGCAACGTCAAGAGAGCGCATTGACAGGGACTGTTTTCAACCCTCATCTAAAAACGCCTCTTCTTCGCGGGGTGTACAGTGTTTATTACTACGAGTACTACAAAATACAGTACAGGACACAGGAGAGCTGGCCCAGTCCGAATGCCCTTTATATTTGAGAATGGGTGTGCTCATCTTAAAGAGCGTCATATTATACTAATTCTGCTGTTCACGTAGTCCCACTTCGTACCCAAATGAACGGTCAATACCGAAATATAGGGGGTGCTTGGATTAACTATTTATAAATGAACGTCCCTTACATTTCGGGACAGTGAGGTACTTCTCGTTCTCTGCACGAGTACTTATGACGCCGCCATACATACTTAACAGGTCTAATCATATTCAATACTGGTATCAATCTACCCAGCCGGTAGCCGGTATACAGCAGTACAGGACTCAGACGTATGTTATAACTCGTGCCTTGTCGTGCCAGGTGTATGATAGGTGTACACGGACGGTAAATATTAAGAAAACGAGGCTCAGATTCACAGGGGAATAAGAAGTTCGGGGGTGGTTTACTACTCGTACTCGTACTGAAGTTAGGTGTTTCTGGTATATACTACTTCCAGCGGGCGCTACTACGAGAACCCAGAGGCAGCCGGCCTTGCTCCGTGTCAGCCGCAGGCCTGCCTAGGGCATGTACATACAGGTTTGAACACGGCTATACACGACAACTACTGGGCACACGAGACAACTACGGAGCACTTCGTGGACAACGAACTGAATCTCGAGCTCAGGCAGAAAATGCTGAACTACGTCGTACTGTACTCGACAAGCCAAAATCAAGAACAGCTACCGGCAGGTATAAATAGACCGTCCCCGGAACTGCCACTGGCGTTCTGCCTGGCCTCGTAACCGACAAGACTGGGGTGAAGCACCAAGTAGGTTTCCCCAGCATGGTCATTTCGTGACTAGATCGCCACCTGTCCTCGTCCCCGATGCAGAAAAAAGAACAATATCCACCATTGAGTCGGGAAGGAAAGAGGTACATCGCGGTGGCTCTGCAGCGACTGAGCGCAGACATGGGTCTGAGTTATTTTCGGGTCAAACCACAACCCAAAGGTTTCAACTTCACCAACTGCACACACTTCGGTCCTCACAGCGGCCCATCGGCGCTGATATAATATCAGGCACAGCAGGCGGGGACATCTTAAACCTCTCAGCATGGAATTGCTTCTTGGGCAGGATCGCAACTACATTGACCACAGCGGTACTATTTCGGGCTGTGACACATGCGCCTTAGGAAAACGCCAACATGAAGAAGACTCTGGGAACACCACGCACAAAACGGGTGAGGGCATGGGGTTGGTCGAAACCGACCTTCCAGGAAGCTGGTCAAAGCCGACCTTGTGGCATCGCTGCAGCAATCGGTAGTGGATATAGGAATGTTACCTCTCGAAGTGCAGATTGGCAAAGCAATACCTGTACACCTGGGTTTACTGGTGCTTTATCGCCTGGGGGTCGTTGGGTCACTATCCCGCGGAGCCATCGGGAAATCATTGCCTGAGCCAGCCAGAACAACACAACCTGGGGTCGCTGGATCGATATCGTCTACACCACCACCAACTGTGTTACTGCTTATGATATTTCATGAGCATCGCTAGTCGTCGCCCTTGCAGCACAAGTATACACCGGTAGGGTTGCCAGGTCGTATCCGCTCATCACGTACATGTCATTAGCACGACCCCTCGAAGGATGCGGTCGTTTCAGTCAACGAGCTAATAAATGGAATGTCGAAGCAAGATGTATCCTCTTCCCTTCTAAACCTTGAAGGTTGCGTATACTGTACGAAGAGAAACGTGTCGTTCCAAACGAGTGTCCTCCTTCATTGTCAAACTTGCCATTTTTTAACGGCAAGCTACTAGTGTACTGGTCATAATTTAATATTGGTAGATATACGGCTGTTCTCACTGCGTATGCTCGTATCGTTTTTCATTTACAACGTTTGAGGCTACGCGTAAAAGTGACATGTCAAGCCCATTGTCTCTTCTTTCGCGATCAACCGTGTCGGCTGCAATATTTATACTACTGTAAGAACACCACGCACTATATATGCCGACAAAACTTGCTTTTACCGTAGATGCTCGGCCCCAAGCTCACCCCTGCCTGCATATTGCTCATCCACTGTGGCGGCTCATCCGTATGTTTGCGTCCTCCTAACTGTACGATAAAGACAATACACGCAGCCACATCTTCACAACGATGAGCCCACTCGTATTCTGCACAACTGCTGCCAACCTCAGTGCTCCCAGCTTTTTATTGTTCGAGGCACTCCACTGTTTCCTCTATTCGTACGCCGCGCCAGGTATCGTACGCGTTTATTTACCACTTCCTTCAACTCCATAGCCACGTGAACGTTTTGTTTACTGCTCTCTTGATTACGTCGTCGACGCCGCTACCTGCCTCACCATCACCGTCGGATGAAACGACCGCAGCACTATACCTCAGTGCCCGAGCTAAAGATTTTTAGGACACCTCTTTGTCGCTGGCTGGACTTTAGATGGTGTATTGCTGTAGTTCCCGGCAGAGGTGCTGCTGATGTTGATGCGGTTCCCGGCGAAAAGTTTGACGACAGTGGTGCGACTCTCGTCGAATGTGCTAGTGCTGGTGTGGAAAGTCTCTACCGATCGATGCCGATATGGTGGTCGAGGTCTTGATCGAGGTAGGGTTATGTCGATCCGTCGTTTGATAGGCCCCAATAAATATTGCCTGCATCGCTTGGTGATGAATGGCGATTTCACCGTTTTTGACCAGCTCCCGCAAAGACAAGAAGGGCAGTGCGACGTGCTTCGTCCTTGTCGGGTACGTCGAGTTCCCAGCAATGTGCAATGCTCCAATGCTGTCGCAGTGGATGGACGCTCAATCTAATTACGTGGAATTCGACTCAATCGTGAAATTCGAGAAGTACACAGCGTTCTTTGCTCCGAAACAAGATTTTGGCCTCGACCTTTGACTCGCCGCATTGAAGATTCCATAGCGGGTAACTGTCCAAGGTATAGGATAGTTCAGGTCCATACTCCGGTGCGTTGAAGTAGAGCACTCGGCACAATACGCTCTCCAGAATACTATACAAAAATGCAACTAGTGCATAGATCTATTGTAGTACACCAGCCCGAAGCAGCGCTGGTATGCTATTGATATGGCTGTAAGCACTGGTTACCGATAGGACACACTGGACAAGTGCTTTGTCGTTGTCGATGCCTTCTTCTGGGTGCAGCATTGTACGCACGCTTGCCTTCTGCTTGAACACGGGCCTCGAGCCGGTTATGCACTGACCCTTCGGTAAGTTGGTGATTGGCGAGGTTTTATGTTTTTTCTCCGTCGAAAACCCTGTGTATTCAGGGCTGTGTTATAAGGATTACCCTGGGCTGGGTAATCGATCGATATTTTACCCCTGTAGCTGAGTAGGTTGTACCATCACATTTGACGTCTCGTCCAGGTCATGGGTTCGAACCTCTCTTCGAACGTATCTTTTACAGAAACGCTTGCGCGTGCTTAAAGACCTAAACGCATCTCCCTGGTTCCCCAGGTAATGAAACGAAGCGGGTAGGTCAGCGTACAGACGTACACGGTTCTGACGCCCCAAAGATCCCGCCGTTCAGAGGGGGAGAGAGTGTTATAAGGATTACCTTGGGCTGGGTAATCGATCGATATTTTACCCCTGTAGCTCAGTAGGTTATACCATCACAGCTGCATACATTGTTGGCTAAACACCGGAATGCATTATGGTATTCCCCGCCATGATTAACACCGTAATATTGTCAAGTCGCAATTATCTGTCGACTCGCGGGTGTACAAGCGCAAGTCAGGTGCGACCCCGGGCGATGCAGACGTTGTCGATCCGCCAACATTAGACCATGATGCTCTGTCGACCATGGGCGATGATGCCCCGGCGGACGCAAGCGATGATGCTCCGGCAGCCGCAGGCGGTTTTGCTCAGGAAAGCTCAGGCGATGATTCTCTACCGACCCCAGACGATGATGCTCCGGCGACCACAGACGATGATGCGCCGGCGATCTCAGGGAGTGACGCTACAACGACCCCAGGCCACAAGATCTGGCGATCCCAGGTGAAAATACTCTGACAATCCCAGATGATTAGTGCTCCAGCAATCCCAGGATCCTCGGGCGATCCTAGGCGATATGACCTGCCAACACAGGCTTCCTCGGCGATCGCAGGGTGCTCCACCGATCCTAGGTGATGATCTCTGGCGATTCCGAGCATTGAGGCTTCAGCGACCCCATCTCATGATGCTCTTGGCGACTCCAGCTCCAGAGATCACGATGTACATGTACACAGCTGTAGCCTGGATCTGTGTAGCGTGTATTGTGCGTATTTCGTTTGACAGTAGACCTAGCCCTAGAAATTATTTTCGACGAATCTACAGCTGATACGTTACAGTTAGACGAACAGCTGTTGTGCCGCTGAAGAAGTTGAATCGACAGGTTGACAACAGAATACGTGGGAGGAAAAACTTGAAATTCCCTTGAGAGGTACAGTAGAGTACCTGCAACTAGACTGCCTGCACCTCCCCAAAGGATCTCTCATTTCTCCTTCCTCACATGAACTCTTGTAAGTTCATAGTGTTCATAGTGGTAAACCTTATATTGGCCCAGAGAGCGCCACTTTTAAGTGTGGCCCAACCGTTTACCATGTCACCACCAGTGTAGCTCGAGTTGTCGGATCACGGCTCGCTGTAGTCTCCAACGACCGTCATCGGCCATCATTTGGACGACAGCCACCTTCAGACGACCTGAGGACGGTTCCAATCAAACAACCTGAGGTCAATCATCATCATCCGACGATCATCCTCAGACGACTTGTTCTCCAGTACACGTACTGCGCTCTAAAGGCTAAATCGATAGAAGCACAGAGATCCTACTCTGGGCAAGTGTGCGGCATGGTCTCTTTACCGGGAGCGCTCACTACTCCAAGCTCAGCACGGCACTTTACAGACGCCTCTCTACGAAGCATAGGCTCCCAGCGCCAACAAATTACCGCCCATCTGATGTCGTACAACAAGACCGTCAAGAAGTCTCAATGCGAGAGTGTCCAAGCGATCATCTGAGAACGAAACGTCCTACTTGCAGAGGGCGTACTGTGGCCAGGCAACCAAGAAATCGGCCGCCCAAATCACAGATAGTCAGAAAGGTGTCTGACCAGGAGAGCCTGGGACTGAACAAGTCAGCACGGAACTGTTACCAAGCCCATTAGGTGACTTCGAGCGTGACGGCGTATATATCATTGTAATTTAATCGTGGTCGATGTAGCCATGTACGCACGCTATGCCAGCATTTTCTTGTCGCCTTGGCTTGTCATCACTGAAGATGTGCGTGACAGCGGATCTCCCACCAGCGAAACGCTGCCGAATCCGACGGTGGGAGACATCAAGCCCTTCGACATCGCGTGCCTCGGAAGTGAAAGCTAATGCGTGTCTTGAATGGCTGCAGTATGAACTGGTCACTGCAGTACCACACTGACCTCGAGTCATTCAGTAATGCGTAATGTACCCATAGTATGTGGTTATGTGTTTGTTGTGGGGCAAATACAAACTCCCAGACGTGAGGACCAGTCGCATCCCACAAGAACCGTCGGGGGGTGTCCTCGATATGAGAGATGTACCCGATCCCATGCCGTAGTCGTATGACCATAGACCCTTCTATCTTTACAATGCCGGGACGGAGCATGTCGGGTTTCACCGACCAGGCAGACATTGGTTGCACCAAGCGCGAAGCGCCGTGAGGAGTTAGGCGAGTCGCATGAAGGGTGAGCTGCATCCTACTAAGAACCGCTTGTGAGGCGGACTTGCGTATGGATGATAGCTTCGTTGACTCGGGGGGGGGGAATTCGATCCATACCAAACTCGGCTCTTGCTCCGTGCAGCCCTATTGGATACGACGCTGTCACAGATATCCGCATGGAACAACAAGATATGCTTCCCTGCCGCCAGGTAGGCTGGGGAGAAGGAGGAAGGAGGGCTAACTCGCAGCACCAAGAAGTTGATGGCATCTTTTTGGTGCAAAGGTACCCTTTAGCCGAACAACTGTCGGATATCTGATCATGGCGGTCACTACTGCAGCGAGACGGAACATGAGAGAAATCCCTGCGCGATTACCGAGGGACGGCCGAGCGAGAATGGTGTAGATTTGTATCATGTATGACGACGCGCCACAGGTCGGCCTGGCTTGCTCTTTTCGCCTCGCACAATCGGTGTGAGAGTGACGTTCGACCGACCGATTCTCTGAAAGTGACTTCATTTCCTCCAAGCACGTCAGGCACGTCAGTAAGCGCGGTCGGGTCGGCGGGATCGGATGCGAGGCCCATGCGACGATAGAAGGATGTTTTTTAGACCCAATGCTTTGTGGTGACGAGGTTCCTCGGTTGAAAGACTGCCCGGTTATATTTGCAGCCCCGTTCGCACATTAAACTTCTACGAGTAGCCCCTTGCGAGCGAAGATCGCTGTCAGAACCCAACTTTGCCAGTACACATAGGGAGTACATCCGGTCTAGGGTTCATCGTGGGCTTTGATTGCTATGTATGGCCCTTCGAAATATTGCAACCACCTACGTATACATTCGATATTTTCATTGCGTGGAACGCACGATATGTACATGATCATCAATGTCGGGTTTTGGGTGGAGTACGTAGGTTCTTACATGGAGAACCCGAAACGAACATAGGTAACCCCCCCTTCCTTAATAGTAGGTTGGGTTGGCGTCGGTTGGCAACGACACCGTAAAACATGACGCTAACTACTTGAGCTAGGGAGCAAGGGTGCAGTTCTTCTAGCTTTGCTTTTAGCGGTCGGTTGCAGCTGGCGATCGAGACACAGATAATATGTAGACGTGGAGAACCTTTACTCCACACAAAAAGAATGATCGCATCACGTAGTCCATATTGTAAAGTACCCAAGAACCAGATACATAGTACTCTCATTGCTGTCTCTGGAATTTGCCACACCGGAAAATAAAGTAACTCATGGAAGTTGTCATACATATATGCAAATCCGCCTCACAGGCGGTTCTTAGAAGGACGCAGCTCACCCTTCATGCTACTCGCCGAACACCTCACGGCGCTTCGCGTTTGGTGCAAGCAATGTCCGCCTGGTCGGTGAAAACCCAACGCGCTCCGTCCCGGCATTGCAGGGATGCGAGGGTCTATGATCATACGACTACGGCCATGAATGATATCGAGTACACCGCCACCCCCACCCCCCTCTCCTACCTTAGCTTGGCAATGATATCCATGCGCAAAAAAGTCGGCCTCACAGCGGTTGTAAGTACAGGATGCAGCTCACCCTTCATGGGACTCGCCGAATACCTCACGGCGCTTCGAGCTTGGGGCAAAAGTGATGCCGGCCTGATCGATGAAAACCCGATGTACTCCATCTCGGCAATGAAGGGATGCGAGAGTCTATGGCCATACGACCACGACCATGCACAACAATAAGTACACTCTCTCCTCCCCCCCCCTCTCCACCATGCCATGGATCACGAGCGATAAGGAAATGGTTGGCATAAGCTATTAATATGCGGTGGTTGCTATCTCTGGAGTTATTACTGGGGTCCATAGTTAATAGACCTATCATATACATAAAAACCTATATATTCACCTATTTTTACTAACAATATTTGGTCCTATTTACTATGGTCCCCCGTAATAGCTGGCACGGTTTGAACAGGGCCAACGAAGCGGGCGGGCGGTCCATTTGATTACCTCCCGACAGTAACGAGGTGCAACGACCGTGGAGGGGACCGCACGATGCCGTTAAACCACCCCTGGGGGGGATGGTGGCTCTGGGATATGAGTGAGATCACCAACCGTAACGAAAGGACACGAAGTCATGACAAAGCGCCATCAACAGCCGTTCGGCGATACCTCCCAAGTCTAAGTGAGGTCCGTCCATGCTTCGTGGGTGGGTATGGCTGATGTAGTCTACGTGATGTGCGCTTGATGGGTTTTGGAAGAGAAAAGGCTGTGATCAATCAATGGGTGATTCATGGTAGTATGTGTACAATCGAACACTAAACAGAAAGATGACACCCGTGTGTGATGCAATTTTAGGGGGGCGCGTGCGTTAGGGACCCGCTTTGGGAGTTTGAGCTTGTAGAAGGACGCTGCGATAGAGGATCGCAACAATAATAATATGGGCCAGAGGACCGCCGGGTGAGGTTGCAAGTAAATTTCCAATGTCCGACGTCGAGAAGGTCCTGCTCGCTGAGTGGTCGACAGTACAACCAATGACACAATACAATTCTCGGGGAGCTCTTCCCCACGGGCTTTCCGTAGACCGTTCCGGCGCTCGCCGACCCCAATGCCTCGTCCACATGCATGTGTGAGCGTGAAAGATGGGCGCCACAACCGAGATGCTCAAATATAACATGAAATAGTGGAAAACGCGCGAACGGTTCACGCAGCTTGCAAAGTTGAGTCTCGACCGATGTGCCGATCGATTAAACTGACAGCTGACGTGCTTTCTTAGTTTTTAAATATTTTGGGAGCGCGAGCTACATCGTAAAAATCAGGGTTTTTCGCGGGTCAGGTCAAATCTCACGGGTCGGGTCGGGTCGGGTCAGCTGAGATTTTGAAAGCCTCCTGACCCGACCCGACCCGTGAGATTTGAAAATATCCTGACCCACCCCGACCCGACCCGCGAGATTTCAAAAACGTCCTGACCCGACCCGACCCGCCACCTTCGGATTGACCCGTGAGACACGGGTTTCATTCGGGTCGGGTCACCTTGGCCCGCGAGACTATTTTTCTTGACCCGCAGGTCCGACCTGCGGATCCGGCCCGTGGGTCGACACTTCAAAAACAATTTAGTATTCATTTCACACCCTGTACAACTATAACTAATAACTAGCTTAGTTAGTTGTTTGTCAGACAACTACCCACTAGTCGCCTGCAAACAACTAGTTGCGCACGATTCTGAACCAGTAGTTGTCTGCAGGCAACTATTAATAGTTGCCTACGATTCTGGACAAATAGTTGTCTGCAGGCAACCAGTTGCACACGATTCTGAACCAATAATTGTCTGCTGGCAACTAGTTGCGCACGATTCTGAACCAATAGTTGTCTGCAGGCAACTAGTTGCGTACGATCCTGAACCAGTAGTTGTCTGCAGGCAATTAGTTGTACACGATTCTGAACCAGTAGTTGTCTGCAGGCAACTACTCTGTCTGCAGGCAACTACTGGCCCGGGTAGTCGACAATATACAACCATCCTACATAGTTGCCCGGGTAGATATTAATAGTTATCAAGAATAGAACAACAGTTGCCCGGGTAGTTGTCAAAAATAGAACAATCGGGGTCCGTTGGCTGACGCATGTGTGTGCCAGCTGGCGTGCACACGTGTGCACGCATGTATGTGTGCGCACAGGGGCTAGCCGGCAACTTCGACCCAGTGGACCCGACCGAGGAGGACGACAGCGAGGAGCGTCTATAGAATACAGCCAGGGAGCACGGTGGCACGAAAGGGTGCGTGGGCCGGGTTGGGATGTAATGTAGATACGTTCCAGCCGCATTTCGTATCTCGATGTTTTGGGATCGGCGGTGACAAGGATAAGGATAAGGACTATGTTTATGTTGTCCTCATTGTACGTGCCACGTGCTAACGAGAGTACCTGTTTCGTGCTTTGTCTTTTGCGTTGCTGTGTGTTTGGCAACGATGGCAAAAGCAAGCATCAGCGTCATTCTGGGATCAGTGTGGATGTTGTTCGGGAGATCGCTCCCGCGTAGCAGGGGGGTCGTGGCCATCAACCCGGTTGGACGTGATGCATACATCAAACAGCAGCGCTGAGCTACACGTCGACGTTTGAACTGTCATGTTTGCGCGCGGAATGACAATGTGTGCGTCCGGCCTTTCTACACATGGCATACATGCGTCTGCCGCCTGTCCTGCACAGATACGACCACACACTACCACTACTGCTGTTCTTGCGTCTTCATTTTTCACAACTAAAGTCAACTTAGTTGTTTGGCGGCTAACTACCCGCTAGTTGTCTGCAAACAACTAGTTGCACACGATTCTGAACCAATAGTCGTCTGCAGGCAACTAGTTGCGCACGATTCTGAACCAATAATAGTTGTCTGCGGGCAACTAGTTGCACACGATTCTGAACCAATCGTTGTCTGCAGGCAACTAGTTGCGCACGATTCTGAACCAATAATAGTTGTCTGCAGGCAACTAGTCGCGCACGATTCTGGACGAACAGTTGTTTGGAGGCAACTAGTTGTACACGATCCTGAACCAATAGTTGCCTGCCGGCAACTAGTTACACACGATTCTGGATGAATAGTTATCTGGCAAACAACTACCATCTAACATAGTTGTACAGGGTGTTCATTTTGGTGCCCACAAGCGATAAACGTGGCCTGGCTGTAGTGGGTAAAAATGGATGCGGGCATGCGTATGTGGATTTGGCAGTGTTTTAATGTTTGAATAAGATGCCAAAGGAGTATTATTGAGTATTTGTACGAGAAAAGCCTTTGGACAAAGAGAGCGGGAAGTTTTTTGAGTGTCGGATCCGCGGGCCGGATGCGCGGGCATGACCCGCGGGGCAGCAGAAAAGAACTCGCGGGTCACGCTGGCCCGACCGCGAGTGACTCGTTTCTCGGGGGTCATGACCTGACCCGACCCGTGAGCTTTTCATCACCTCTTGACCCGACCCGACCCGACCCGACCCGTGAGCTTTTCATCACCTCTTGACCCGACCCGACCCGACCGGTGAGATTTTGAACACTTCCTGACCCGTCGGGTCATGACCCGCGAAAAGCCCTGGTCAAAATGGAAGGGGCATGACACAAGCCGCGTCTTGGAGATACCGTAAAATGTTGTACCAGTCGCACTCATCTCGGCCATGACCATCTCAGCCGAGTAGGACGAAAAAACAGTGTGAGTGAGCTCTACACGTACACTCGTACTCGTAGCGAGCTTGGCGCTTGGACATCCCGCCGCCTGAAGCCGTGCGAACCGAACTGCTGTCGCCTGCTCGCCTTGACGGTTGAAGCGAGTAGTCGGTAGTCGGCCCGTTTGGTGTCGGTTCGCCCCTGGCATTTTGACGTTTCAGATTTTTTGGTTGTTTTCAATACGTAGAGAAAAGAAAACTCGACTTGATCAAGCAAAACACACAAACGCGGCCGAACGTATCACCGCAGCTTTGCACAGAGCTGAAAGTTGAGTATCCCGACTACTGCTGTACGAGGGTGGGTACGCAATCGGTTGAACTCGAAGCTGATGTATTTGCAATGCTCTCATATAAAGGTATAACGAGGGGCACCACCGGAGCTTGCCAGCCCTTGGCCGTACGGAGACGATGGCCGTCCTCATGGCCAAGTCTGAGAGGGTTCGCTTGGCGTACAGTGACTACAAGGTAAGAGTCGTGTTCTGCGTGCAGTCGATATACAATGCCTGAGTGCTGAACTTCGAACTGTATGAATAGCTGGACAGGAGGAGGACATGATCGTGAGACACCAGTCAGAGTATCAGCATGCTTCATGGTACGCACAAGTCCACGGTGCGCTCCTTGTATACAGATCAACGTTACATTACCTAAAAGTCAAGACTTTCCCAGCAATGATGCTATTAATAGCTGGTACCAGGTACCTCTTGATACCGCCCGAGAATATGGTGTGGGGTGGCTATGGTGGGCAGAAGAGCGTGTACAGTACACACAAGACACTCATGTACGAGTAACCCGTAACTACAGTGAAGTATACCATAAGTACACGGCTGAAGTTAGTTCCCAAAGAACTGTATGCGCATTTATACTTGTAGCCAAGAAAGAAAAGCAAGGGCCAGAGCTCCGCGCACGTGTTGGTGCACGAACAAGATAGACTCGCAGCTGAGGAACATGTACCGTCGCTCTACGAGTAAATATATCGAACAAAAGAGCAAACAAGGGATAGAGTTCTACGTATACTTACTGTACATATTGGTGCGCGATGGACTGGCAACGCAGTTATATCGTCGCTCTTACCTCAGTACGAAGTACCAGGTATGTATGCGCTTGATGCCATGAGAGAAAAAAAACGCAGAGAATAGAACTCTATATATGAACTCGTACTATAGTAAGTATTTTTTGGTGCACAAACAAGGCGCTTGGCAGTGTAACCCACTAGCTCGTCCGAACAAACGATACGTTCGTGCGTACTCGTGCAAGTAAAGTGTACCGGGTATACGAGTACGAGTACATGCAGTAATATCGTAATTACTGCGTAAATAATGGTTCGGTTCGTTTCGGTTCGGTTCGAGTGGTTTTGGTTATTCTGCATTATGTTCGGTTCAGTGCGATTCCACGGAACCGAGCTGAACCGTGTGCGAACGGTTTTTTTCATGTCAGACAACTAACCGACCCGGAACAAAATCATGGGAAATATCGACGAGACGGTTCGGAGCAGAACCGATCCGTACAAATGCTCGAAATCACGAATCTGCACCGAACCAAACGATAGATTATTTAATGGTGATATCATATCCAAACCAATCCGTGAGGCTGACAGCTGAACCGAGAACCGAACCGAACCTAACCGGAATACCCTAGGAGATATGACCGAACCACGGTGCTGCTTGGAACCGTGAGAATCCTTGACAAAAAAAGTGGAGCGGTAAGTGGCTCTACGGAAGAACCGACGACTCCCGACCGGAGCATTCACATGCACGAAATCATATTTTAATATTCACAAAACAAGCCTGTTGGTCACCGCGACGACGGCTCCTCGACCCATTCACGTGACGAAGCTCTATAGTCGACAACGACCCCTGCCCCCACCTGCTTCGTGAATTGCCGGCAGCACCTCTCGACGGACAATTTGACTTTCGTGGCCGGGCTACGAGGGCGACCGGTCGCCGCTCCCGCGTCGGAGCCGGCGCGAAGAAAAATACGCCTCCGTACTAGGGATACTCTCGACGGCGATAATGAGGTGAAGCTATGACTGCTGTCTCGACGTACGGGGAGAAAGGAAATAGCTGTTGTACGTGCCGGTATCATAGGAAGCGGAGCGTCGCCTGAAAGTGGAGCTCACGGGTTCTCCGTCAAGTTTTCAGCACCCGGATATTCGATGGCGTGTCTCGTTTTTTCCCTCGCTTCAGTGTCGCCGAGGACCGAAACTCAGTCGTCAAACATGTACCTCGAGCCAAACCGTCGGGAAGAGCCAAAAAACTATTGCTAAGTACCAACCAACCAACCAACCAACCAACCAACCAACCAACCAACCGACCAGTCGCCAAGTACAAGCCAGTCGCCGACCGCTGACACGTATCGAACAGATGGCGTCCGTATGCCATGATTTAGATAGATACTTCGCTGCAGATTGATCCCTATGGCATTTTTTTTATATTTATTATCTGCACGATCCAGTTCGCATTTATAGGGTGGAATAATGTATGGCACCGCTCTTGCACGTACATTCCCCGGGTGAAATCTGTACGAATTCGACTCTTACGCGCCATCCCAAAAATGGCAGATACGCAAATCTGAGATCCAGGCCCATCCCGTAAGGGGCAAATATGGGATCTTGACCGTCTGAATCATGATCTGCCCGATACGTAGAGAGGTACCAAACAGAAGCGTCCTGCGGTAGAGAGGTGCACCTGCAATTTCGCTATTTTCTGAGGCTCCTCTGCTTGAGGAGTAGCTCCATACCTCTCACCCGAAACGGATTTTTTTACAACTCTTAGGGTTAACCGGACGAAAAATCGCTTGGCCTCAAGGTGCTAACAAGCACTACTGTGCAGCAACGAGACTTGGAATATTTAGCAGTTCTTCAGTTGAGGAGCCTCGTCGGTCTGAGTGACAGTTTGGCGAAAAAAAAAAAAGTGATATAAGGCAAATGGCTTATTGGGCAGTTCTTCGGTTGCGGACCCTCGCCAGTCCCAGCGCCAGTTTGGCCAAAAACGTGCAATAAGGCACACGTCTATTGGTTGAGGAGCCGCGTCAGTCCCAGTTACAGTTTGACAAAAAAAGTGCTGTAAGGCGCACGCCCTATTGGGTAGTTCCTCAGTTGAGGAGCTCCGTCAATCCCAGTGACAGCTTTTAGCCAAATCCCCCTACATCGCACGAGCACGCGTCCATTTTTAACATGATATCCCGCCAATGTTCCTCTCCCGCTTCCATCGAGGTGCAGGAACTCGACGATGACGATGATGATGATGACGACGCCTCTTTCTCGCCAAACACGCCGGTCGCGAGAAAGGCGTGTGCGAGCAGGTCTTGTGCTCCGAGAACGGAGGAGCTGGAGGCTACGCTGGAGAGGAGGGTCTCGGCGCAGACTGCCCGGCACAGGGCTCAATTGAAGCTGGCAAGATGAGGGAGGGGGGGGGGGGGGGGGGCGTTCTGCTGGGTGCTGTTTTGTGCCGCGATGTACGGTTACCTGCTATATTAGGTTGCGTTGTATTGCACTTTTGCACGGCATTGTGATGCGTTCGCGTGCTACTCTGTACTCATCAGTGCCTGCCACGATGTACAACTCCTTTGTTATTTACGTTTGAATCGCACGCCAATACAATTCATTGTTTGGTGGCAACCATGTTACCCTTTGCCATCGTGGTGACCCCTGCGGCGGGGGGCGCACTTTGCACGACCCGTTCGGTTTCGCCCCTCTCGACGGGAGAGTTTCGGTGTATGGGTTCATCGGTGTCACCAGCAGCAGTACGATACCTCACCTCTTGAAATCACGGGGGTTCCGTGTCGGCACGGCATCGGTGCGATGGTGACTGGATGATTGCCGAAGCAGTGGTGCTCGGCAAAAGGGAGCGGAACTACGGCAGCCAAACCATGGGTTTTTCCCTGATTGATACGACGTTGTTCGATGCTCCTGACGCTCTGGATACCGTTTCAGGCTTCGGCGCGAGAAAGGGCGTCCGACACAGAAAGTAAGCTGGATGAGGCCAAGGCTGAACTTGTACGCATGTCCGAGTCAATAACAGAGGTGCGAGAAGGGTCAGGGTGGTATTTGAATGCCGAGCTTGAGTGCGATTGAGTGCGAATGTCCCGTGAATGTCTACGTACCTCGAGGTGCTATCACGGGGAACCATCCAAAATAGGACCAAATATTGTTAGCAAAAATAGGGAAGTCTAAAATTTGTGTATACCGTAGGTCCTATTTATTCACTATGCTCCCCCGTAACATATGCATAGCTTGGTGCGAGTCTTGCAATGGTTCCTGTGTGGACGAACCTAAGGCGAAGCCGGCGCGCGGGCAGCGTGCCTTTAGCTTCGCACCGGCCGCCTCGCCTACCGGCACAATTATCCCAACCCTGTCCCGGCACAGCACACAATGATTTCATCACGCTTCGTGGGGCCACCCTGGCACAGACTTTTTCATCGCTTCTTTAGCGCGCAGCGCCCTTCGCCAGCACCAACGTCCGGGAGGCTGCCAGTGATTTCGAGGGGAGCTGTTACGGAGGGCATTATTCCAGTGGTGTTATAGTAGTGACACTTTAAATGCCCAGAGTGCGGACTAAAATTCCCCGGTCTACGTACATACCTTAACACCCATTTGCCATCACCTCTCCCCCCCTCAACCAGGGTACCTTCTTTTTTTCTTTTTTTTTTGGCGGTCGCCCACAGCTGGTCGTCGAGTTAGATCATTTGTGCGAGGTAAATAACCTATACTCTGCACAAGGGAAGTGATCGTAGCACGTAGTGTTCAAGGTAAGGCACCCAAGTAGCAGTTGCATAGTACTCCCATTGCTGTCTCTGGAAGTGGCTACACCGGAAATTAAATTAACTCATTGAAGCTGTCCTCCAAATGCATGTCCGCCTCACAAGCGGTTCTTCGTGGGATGCAGCTCACCCTTCATGCGATTCGCCTAACTCCTCACGGCGCTTCGCGCTTGGTGCAAGCAATGTCTGCCTGGTCGATGAAAACCCAACCTGCCCCGTCCCGGCATTGTAGGGATGCGAGGGCCTACGGTCATACGACTACGGCCATGCATGAGATCGAGTACACCTCTCCTCTCCAGTACACCCTCCCCTCACCCCTTGTATTATACCTGGTATATATATATATAGGTTGGGTTGGCGTCGATTGGCGTCGACGCTGTAAAACACGCCTCTCACTACCTGAGCTAGACAGCCAGGGTACCGTTTTTGTTTTTTTGTCGGTCACTACGGCTGGCGGTCGAGTTAGATCGTTTTTGTGCGGGGAGAACCTTCCCTCCGCACAAGGGGGATGATCGTATCGTGTAGTGTGCATATAGTAAGCCACCCAGGAGGCAGTTACATACTAAACCCATGGCTGTCTCTGGAAGTGGCCACATCAGAAATTAAATCAATTCGTTGACGCTGTCATCCATATACAAGAAAATCCGCCTCAAAAGCGGTTTTTAGTAGGAAGCAGCTCAGCCTTCATACGACTCGCCCAACTCCTCACGGCGCTTCGCGCTTGGTGCAAGCAATGTCTGCCTGGTCGGTGAAAACCCGACGTGCTCCATCCCGGCTTTGTGGGGATGCGAGGGTCTATGGTCATATGACTACGGCCATGCATGATATCGAGTACACACACCCTGCCCCTCCCCTTGTGCACCCCCTCTTTGCCTTCTTCTAAGGGCGAGGAACGAGGAGAAATCCTTCGCGACGCGCTGCGGAACGATGGGTCGATCAATAAAGTCTGCGCGGAAGAGATTGCCCTGTTACACGCGGTGAGTCAATAAACCAGAAAAAATCGACCCAACCGCGAGAGATGCAAGGCAGAAGTCTACCAAAACTCTTCGCTGTGCTCATGGGGATGTCGTGTTTTCCATCCGTATGGTAAGGGGGCTGGCCTGGTCTGGTGTTGTGACTGATTCAGGGGGCACGGGCCGCAGCTCCCCTCGCGCCTCCATGTTTCCATGAACGAGGTGTGATAAGTACGTCCGCGTGCAACCCTAGCATCGTTCGACGACGAGCGATACACGCTGAGCCGTAGAAGGCATCCTAAACAACACCTTAAGCATCGCTTATGACCCGGAGTGGCCCCATATCCAACACGAGCTTAGTCGTGAGTGACACCGTTCTTCTAGTGGCAAGGGTATATATCGTCCGACGCCATGGCGCATTCCTCGCGCGGGAGCATTCGAACAAGGCTTCTTCTTTCAATTATTTATCTCGTGATATTAGCACGCACCCTGCATGTTGTCAGATGGAAAAAATCAATTTGATTCAAAACGGTACATACGTCTTCTTACCTGTACACGATTGAACGTCCCGTTCGGTGCCAACCCAGGAAGCCGTGAATCTTCGCAGGACCTTCGACGCAGACGACTTACCTCCCCAGCCCGCCGCGCTTGTTCCCCCGTGCGGAAGCGTTGCCTTCAATGACGGACGGTGAGCCCGTATTATATAATACATGTTTTTATACTGCCTTCGACGAGGTTGAACGCCCAGTAATTACCTGGGTTCGGACACTGGGATCGTATTTCTAGTACTTGGAAGGCGTATCTTAGGTGGAAAATCAGGGGTTTTCCAGAGGGTCACGAGCTTGGTCTCAGTCTCCGCGTGCACGAAAGGAATAAAGGTGCTCTTCTTCTATCTCTAGGCATCCAAGATACGTGAGTGCCAACGAGTACCGACTTTATAGGCAAACCTGTCCAGGGATACAAAGTGTCCCGCCCTCATGATCTTAACAAGTGGCGTCTTCGGCTTAGGGCTTTCCGTTGCCTTGCCGTTCAAAGGTGTGGGGGCGGTTTTTGAGGAGCCGCATGTTCGACTCATGTTCTAGTTCGTGGAATCGGGGTTTCCATGGATTTCCGATAATTCTGCGTATACGGCTCATCAGAGTCGGCCAGTGTTACGCTACTGCCTTCAATGAGGTTGAAAGCCCAGTAATTACCTGGGTTCAGGCACTGGGATCGTATTTGTAATACTTGGGAGGCGTATCTCAGGCAATCGCTAAGCAAGCAACACGCGTGAGTACCAACGAGTACCGACTTAATAGGCAAACCTGTTCAGGGGTACAAAGTGTCCCGCCCTCATGATCTGAACGTACACCCTTGCGTGTATCTCGTCCCGCGCGGGTGGCACTCGCTCCCAATTTGATTAGACTTACACCAGAACCGGAAACGGGCGCACGGGTAGTGTAGCGTTTGACCGACGGCGCAACCAGTTGGAGGACGAGAAATGGGTTGGCTTGCGGGTGGCTGGCGTGTGGACAGCTATTATTTCGCCTCCTCTTCCCCTTCCTGCTCCTCCTCCCCCTCCTCCCCCCCCCCCCCTTCCTGCTCCTCCTCCCCCTCCTGCTCCTCCTCCCCCCCCCTCCTCCCCTCCTCCTCCACCTCCTGCTCCACCATTTTCATACTATCATGAACGTCCAAACAGTAACTACTGTAGATCATGACACAGAGTTGTATCATACAAACAAGTATTATGTAGGTATACGTACGAACGTACGAGTTGTCACAATAGTTGTAGTGCTGTTGGTGCTGCTGCTGCACGAACAAAGTGCCTGTGGGAAACAGCGATACCTTTAAATAATGCCCAAGATGGCAGGCGGAAAAAAAAAAACTCAGATAAGAGCGATACTTGATGGCAATATTCGAAACGTTTGAGTCGGCTGTGCGCGTACTTCGTGGCCGACTCTGTGTACTCGTGATAACGTTTCGTGTAATAATGAACCGATCGTGACAGGTGGCAAAAAGTGTGCCGGACTGCAACGTTTATTCGTCGCAGATTGATTGAATCTGAGCCCAGTGTTTTATTTCTCTTTACTCGAGCACCATATCACTTTAGTGTACACCTCCGCCACCACCTTCTTCCTCCTTCACCTCCCCCTCGCCCTCCTCCCCCTCCCCCTCCTCATAAAATACGTTATGTTCGCCAATCTCCAACGAGCGATTTGTTTCTCGTTTTCCTGGAAAGCTGCACCCGCGTTCTTGCCGTGACCGAAGGATTGGTTACGCACACAAGTGTTGTCTGCCCCAGATGCCCCCAAAACGCCGAATTCACTCCAGCACTGGTATCCTAAGACAAGCCCACGAGTGCTCTCAGACCATCGGGTCGTGTGGAAAAATGAGCACACGAACCGTACCCTTTATGAAAAAAAGCGCGCTATCTGTGGGCTCTTGGTCGCTTCCAGCGCAAGACGTCTTGAGCCGTACCACCCGCCACGGCACATGTTTCGTCAGCTCGGTCAGAATGCCTTTGATATTGTGTGACAGCGCTCGATATTGAATCGACGGGATCATGACGACTCTTTCGATGAATTGCGCGCAGTGTGTATGCGCACAACGCTGTTCATTTTAACGATCAATTTTACTTTCCAGCTCTCTGGGCAAGCCGTGGTGATAGGTGTCTTCCCTTCTCCCCCCCGGTACTTTCCTTCGTTCTTTTTTTTATCGTACACAGGGTTCAGCATTCTCATTGCCCATCGATCTGCATCGATGATCCAACCGCGAAACAAAAAACGGGGTTTCGGTTGGAGACGACCCAAATCCGCCGTCTGGGTGATCGTTTAGCGACAGCAGGGCTTGGTCACATGTCAGGGCTCTCGCTTTCTAAACCTCAAAAAATACGAAAGGAGCACGAATCCAGCGCGACACCTACGACGTTGCGACGTGTTGGTGCAGCGACTTGTGGATGAAATTGATGTTGCAGCCCTGAGATCGAGGCAGGCATCCTTCATTTTTTCTTACGTTCTGGTGACTACGCCCGAGCGCCGTCAAAAGCAACCCAACCTGCAGTAGTACTGTAACCTATTGTAGAGCTGCAGCCACGTTGTGGTGGACAAACTACTTGGAATTAGAGTTCCTTAACTTTCGCAGCAACAAAAGGGTTGAGCGTACTGTGTAATACCTGTCTGTCACATCACGTGATTCGAGAACGACAGGGGCTCACGGCAACCAGAAGCATCGCATCACAGGCTCGGTGAGACAAGATTACCCTTCGGCGGCTCTTGTTTGTTCGTGCTGATGCACCACCTCTTCCTTCCGAAGGCTCACCCGTAGTATATATATATATATGATTTTCTCGTAACGCTGTATCCAAGCAGGGTTAGCATCAGTAGGGCCGTTATTCTCACGCGATAGTGTAGGTAATAATCTGAATGCCCAAACGATCCTTACGCTATGCTCCACGACAGAGTGGCAGCTCACCCCGGAAACAACCGCAATGAGATGCTGCGTAAACACGCAAACATAACAGGGGTATGTAAGTTGTTTCGTGCGTCCCAAGTGTACTCGTATGTGCGTCCTTCCGCCGCGCGTCACACGACTACCCAGGAGCCTCCAGTCACCGGTTCTGGCGCTCGGGAAAGGTCAGACACGAACTCTGGGCGGGAAAAGACTGGGTCCACAGCGGGCAGCTCGGGCACACGCGAATATTCATGCGCCCGCCGAGACCGAGCAGGCCCGAACTTCCGATCCGGGTCAACGACCAGTCGTTATCGCCGAACACGACCAAGAACCCAGCAGTTTCAGGTACCCCTGATGAGAACAGTAACAGCCTCGGGTCGACTAAGTGGGCGGGGGTGGGGGTGGGAGTGGGGACCGGAGAGGGGGCGGGGGCGGAAGCGGGGGCGGGGGTTGGGAGGGGGGCGGATGCGACGAGATGGCAGGTGGGGATGGGTGATCGCTTGGACGGCGAGGACGCCTGGTCGTGCTGCGGAAGAACGGTCGTGGCCGCCGGTCGAGGGTGCGAGCCGAGGGAACCGCTGGCAACGGTAAGAATTTTTTCGCTGGTCGTGTTGCTGCCGGTTTGTCCCCGAACCAGATCGAAGGTGTATTTCCCTTGGCGGCTAGAGGTATTTTGAGTGGTGGATATGTTTCTGAAAAATCAGGTACGGTTAAGCCGCCGCCAAGCATCCGTTTTTTTTGTATCATAACATTTCCGAGAGGTAGCAACGCATGCGGGACTGCACCACCAACAACTTGCCGGGTAGACAAAAGAGGAACGTGGAAGCCCTTCACCAGAATATCTAGCCCTGAAAAAGGTACCAAGCTGCAATTCGGCGTCTGGATGCGAGAAAATACGTTGGGCATGCGGTACTGGTCGATGGTTCATGCACATTGGAAATGCTACTCGTAACAGTCGTCAGCAACAGCTCTATGCAGCGACTTTCGCCGAAACGGGTAAAATCGACCTCTCGCGCGTTCAATGCTTCGGGCATAAAAAGAGGCGTGCTACGAACTATAGGGGAAGAACTCTTTGATCGAACTGTCACTGGGACTGACCGAACCCCTCAACTGAGGGATTCGCTGGGATGCTATTCACCTTTCCCGATCTTTTTTTTTTTTATGTATGACTAGGTCATGGACGGCATTGTTCATCGGGTTATACTCTCGTGTTTTCTCAACGACAAGGCTATGGCTAGGGTATACGAAGAGCTCCTAAAGTGAGGAGCCTCAGAAAATTCTCAGAAAATTAGGAGGCACCCCTATCATGGCTCCCATCGAAAGCGAGACGAGATCGGCAGCAGGCGTTATGAGGCACGGCCCGTTCGCTTCGTGCGGGCCCAATCGCGTATCCCCAGACTCACAGGATAACCCACTGTTCGTAGTGCCGGTACGCCGTGGTCCAATTCTCAATGCGATCGACCTTCCACCCACGGCCCTGCAATTTTTGTCTATGAATGGCCCTCAAACACGACGATGCGGAAGCCGGAGGACTTGTTGCTGGATACGATGGACCCGCGGTCAAGACTGGGCCACCCCTTGGACTACCGCGAATACCTCCCTCGGATAGCGTGGTTTGGGTCATCTCTGGATCCGAGTGAGTTTATACCTCTTGATGCACGAGTTCCACACCCTTGTGCGGTCTCTGCTCCACGCTCGCCGCTCGAGCACAACGCGAGCGCATGTTAGTTCCGGAAGAACCGCATGGAGACTCGCCCCGAAAGATTGCGTGCCGACTACCAGGTATAGGCGTTCCGGGTGCCTCACACCGCTTTCGCATACCTCAGCGCCGCATCTCCTTCGGCGGGGTATGGAAAATCGTACACGACCTTCCCACGGAACAACCAACGGTAGCACAACCCCTACTGACTAAGCTACAAGCTTGGGGACACTAAGGAAGAGAAAGAACCTGCAGAAAGGATACGAATCAAACGAGCGACGACATTGAGAACAAAAATAAGGGTGAAAAAATAAAGGTGTGATCTCATGCCGCAGCGAAGTGTCCTCGTTGATCCCAACCTATTTACGAATTAACCTACGACGCAATTTTACAACAGCAGTCTGAAACAGAGAAGAGGGGGACGCCAGGAGGGTGGATCCCTTTTTTGAGAAAGCCTCATTGCTGCACTGGGAGACATCACTCCGCGAGCGATATCGCAGCTCTATAACAGCATGACAAAGTAGGAAGAGGCTAGGACAAACAGACCATCCCGCCCGCCCATGGTTGGCAGCGACGTGTACCGACGACAACGACATCAGTTTAGCTAGTGTTTGCTTCACCGGGGTACCTACTCTCTGCGACGAGGTGCCGCGTTGATTGCCAGACGATTAACACGGGGGTAGTAGCCCTAGGTGAGAGTCTCCGTCTGGTCGCAGCAGGAGGCCTCATTGATCCCAACCTATGTACTCGTACCTGATACGAATTAACCTACAACGCAATTTTACAAACAGAAACATGCCGCGCCTTGTACGAAACGGACTGATCGGGACTCCCAGCACGGTAGGAAGGAAGAAACGCGGGCATTGGGAAGCTCTTCATGCCGTAACGAGCGCCCGCGTATCGGGCCACTGTGATGGCAGCGCTTTCTTACCAGCCCCCTTCCACGAAGCGACCGGAACGGTTATCGAATGGCCTGGTACCTCTGAAGGGACGTGGAGCGACGATGGCTCGCTACCGTGGAGGGCGGTCGGTGCTCTTGCGCCTGATGTGGGTGTAGGACAAACAGCCCGAGTGTAGTACCAACAGCCGATACGTCGCAAGAGCAACAGTCAAGGTCGTGCCACCGCTTCGGCACAACTCTGCCAGAACACCACTTCAGCCGCGGGCGGGGGTGTGCGTTCGAGTTTCCCGAATGTGTACTCGTCCAGAACAACCAACTTCGTACTGGTATTGTATGCAAGAAAAGTAAAAAAGTGTGCCCGAAAAACGGTTTCTCCGCAGTTTCTTTCGCTGCAACCTTGTACTGACTGCGTAAGCAAGGGGCAGCCAAGGGGCGAGCATAGTAGTTGTTGCGGGTGTCTCGAAATCCATAAGCATCCCTCCCCCCCTCCCCCATGCGCACGCCCAGCACGCCCAGCACGCCCCGTGGACAGGCCGCGTGGTGCGGCGTGGTGGCAAATAACTGTCTATTTGACACTTCTTCCCACCCTTGCCGTTAAAATAAGCAATTTTCCATGAGAACTCAATAGTCGTTTGTGCGTGAGATGGGTGGAGACTATGTTGTAGATATGGAACCCGTGCAGGTTTTCGGCACCTTGAGGCGAAAAACTCGAAGACCGAGGCGTTTCGCGGAAGAACGCACACACCCCTGCCCGCACCGAGATTGCGGCTGGCGCTAATATAATCCCGTGCAAAATTGGGATCGAAGTTGAAGCAGGAGTGGGTGGGTGGGGCTGAAAAGCAACGGAACCCCTGGAATATAGCCACACTTTACATCGCTTCATACCGATGGTGTCTTGCTTTGCGTCGCGGCGTTCTGTGCAGTTCGTGCTGCTAGCCCCAAGCTCATTTTTGGTGTTGTATGTTGATATACTCCTCCGTGAACCTTCGCGGTCACTTGCTTTCACGCCCACACTTGCAACGAAGTGCCCAGGTTTGAATCACTAGGAAATAACCCGACACTCCCTGTGCCCCGAAGACGCAGTCGAATCGCAACGAAGAAACAGTCGCGGTGTCTCTTTCTAATCCCCTTTGCGTGACGCCTTAACCAACACTTAAACCCGTCGTCCCACCACACGCTGTGTCAGTGAGTCCCTTCGCTGGAAGCCCAAGCGAGGGCACCCTTCGCCCCCACACCGCTCCGGAGAGGCTGGGCCCGGGTCAAGGAGAGTACCACCGCAGCGCTGCAAGGAGTAGAAGCAGGACAGGAGGAGGAAGAGGAGTGAACGACGGAAAGGGGTCAACTTACCGCGGGAGAAACCGCTCTCCCGAAAGAGTATTTGACGCCTGGTCAACCGAAAAGAAAACAGCACACAAAAGGAGTGGTGGGTGCCGCACCCGCCACAACAACGTTTTGCGCCACCCCAGCCCTGTATCCAGACTTCCTTCTGCCACGAGCACAGCGTGGGGACACGGGAGCGACAAGAAGTCGTTGCTCAAATCGAGCCGGGGAGGGGGCGACGCCACAAACGATTGCAGCAGTAGTGCCAATGCTGGAGGCGGAGGTTTCGGTGGTGGGGGTGGGGAGGGTGTCGACTGTTTGCCGAGGACTCATATCATCGGCATGAACGGGGGTAGGCTGCCGAGAGAAGTGAGACAGGTGCCTATCGACCGACCTTTGACCGCTCCGTGCGGCAAGGTAGGGCGTCAGCGAGTCCGCGCACGCAGTGTAGGGGGTCCCGTAAACTCTTGAAATGGTACGTATACGTATGAACCATCCTCGGTGTAGATGCTACCTGGTACGTCGGAGGGGTTAAAGCAAAGTGTAACCGTCCACCTCACTCAAGGGATCCGGAGAAGCCCTCCAAGCTCCTGGAGCGGCGGAAGTCTAGGGACCGACCGCGTTGTGACTTCTGCGGTTGACGAAGGGCGGCCGGAGCAGCGCCCATCGGTCCGGTAAACGTCTGCCCATGGAAGAATAAACCGCTTGGTGAATGTTATTTTACTCCCCCCTTTCCCCAAGCGCTTGTTGTTGAGACCGAGGCTCAGGTTCTAGGCGGAGTACTCGAAAAGCCTTTGTCAGCTTGGTGTTTTAGCCTGAACTTCGGGGTTGGGTGTCGTCGGGAGTTGCTCTGGAGCTCCACGCGCTATGCTCCTCCAACTGTAAAACATGTCCTTGGGACAGATTTTCCATGTGCACTCATGGGGATCAGGTCGCGTTTTTTTCACTACCAGTATTCGCCGCGATACGTGCGTGTTTGTCTATCGCGATGGTGGCCACTTAACTGCCACGAGGTGTCGAGGCACAACAACATATTTCCGTGCTACGAACACTGCTTCTGTTCAAGTGGACGTTCCAAATTCCACTTAGAACACTAAGCCATTTTTTTTCCCTGGGAACCCAATGTGGTACATTACGGTGACCTTGTCGTAGAGTGGGTATTGACAGTGCGTTGACTTGGGGGTGCTAAACAGGTGTGGCCGTCGGTGACATTTCCCGGAGTTGTGTCTATGGTACTCGACTACTAAGGCTTTTCTGGCGATGCGTCTGACGATTGTGCCCCTCAGTGCTAAGCTTCTGTATTTGGACCTATCCTCAGACGTGCGCGTCGCCATATTGCCACCGCCACGTATTTATAGCACGCTGCAAGCTCTGTGCCCCCCCCCCCCCCCCCCCCCCCCCCCCCCGCCCCACCCCTTCATGCGACTCGTCCAACACCTCACGGCGCTTCACGCTTGGGGCAAGCAATGTCTGCCTGGTTGGTGACAACCCGACGCGCTCCGTCCCGGCATTGTGGGGATGCGAGGGTCTATGGTCATACGACTACGGCTATGCATGATAATGAGTACACCCCCCCCCCCCCACCCCTCCGTCGACAGTGCAGTAAAACACTAACAATACCACACCACCTCTGGGCAATTTGTTTAAGCTGGTTTCCTCGACAATGGGGCAGGTGTAACCGCCGAGCAATGCGTCTACGGAATGTCGCGTCGAGATGTTGTTTTCGTAAAGCCACCATGTTCGTTCTGTGTGCCCCCCCCTGGGTTTCGACAATCTCGGCTGGGAAATTCGTCCCCGGGAGGTAGGTGTGCCGTGCCACCTTGCGTGTTGTGCGGTACTGATATGCCGAAATAATTACCGACGGGTTTGACGCTGCCGTATGTTCTCGGCTATTTCGCCGTGAAAAAGAAACTCCATATCTTCTACCACGTCCCCCATGACGAACGTTTTTAGCACTTCTTCGACGGCTCGAAGTGGACTAAAAAAGTACCGGCTATGAGAATCGGGCCACAATCGTGGAAGTCGTGTGCGAAACTCGTAGGGCAGGACCCTCGCACCCTCCTCGGGATCGCAAATTTGATTCTAGCAACAGGTTCGAAGGTTCTGCTTTTTCAGGCCGCCACTCCGAACCCGCACCGCCGAACCAACGGCATTTTCCTTCGAGAGTGTTGGCTGATGGCGTACAGAGGGCGCTTTCCGATATTAACCGCGAACGCTTTTCCGGCGCCCGGCTGGTGTTGCATCCCTCGCGTTGATTCGGATCGGTGCTGTTCCAACATATACCAAGGATCAATTTTGGTCTGAAGACTGCAGCGGTTCGCCGCAGTTACATAAAAACACCGCGCCCATATTATTGATCCTGTAGATGCTGCGTTTTCCCGACGACTGGGCACCGATCAAAACTTCCGCCTTCTTCAGCGCGCTACCGTATGATGTACGGCTTCCATGGGGGCTGCTTGTAGCTCTTGATGCCGAAGCCCATTGATTCCTACACTCCCTCCACCTACTTAGTCCCCGAAAACTTTGTTGCAATTGTAGAGGGTTGAAGAGCTCGTACTCGTGGCGCGTCTGTTCGGAGAACTTGAAGACGGTGTGCAGACGAAGATCGCGGCACCGACGTCGTAACAGGACGGATTCGTGCAATCGCTAAATGTCCGCTCGACCTGGTTCATTTATTTTAGGGTTTGGGATTTGGTCTTACCTCCTGTTTCCGCTTTGATCTCGACTTCTTTCGCATCCCCTTCGTCACATGCATGACTCCGGGCTAAACCCGATGGCCCTCTCCGATTGTTGCTTTTTTGTCGCACGCATCGCGTTTGCCGCCAGTCGCTCCGATTCGCCTGCCAGTTTTCGTACGCGCTGTGCTCACCCGCTTGTGTGTGTGTCGATCTGTTTTTCGAGCGTCTCAGGCTGCGTTGTTGTCAGCTACCGCGTTTGGCTGCCTCGTGTGCTACCCCTTCGTTTTCCATGCTTCGCCGACGGCCCCATGCGATCACGTTAGGTTGGTCTTCCCCCCCCCCCCCCATTTCTTCCTAGGGAAAAAAAAATGGTGACCTAGTCGCCCATTGCAAGGGTGGAACCATTGGGGCTTTCCTAGCGTTGGTTTCGACGAGATATCCCCCACGCCCCCCCTGGGGACCAGCGGCTGCAATGTTTGTGGGAATTTTGTCTAGCCTTGCGGAATTCTGCATATGTGCCGGCCTTTAACCTTTGGCGGGGGGTTGAGGCCGACCGTGTCTAACCACGTCCGACCGTGGTCAGCGAACTGGGGAACCTGGCACAGGGCGCTGGGAAGGGCTAAGCTTCGGTATGGTCTACAAAGAAAGCTGTCAGAGTGAGTTGCTCGCGAACGGCATCGTACTAAAGCTATCGTCGGTCCGTCACGAAGTCGCTAGGCGCGAGTTGATCACGGAACAAACTGTGATGGCTGGCAGCACCGGCGGGTTCGAAACTCGTGAGAAGGGGGCGCAGAGGCATACTACCCACGTCGACCTCGGCGGGAGTTCTTCCGGAAACTGAGCTGACCGAAATGTTGGAGCCAAGTTCTGCGCGAGCAAGCTTGTCTGTCCTAGTCACCTAGCTGTTCATCGATTGTCGCGGGGAGCATACTAGGTATACGCCGGGGGTGTGTGTGATTAGCATGTTTCATGCCGCCGTTGCTGCTTGGATGATAGGAACTTATCGCAATTTTAAAGGCACCAAGGCGTTCGCACAAGGCGTCCGAGAGCTCCAAGCAAAGCTGCGAGGAGTATTTTTAGTACGATGCTGGCCGGAAAATATCCCTGATAGAGATAGACCATGTCTTAACAGGATGCTGGCTGTGCCTTCGGCCGTAAACTCGGTAGCAGCGACGGCGAACAAGTCAGGGCGGCCGCTGAAAAAACTGCCGGTACGAAATAAGAATGAAAGGTCCCCCACATGGCGTGACCGGACGCTGATCGCGACGCCAGAGATTCATCAGGCAACGGTAGCGAAACGATTGGTCGGCGGACGGCAACCCACCGGTTTCCGCGCTTGGCGCGAAGCCACCATCGAGGGAAGATATGCTTAACAAGCGCCAACCGAAACCGTTAAAAAAAGCGTCTATCGCAAATCCCGCCAAATTGGTAGGAATAATATGGGTAGCAGCGCCGTGTGACCCTTGGGGGAACATGAGCAGCGGCGTTGGTTTTGCGCCTCCCTGGTCGAGGTGAACGAAACGGCGGAGTGTAATCGCTTCACGATTTACTTTCTCGTTATTAGGAGAACGATGCCGTCGTCGGCGGACGGTAGAACGAAATCTCTGCCTTCGAGCTCCGGAAATAACTTCCAAGAAGGAGGGGCACTGGCTGGTCTTGTGCCGAGCGAAGCACGCCAAGAAGTAATCGGTCAGGGTCAGGCTTTTAATTCGATAACAATGTAACGGATAATATAGCTGTTCTGTAAGCTGCTCCCGCTCCCACTAAGGGTGTTAATAAGCTCGAGCGGCATCGCTTACATTGTAAGTCGTCGGCAGCTCCGATAGCATCCACCCGTGCCGGTCGTAGCGGCGAGATGGGAGGGGGGGGGGGGGGGCGCATAGAGGATCGGAAACCTGAATAAAAGCGGTGTGGTCGGAGGCGTGGTGCTGGCGCGGCCGGGCCGTTCTTTTTGTCCACTAGGAGCCCCACTTCGGAGCACGAGTGAGTCCGGCTGCGAGGCGCAAACAGGCCCGTCGAACCGACCAACCAACCGACCAACCGACCCACCGACCCACCGACCACCCGATCTACCGACCGACCGACCGACCAGCCGGCGAATAGACGGCTCGAAGATTCGACGAACCGACAAACGCGGGACTCCGCTGGGGACGGAGCCACCATCACCACCGGCCTGGGTGGCGACGCCCGCAGCGGCCGATGTTTTCTGCGGGTCCAGGTAAAGGCCATTCCAGACGAACAAAAAAAAAAAACAAAATTCGCGAGGTTTTTGCCTGGAATCGTGATGTGTTTGTAGTGAATCATGGCAAAAGCAATACGAATTACGAAGTCCTTTTTTTTAGCTTCTCCGTGAAAAAAACACAATCACGATTCGTGACTTTTGTCTTGATTCGAAATACGTTTGATCAAGGCACTGCATGCACTACCCACGCACCAACGGTATCCAAAGGCCGGCATAGGGGCATGGCAGACTCTGCTTTCTACGCCGCTTGTGGATAACGGGCCGCTCCCCAAAGACACCGCTGGGCGCGGGCGAACGAGCACGGTTTGGCCTCCAAATTTCGAGGAGAAGTCACAGAACGAAGAAAAGCGAAAATGATCAGAGAATCTAACAGGTATTCAGTGTAAGGCAGTACGGACCTGAGGACCGACTATTGCGAGCAGGTGTGCCTCTGGCTCTGCTCTGGTCACTCACACAAGGTGCTTGACGATGTTTAAAGTTGTTGGCTCTCGTATTAGTTGCTGCTTGCCTCGCCAGATGTCCTCTGAACGAAGGGGCGAGGCATCCATCACTAAGGCAGGCGATGGCGCCTGCCAGGTATGATGGGGGGACGCTTGCTACAAATCATAATGCCTCAACAGGGGAGAGGGGATGACATAACACTCTATAGGACCGTACATCCAGATTCATAGAAAACTTAGGCACGAACCAAATCCATCCGGAGAGCTCAAAAAATGAACCGAATATTGTGCAGCTTCAAAACCCACTCCTACACTTCTAACTTGCAAAGCTGAAGCCGACTACACGCGGACGCAGGTGCGTAAAGCGTCTAGTCGACGATGCCAGTGTTAACGACGACGCCAGTCTTGAGTGTGAAGCAGTATTAACCTAGGGACCGACTACTGCTAGCAGGTGTGCCTCTGGCTCTGCTCTGGTCACTCACACAAGGTGTTTGTGACGATGTCGTCAGAAGTTATAGGCTATTTTGTACTAAAAATAGTTGCTGCTTGCCTCGCCAGGTGTATTATGAACGAAGGGGCGAGGCATTCATCACTAGGGCAGGCGATAACGCCTGCCAGGTATGATGAGGGGACGCTTGCTACCAATCACAATGCCGCAAAAGGGGAGAGAGGGGATACCAGGCCAGGCCGGGCAGACAGCCTGTGAAATTGGAATCTCGCGGGGTTGGCCGACGGTGGGTAAGATTGGAACCTCACAGGCTGGGTCAGGCTTCGGCCCGTGATTTGAAGAGATCACGGGCCGGGCCAGGCGCGGTCGGCCCGGCCCGGCCTGGCCGTGCCCCACTCGCGAGAGTTGGCGAACCGTTGGATTTGAAAATATTGGAATTTTTACTTTCTGAAATTATCACGAAAACGGGACGTTTTTCAGCTTTTTTCGTAGGAGCTGAAATGTCACGGATCGTGATTTTTGTCGCCCCGAATTCAGAAAAAAAATAATTACGTATATATGCTTATCATGTACCTGGCATTGTACAAGGTATACCTCGTATATTTTTTAACATGCCGCAAGTACTCACGAAGTATCTCCAGTAAAAGTATCAATTTTGCTTCATATTCCGTTTGTACGCAGTACCACCGATTGAGTGGAAGAAACTCAGCTTTGCGAGCTTTATTCGTACGAGTACACGTACCGGCAGTACGTTCTGCCACGTATCGTATCATCGTAATAATACTGTCATTAATAACTGTATTTGACCTTCCTCTCATGTGTGACATTGCAGCCTCCATTCATTGTACAATGGTAGAGGCCCGCCAGTAAGAAAGTACCCAGTGAGAACATAATACCCACTTTTTGGAGAACCCTGAGAAAAATTGGGTTAAGAAACACGGCTCAGTGGTGAACTCTACACTGCATCCTATATAATAGCCTATGCTCAATGTTGTTTGAAGATGGCGCCCCAATAAGAATCTCAGGCTTGCCCAGATTAGGTGTTTCTTGTTGGCGGGCCCATGTGCTATAGGATTAGACTTCAGCTTTTTGTCATTCCCAAACAGTGTCGTGTTTTTTTTTTCGTTAGGAATGGAAGTCTGAGGCCTGTGTGTGGCGACGCCAATGCCGGCGAAAGGGCTGACGGGACCAAGGGGCACGGTTGTGGGTGCGGCCTTATCTGTGCGACGGACCGCGACGACTTGCGCAACCTAGGGCGGGTGCCTATCGGCGATAATAGAGCAAGCTTGGCTACCACTACAGGACCAATGCTGCTGTATTTATATGTATGATGTGTGTCTCGCGCGCCTGCATGGTGGATATGCGCGGTGGTGTCCGTGGGACGCACAGGGGGCATAGTGAAAAACGGAGCGTGGGTGGCGTCGACGCCGGCGGCGGCGGCCGCGGTCGAACTGGCTGCACTGCTCAGGGTGAACAAATTAATTTTACTGCCGGCGACGCCATGTGTTATGATGGAATGAGCTCGGGCAACGATTGGGTAGAGATAAACCATGAGTGAGTACAGCAGCAGTAGTCCAAGTAGGTTCGTCTGAGAGACATAACCAGCAGTAGGACGGAGCCAATCTGTTCCTTGTGTGCCTCTCTTATCTCCCTTTATGGATACTCGTAGAGGGAAACACGTTGTTACTCTTGTTATTATGGCCAGGTTTACAGATGGAATATATAGACGAGGCGTATTACGCAGCTTGCAAAGTTGAGTATCAACTATTTAATCAGTCGAAGTCACAGCTGACGTATTTCAAAATTGGGTTTTTGCCAAAATCAGGTATACCTGGCCACTTTCGTGCCAAAAACAGTTACACACTGAAATCAAGTATAAACACACACACCAGGAGCCCTGCTATTGGCCAAGCTGACATTGTAACTGATTATGGCACGAAAAGGCCACAAGGTACACCTGATTTATTCTACTCTGTCTAGCTTTCAACTGATTTTGGCCAGCTTTAAACCAATCAGAGAGGCCATACGTACACTGTGTTTTCTCTCCGTATTCGTCTGTGCCCTCCCTCGGTTGAAATTCTTATGTATTGACGTATAAACTCTGTACTCGTACGTCGTACGTAAGAGTACGTATATACATGCATACATGCGTACGCTGGTTTCACTTTTTCTACTTTGGGGTGTGCGATGTGCATCAGTTAGTTGTTGTGTGTACTCTGTTGTTTTCTATGTTCACAGCAGTCTTTACAGACCATGGACACCAGGCGTTTCGTCTGCACTACCCCGCCGCGTCGAGGCGGTCTCAGGTTTGGTACGGCAAGTTATTTTCGTGCCGAGCAGGCGGTTCCGCGAGGACGGTCTGGAAGCTTTAAAGCTGTCAACGGGGGGGGGGGGCGCCAGAGTAAATACTCTTGGCGCTCCCGCCGTGGCGAAACAAACGAAGCATATTAATAGTGACTCTTTGTAAGTCCAAGTGGAGCCCGTGGTACCTACACCCGGAAAAAAACAAAACAATTAAGATTTTGGCGGCCATGTGGCACGCTTAATGCTTTAGGCGCATTCTTTTTTTACGAGTACTAGTACCTGATTGTCATGGACATCACACCGCTCGTGGCGCGCGTTTTTTACTTGGTTTCCGCATGTACCTGGCTTTGGCTCAAACGGATCAGGTATACCTGATTTTGGCATTTGCCCTTCAAAATTTAACAAAAAAAATAAAAAATGGTGATTGATAACAAGCAAGCTCCTACACTCTGATGAGATATAGTGGCCAGGGTCCCTTTTTTCTTTTTTCCTGCACACAACGAAGAATGACGTTGTGTTGTTGTTGCTGTTGCGGTGTGGTCTTATCCAAGCACTCCGCCCTCCGCCCTCTCTCTTGACCAAGAAGCAAATATGTCAGGAGACAGGTCGAGCAACGCACAATGTGCGCTTTGTTAAGGGAGTAGGGCCGAGTCTTCCACGCTACATGTTAAAACCTAGTAGTTTGGTGTCAGTCGAAGCATGGCAAGGGCGAAGTTGCTGTCTGTCAGGGTAGAAAGTGTTATTTCCTGGCATCTTTGCTAAAGAAGTGCATCAATTCCTATGCCGTACAAGTGCAGCAGTTATAAACCAACAAGGTGATACTTGTACCTCGTATTTTTTTTCATACTCGCACGCGGTCTTGGAGTGCTGCAGTCTCCTATCTCCGATATGCTGGTATACACACCTGTAGTATATCATCAATCCCGCATGCATGCATACACTTTGGATGGAAAATGGAAAATAAAAAGGAAATTGGGAAATTCAGAAGCGAAACGTGATTTTTTGTTGTGCGACGTCACGGTGCAGCAGTGCCTGCCTCCTCGCGTCGCTGATGAACGCTGCTCCTGACTTGGCCTCCCCCGAGTACTCGTATACATGTGCGGATATACGGCTAAAGCTCTCCGATTCTGTTCTCAGGTTCTGATTCCCTGCGGTTTGTCAACCATCAACAATGGTTCGCATCCCCTCTGTTATTAATAATAGGTAGATTTCGTAAAAACGCAGCAGTCAGTTTTACTCCCCATCGTCCAAAAATTGGAAAGTCATATTTTTTATTTATTTATTTTATAAATTTGAAATAAGTCAGCTGTTGTTGTTGTCCGTTGTTGTTTTCTTCACATTGTTCTTTCTACCCGTCGACATCCAGCACAACCCAGTGTCCGTGCCGATTCTTCAATATCCTATTACAGATTAAATAGAGAGATACAAGTTCTGTGGTCACAAAGCTACGCCACAGAGATACTACGTTGCCACGTATGTCATGCGATGCCATGTCATCATACTGCGTAGGACAGGTTCGACTGATTGAATAGTTGATACAGCAGTACTCATCTTTGCAAGCTGCGTAATACTCCTCGTATATATTCCATTTTTACCGAATTTTACAAGTATTGTGATAAAAAACCGAACGCGTAAAAGTCATTTTTAAAAGTACATAGATTATCGATTTGACCTTTTTTGCCCCGTCCCCGCTGGAAAACGAAGCATTCTGAAAAATGAAATACGTCGTTTCTATAAAAAGAACGGTTCCCACAGCGGCTCCGCTGAAAAGTCGAAGATGCACTTATTGCAATCAAGCAGCGGTTTGCAGCAGCAGTCTGTTCCCGAGCGAAGGCTAGCTAGCGACTGGTCGTGTGGCTGGTATAGGGGGAGCGAGAGAGAGGGGGGCAGAGAGGAGATACTCTGTAATTCGGAACGCAAGTGCTATTGTGTGCTGGCTCTCTTGCCTGCTATACGTTTTTTGTTATTGGTTGGGCGCAGAGCAGAGACGGCGAAAGAGTGTGTCTATTCGTTGCTCTGAATCGTTAACCCAGTCTTGCCTACGACAACAGCAGGCAGTGCCAAGGGGCGGTCCCTATCAATCCCCCCGCCGCCAGACGTGACAAAAGGCGTGGCCCGTCCGCCTGCCCGAAGATGATGCCAAGTGAACGGTATAGTCGTAGTAGGACAAGGAGGAGCACAATCCACCCCCTGCGGAACGCCCGCTCTTTCTTGAAAGGCCTGTTTGGCGTGGCTGCGGCGGTAGCAGCGGTAGCGCCCAGACTGCCGGACAGGACGTCGATCGGAGCCGAGGCGACTCCTCACATTGGAGGAGGAGCAGGACGAGGACGAGGCAAGCGAAGAGCAGGAGGTAATAGTGGTGGAGGAGGAGAAAAGGGGCCAAACTTGACGATCAAGAGGGTGGATGACATTAACAACTCCGATCGGGTGAGCGTTTACGTTTACGACAGTCCGGCGTTTGAGCAAGCGGACCTGATCCAGTGCTACCGCGACCGCCACGACGGTTTGCCTCCCTGGCAGGACGAGCGCCGTGACATGGCCCAAGACATGGGAGAGATATGGCTGCACAGGGCGCTCCTCATCCACCCCTGGCGCGTGCTCGACCCGGAGGATGCCGATATCTTCTTCGTCCCCATGTACCCGGTCTTGAGCTTCAAGCTCCTGGCGGAAGAGGGCGGCCGCTGCGGAGGACTCACCCACAACGAGCGCATGTCGAGGGGAATCCAGTACCTCACCCCGGAAAAGCACCCTGTTCAACAGGTTCGGGGGCGCTGACCACGTGGTGGTGTGCGCATGGTGGAACTGCCGACATGCACTTAACCCGTGGCAGAGGATGCTGTTGAGAAGGACGGTCGTCGGGATCAACGAGCGGATTTTCCGCTGGTCTATGTGGGGGTGCGGGGCGAAGCAACTGGCGGTGCCGTACACGGCGAGCAGCGTATTGACCGCGAGCCGGACTATCGGCGGGCTGGCGCCGGAGGAGCGAGATATACCGTTCTTCTTCGTGGGCACGGGGAGGGGCAGGCCCGAGAGGCAAAACTTGGAGGTGAGGCAATCGTCGCTCGTGCCAGCTATTACGTACCAGGTGCCTGGCAATTTCGCTGTCTTGCGTACGCGTAGAAGGGGGGGTTGCTTACGAACGTGCGTGAGGTATTTGTTCCATCACTTGAGTATGAGAGGGGTATCCACCGCCGTGTACCAGGGCCGGTTTATATTTCCATAATTCCTGCCGCTCGGTGGTACCATTGGCTACTCCTGCGGTCGTAGATGTACACCAGGTATATGACGAGTGCGAGCAGTGCGCCGTACTGCTGCTGTGCGGAACTCGTTCGTACCATAGCAGCAGCAGCAGCAGCAGCAGCAGCAGCAGTTTATAAGAGACTCCCAAGGTCGCCGGCATCCGACACGAGGAAGAAAAGCGCTCGATGCCTGCCGGTCTCCTTGAGATATCTACTATAATACAGCAGTACGACTTATGTATACACCTACGTGTACGAGTTTAGACAGGGTGTACGCTCGCACAGCAGTATATAGCAGCACCAGGTCAAACACCCCAGCACCCACCACCAGCAACAAGTAAGGAAATGCCCGACGCGAGCGTAGCATGACACACCTACCTTATTGTCAAGCATGACGCCATCTGTTGTGCTGCGCGTGGGAGTACTACTATTACGGGGGTCCATAGTTAACAGGACCAAATATTGTTAGTAAAAATACCTAAATATATAGGTTTTTATGTACGCCATAGGTCCTGTTAACTATAGACCCCCGTAATACTTGTACGTGGGTGATGTAAAAATATCGGGAGTTCGTGGACATTTGTTAGTAGGAGGCATCCTCGGGTTTTAGGCCTTGCGTTTTTTCGTTTTTCGCGTGTTCCCCGCCCCGTCCATCCTCTGCAACACACAGCACACCAGCCAACTCCCACAGACTGCAGCGTACAACGTACAACGACAGCGAAGCCCTGCAGCAGCGTCGCTCGTGATGAATCGACCCTTACCCTGGTGTGTAGCGCGTCAAATCCCGTCGCTGCAGCTCCACAACCCTAAAAAGACCGGCACCTACCCAACCCTGGACCTAACCCCAGCGCCATCCATACCCCTATAAAACCCCAACCCCGAAACGCGAAGGCTGGAATGCGCGGATGGCTCCTCTTATAATAACACCCTCGTCGCGATTTACGCCTCGCGGTGTTGACTGATTCTCACCTGCCCCTAAGCCTCCCCTAGCCCCAACCGCACCTCTAACGCTAACCCGAAACGCAAGCCTGAAACCCGGGGATGGCTCCTAGTGTCCCCGTGTTCGTGATTTATATATGGCGATGGACTGATTCTCTCTCGGGCACGCTCCTGTTCCTCCTGAAAACCCCCCCGCCCGCCATCCCCCTCCCCCCGCCATGGCCGCCGAAACGTGGTTGTTGTGTTTTTCGATCTACGGTCGACGGCCCTCTGGCTGCTGGCTGCAGGTAGTGAAGAGCTTATCGGGCAGCAGCGTCATCGAGCTCGGCGAGAAACAAAAGACGTGGGGAATGAACGCGACGGTCTACGCCGACCACATGATTCGCAGCAGGTGATGAGCAAAGAGACTGTTAGGGGGGGGGGGGGGGCGGGGAATACTGCCGTACCACTATTAACAGGGAACCATAGTAAATAGGACCAAATATTGTTATTACAGGGGTCCATAGTTAACGGGACCAAATTTTTTTAGTAAAAATAGGAAAATATGTAGATTTTTATGTACACCATAGGTCCTGTTAACTATGGACCCCCGTAATAGTAAAAAATAGATAAATATGTAGGTTTTTGTATATACCATAGGTCCCAGTTTCTCAGAAACCTGAAGCCCTGTGTATGCCCCCATGTTTTCACATCATGTACGATCGCATGGTTCTGATTGCTGCTATTACGGGGGTCCATAGTTAACGGGACCAAATTTTGTTAGTAAAAACAGGTAAATATATAGGTTTTTATGTATACCATAAGTCCTGTTAACTATGGACCCCCGTAATAGTATATATATGTTCACCTATGATATCATTGGAGGCCGGTCTTCTTAGGCGCGCCCGTTCCTCTGCTGGCCTTGTTGTACTGCTTTTAGTGTGGGGGTGGTCGGTCAAGGAGTCAAAACCGCGGTTTCCTTGTGGCGTTTTTGTTGATGTAAATGACGCCATTCGATCCGTGACAAGCGCTGGCTGTCCTTTTTCGCTGTATGCGTGACAAGGTCGATGACAACATTCGCCACATGGTCTATGCCAGGTACCTGGTAGATGTCTTTATCCACGACCACGTCCATGAGAAGGAGGCCATATATATAAAACCCGCAGCACGCGCGATCGAAGTATCACTATTACGGGGGACCATAGTAAATAGGACCCAATTTTGTTGGTAAAAATAGGGAAATATATAGGTGTTAGTGTCTACCGTGGATCCTATTTACTGTGGTCCCCCGTAATAGTATAAGTGTGACACACAGCTTGCAAAGATGAGCTTCGACGAAATCCTCGATCTCTCATCACAGCTGTTGTTTTTTTACAAAAATTATAAATACCCATGACAGCATCTGCGTGGCAATGTCAATGACGGCATCCATCTGGCAACACCCATAACGACATATGTTACCTGTTACTGCATCCATGCCAACATCTATGTAAGAGCACACCTGTGACAACACCCATCACAGGGTCGAGACCTAAACGGCCGCCTTCTGGCACATTTCGTAACCGTTCCTGCCGTGTCGCGGCCTAACCTGTGTCGTTTCGTTTGGTCGTTTGAAGGTTTTGCTTCTGCCCCAGGGGAGACACGGCTTCCAGTCGCCGAATATACGACTCCCTCGCCGCCGGATGCATCCCGGTCGTCACCACCACCGAGCTTGAAGTGCTTCCCTTCGTCGAGTGAGTCTCTATTTTCCCCCACGGTAAACTATTTTACCGTGCCGTGTCGCCATTGTCCACTTCACCATGTTACCGCGCGGTGTCACCAGCTTACGTTGTTGCTGTGCCGTATCGTCATTTTCCACTATATTATACCTATTACCGCCGTTAGATGCCGTACCATACCTTCACCGAAGCAGAAGTCCCCCCCTTCGTCGAGTGAATCTGTTCTATATCAATTGATAAGCGGAAAGCGCGAGAGCGTGAGTTGGCTACATTCGATGAAAATCGACGACGAGCAGTGGGAAATGCTGAACCCTATGCGCGACAAAAAATAAAGGCACGTACCGGGGGGGAGAAGGGACGACACCTGTGACCACGGCTTGTCCAGAAGATCGTCGAGGGTAAAACCGCCTACGAATGGGCTGGAAAGTAAAAGTGATGAATAAAAAAAAAAAAAAATTAAAAACAAAATATATATATATCGGATATCCTACCGTCTCATACCGTGTGGTATTATTGATGCCGTACACGTACCATACCATGCCATACGAGCTGTACTAAAAAATTGTTTCGGCGTTTTGGTTTGGTCGTTTTGCTTCGTCATTTTGCTTCACCAAATTGTTCCGATGTTTTGTTTCGTCGTTTTGTGCATTTCAGCACCGGGCTGCGGTACTCTGATTTCGCTGTTGTGGCGGCAGAGGGCAGCTTCAGCAGCCACGAAAACGTCACGGCCATGGTCAAGTTCCTCTCCACCTGGTAATTGCACCTCCTTTTTTGCCTGTCGCGTCACAATGGTTGGTTGGTTAGAAGGCTCGTCGCATGGTTGCTAAACTGTCTTTTGGTTGGGTCGTGTGCTGGCTGATCTGGTTGGTTGGTGTATCTATTGGTCTATCGGTTGGCTTCGTTGGTTGGTTTGCCTATTGGTTGGTTGGGCTGTTGGTTCGCTGGTACGGTCCGTCAACTTGCCATTGTGATTGGGCGGTCGATTGATCATTAGTTGGTTCCTTGATTGATTGGCTGGTGGATTCATTGGTCGATGGAATGTTTGATTGGTTGGTTTGTTTATTGGTTGACTCATCGGCTGGCTGATTGATTGGCTCATAATTGAAGTAACTGCCCGAACGATTGGGCTGCGAGTTGGCTGACTATTAGCCGCCGTCTACATACTGCTGTAGTAACTTTACTTTGGTTCGTATGAGTCCGCTACGTATATTTATGAAGCAGACATAACAACAACCGTCGAAATAAAATCATTCTTTATGACGGTCCAGTTGCGTCCGGAACTCCGGATAGCTCTAGCTTATCTGGCTGCCGCGGTTGTGTGGCTCACTGATACGAAGCACTAACTGTAGTGCCTGGTATGTGTGCATGTCTTTTTAATTCGCTTATTTGCCCACCCGACTGTCGCCGCCGAACTATCGTCCAAGCCCAGGCAACTCGCTACAGTACTGATTGGCCAACTACAGTAAGTACTGTACAGCCGTTCGATTGACCAACGTACTGGTTGGTGTGCTTTTTCACATCGTTACAGGTCGGACGAACAGCTTGCGCAGGTGCGGAAGGGAATGAGGACAGGAGTACGGTCCATTGTGTACGGGAGCACCATGGGCCCCGAAACGAACGACATGTTCCCCTTCCCGGGCACATCGACCAGGTTTTTGCAAGCGGTGAGTAAGCGCTGTGTTTTTTTGCGGGGTTTCGATGTGTCGACGAAAGGCGTTCCTGTACGAAGGGCGAAAGTTTTGAACAAGGTGACTTTGTTGTTGTTTTTTTCCTTGCTTTTGTTTCGCGGCGAGGGTGGTTTTTGGGTTTCGATATGACGAAGGGTGTCTGTTTTGGCGGGGTCGTGGTTGTGGAGGCGTTTCATAAACGGCCGAAGCTCTGCAGTGCACAGAGGTAGCGGCAGCACTAGCAGCAGCAGCGGCAGCAGCGGCGGCGGCAGCAGCAGGGGCAATATTAGCAGTAGCAGTAGCAGTAGCAGGGGCAGCAGCTGAGCCGACATCGGTAGCTTTAGCAGCAAAAGCGATAGCAGAAGTAGCAGCAGCAGCGCATTGGCAGCGGCGGCGGTGGCGGCAATAGTAGCAACGGCGACAGAGGCAACGGCGGCAGGCAGCCCGTAGGTTTAAGATCAAGAAAGGCGTGCCGTCCTCTATTGGCTGTATACAAGCGGGCTCCCTTCCCCCCCCCCCCCATCCTCCCCGCAGTCTCCGACGGGATGCTTGAGCGTACTCTGCGCCTCCAGGCGCTGTTCCGTCGTGGTACGATCTCGTCCACGTGCGTTGAGTAACTCCCCCCGCTTCCCCCCCCTCTCTCCCTCCCCCTCTCCCTCGCCCTCCCCTTCTCTCCCCCCCCCCCCCCCGCGACCCATCCCCTCTCCCCCGCCCTCCCCCTTCCCGTCTTCCCTCCTTCCCCACGCCTCGGTGCGTTTCAACCCCCTCCCCTGTGCTCCCTTCGATGCGGGTTTCGTTGCTAAACGTCCGGCGTTTCTGTGTTCGATGCTGATGTTGTGTAGGCGTGGAAGATGATTGACGGCGTCAACATGTGGAGCTGTCCTGCCGTGAACCAGACCACTAAGGTACTCTCCTGGAGAACCGCCACCACCCTACCGCCGCCCCCCGCAACCAGGTGATGACGGGAGGATGGGAGGGGAGGAGGGTGGGGGCTGAGGGCGGGCGCGGGAGAGGGGGGGGCGCGGGGGGAGGGGAGGATACTCATGCCATGCATGTCCGTAGCCATATGACCGTGGACCCCGCATTCCTAATATGGAACGCGGGGACGGAGTCGTAGCTCGTCGGGTTTTCACCGACCACGCAGACGTTTTTGCTCTCACAAACGCGATCGTCGGGTTTTCACCGACCCGGCAAGCATTATGCTCGCCCCAATCGCGAAGCGCCGTGAGGTGTTGGGTGAGTCGCATGAAAGGGTGATGATATGCATCCTACTAAGAGCCACCTTGCGAGGCGGACTTGTATATGGATGACAGTTTCGAATGACCCGATTTTTTTTTTGTGTGATGTGGCCACCTTGGTGGGGAGGGGTCCAAGGTTATTATAACTCGTTTAGACTTCGGGATTGCTCCCATGTTCTTGGAAACAAACCACTTGAATGCATCGCACACATCACCGGTTCCTATTTTTATGGTCTAGATCCTTCAGGGAAGATAGATTGCTGATACCGGGTATGTAGGATCTGTATGATCTAGCTCATGTTGCTGCGTGGGAGCTGAAAGGCTGTTTCCTATGCGGTTCGATTTCGAGCTCCAGATTTTATAAATTTTGAAATACGTCAGCTGTGATTCGTATTTTTCGATCTCAAAAATGAATGACCCTGCTTATGCAGTCCAAATGTGCAAACTCCGACCAGATTTTTTTTCGATTTGAGAATCCGATGACCCAAGTCGTCGGATTTTGGCAGGTCATCAGATTTTCAAATCGAAAAATGGCATGCTCTTTAAATTCAAGATATTATCCACGACAGCAAACAGCCGCAGAACGATCGATGAGTTGAATGGTGATACAGCAGCTGTATAGCGACGTTGCTTCGCGCCCGACGCGCGAACGGCACGTCCCTTCGTGCCCAGAATGCAGTCGGCTGGCGCGGGCTCGGGCATAGAGACCAAGAAGAGCGCACTCGGCGCGCGCCTCTCGTGGACACGTACTCGCAGACTACACTGCTGTACAGCAGCAGCAGTCAAGTCACAAAATGAAGCACAAAATACCGAGACAGTTTGACTCTAGCGCACTCGCCACGTCTCTTCGCCGCCAGACCAGAGGCAGTCAGCGTGGGCCCGGACGCTCGGGTCCTACGCGCGGGGCAGCGCATCCAGCGCGTCTCTCGGCGGCGCCAAACCACAATAACAACAGCAGTTGGTCTCGGCGTTTGCTCGAATCTCTACACGCACAAAAAATCTGATTTTTCCGCATAGGAAGACTCTTTCGATTTGCCAAGTTGTATCTGAAAATGCCATCGGGTCAAAATCTGAAGTTCAGAAATCGAACCGCATAGGAAACGGCCTAAGAGTCTTGCATGGTCTAGGACGGGTTTTCTGGGTCTGTACTGCACAGATCCTGCACGATATTCTCAAAACCGCAGGCTAGGGTCTGCAGATGGTCTATCTGTGGATGATCTGCCCGACGTGTCAGCTACTTGCAATCTGAATGGGGTGATTTCTTCGTGTAGTAAAAGGTTTGACCCGACCGGCGACCGCTAAGCCTTCTGTCTGTGGTGTCTCACCAAATTTGAGGTTTCCCACCGAAGGAGGGGAGGTTTGCTGCCGTTGTCTGTGTGTCTTTTCTTTGTCGGTGGGGTGGGAGTGCGGTCTGGAAGATGATAGCGGGGTGAAGGCCAAATCATGTCTGTGATTCGAGTGTACCTACAGTGGTATGTAGTGTGAGATTGACTACCGCCACCCCTACACTACCCTGTAGAACCCCCACCCCCCACCCACACCCACACACTACCCTGTAAAACCCCCACCCCCCCACCCCCACATTACCCTGTGAAACCCCCACCCTCCACCCTCACAATACCCCGTGAAACCCCCACCCTCCCCCCCACACTACACAGTGAAGCCCCCACCCCCCACCCCGCATTACCCTGTGAAACCCCCACCCTTCCCCCCCACAGCACCCTGTAAAACCCCCGCCCTCCACTCCCACATTACCCTGCGAAACCCCCACCCGCCACCCCCACACCACCCTGTATTTAGGGCGAAGATGTGTTGGTATGTCTGCGATCCGGGTGTTTCTGCTTGAGTATTGATCCGGCTGGTGCTCCGTCCCGGCATTGTAGGGATGCGAGGGTCTATGGCCATGCGGCTACGGCCATGCATGATATCGAGTACCACCCCATCCCCCGCCCCCCTGAGTGACAACTACGACTATGCATGATAGTGAGCACAGTGAGCACACATACACCCCCTGTATAAGATCGAGTACATCTCTCCTATCGAGTGCACCCCCCCCCCCTTGTATCGAATGGGATTCGTGGTCAATATGCAAATGACTTAAGGCAAGCAACAAACGAGTACGCCTCCCCCCCCCTCCTCCCCCTCCCACCTAACCCCCCCCCCCCCCCCCCGCGCGCGCGCGCACGCTATATACCGCCTCCTTTTTCTGCGGTTTGTTTCCCCCTATTACTCGGTAAATGCGCACGGTCCTTGCGGCGAGAGCAGGCGGCAGTGGCTATTCGACACGGAGACGATCGTGAACAAAAAGCACTCGCTGCTCTTCTGCGCCCCTCCCAACACCGGCTCGCTGCAGCTTAGGATGCTCGCTAAGCGCATGGAGGTGACACTGGCGGTTTTTTGGTGGTGGTGATGTTCGCAGTGTGGCGAGCCCAACCCTTTGAGGGCTGCAGAGTCCCGTTTTTGGTGACGAAACAACCAATCAAAATTCTGGAGTAATACACGAAGTAGGACTGATTGCAGCCTTATAGGGTCGCGATCTTGAATGAGGAGTGTTTTATTCAGATTTTTTTTCCCGAAATTTCGGTATATTCCTATACAGGGAAATACCGAAAAATATCGAAACTTGGGGAAAATACGTGAAAGAAAAACTAAAAACGCAGTCCTCGTTAAAAAATGCCGAAACTTGGGGAAAATACTGAAATAAAAAACTAGAAAGCAGTCCTCGTTAGGATCGCGAGCGACCCTTGAACTGGTTGAGCTTTATTCTTGTCCATTCACGGGGAGGACGAAAATTCATCGTGAGCCTGTGGTGGTGATGCTGTCGGTAGTGGTGGTGGTGGTGGCGGTGGGGGAGTGGTAGTGGTAGTGGTGGGGGTGGTAGCGGGGGTGGGGGGTCGTGCGGTTGTTGTTGCTGTTGTCGTTTTCCCGTCATGCAAACAGGTGGGATCGACGGGTTTTGTTGCCGTCGTAATTGTTCCTGTTGCTGTTGGCGTAGGCGTTATCCGTCGGGAGAGATGGCATACGCTGCTGTCAGCAGCTCTGTTCGTTGAGTTTCTGTGGTCGCTGTCTGTCTGCCGACGATTTTCCGTGGAACGGGGTTTGTTGTTGTTGTTGTAGTTGTTGTTGTTGTTGTTGTTGTTGTTGCTGTCTGCCTTTCGAGCGTACCAGATTTGAATCGAGTGATTTATTGTTGTGGTCCGTCGGAGGTTCAGATGCTATCGACCGCTGTGCTGGTTATGTGTGCGTGGGTCCAGAGATCAGATGGTAGCAACGGCTTTATTGATCCGTCGGGCGATGATGCCAACGGCTTCATCTTGTTGTTGTCGTCGTTGATGTTGCTGCTGCTGCTGCTGTTGCTGTTGCTGTTGCCGCTTTTATTATATGTCGAAGTATCTCAGTGGCGGTGGTGGTGATGAGTGTTGGTTGATATGTTGATGCTGTCGTTGGTGAGATGCTGTTTTTTTGGTCGCTGTCTTGGCTGCTTTGGTGTGAGGCCTCGTGTGAGATGTCCTCTGTGGTTGGCTTCGATTGGCGCGCGCTGGTGTCGCCAGCCGTAGTTGATAGGAGCTGCATGGGAGAAAGTAACGAAAGGGCGGGCTGGAATAAGGGGGGATAGCGTATTAATAGTTGATTGAGAAAGTATATTGAAGGATACAGGAGGAAACCAAGAAAGAGATGGTGTCCGCAGAGAGGTTTTGGGGGGTACAAGGCAGAAGTAGAGGAAAGGATAGAAAAGGGGGAAAGGGTAGCGCTAAGAAACAAGGTGAAATCGGGAAAAACACTTGGAGGTAAACGGGGATTAAGCGAAGGGGTAGGAATGAAAAGGTATTTGCACCGCCCAATGGACTTCACCAAAACGCTGAAACTGCGATTTCGTGTTGGTGACCTAGACCAGCCAGAAAGAAGAAAGAGGTATACCAGTATCCGCGGGGAAGAGGAAGTAGATGCACAGATGTGCCCGTGTGGCAAAGCAATAAAGAGTAGCGCTCACATAGTAGGAGAATGTGCAGTGTACAAGTAGGAACGGGATGCGTTTGAAGAGGAGGTGAGGGGAATAGACGGATGTGACATGGAGGAGTTTGGTACACTAGATATGCAGCGAGAAGACGATCGCTTCGTAAGAGATAGATGGTGGCCACAGACAAGAGAAACGGGAAGGAGATGAGACTAGCAAAAATTTTCTTTTGTTGTATTCGGAAACAACCTAGTGAGCGCCCCCCAATGTTGGGGGTGTCTCTATGAGGAGTAGGAACGGCGCTAGAAACGGCGCTAGGAACGGTGCTAGGAACGGTTCTAGGAACTGTGCTCCGTCTCGAAAGGGGTGCGTGGTCTATGGTCAAGTGACAAGGCAACCAACAAATGAGTACGCGCCGTCCTTCCCGCCCCCTTCCGCTGCGTCCTCCCTTCATTTCATCCTCGTGCCCGATCCCCCCCCCCCCCCCGCCCCCGACCCGTCCCCCCCCCGACCCCACCCCCCCACGCCGCGCATTCTTTTGTTGGTTGGTTGAAAAAAAAAAACAGGGCGTCGAGCATTGGTCGGTGTCCGATGACCCGTCGCTTCTGTTCGACCGAACAGCCTCGGGGCTGCCCATCCTGAACGTTACCGACGGGGAGCTGATGAAGAACATCTACAGGGACAACGACAGCGGGTGGATCAAGATCGGGGTGGTGCGAGACCCGGTGACGAGGCTGCTGTCGGCCTACCTCGAGCTTGTGCGCGCGTGGCGGTCGGTCTTGGCGCCGTCGTCGGTAGCTGCGACATCGCCTTCGTCTGAAGGACACCGTTACCGACGAAAGCGACACGGACGGAATCGCGGGCTGCGGGTTGCTGGAGAGGAGGGAGGGGGAGAGGGTGGGGGTGGAGGTCGTGGTGGTGCTGGTGGTGGTGGTGCTGCTGGCGGGGGCGGACATGGTGCCGGTGAGGCGGGGGTTGGGCGGGAAAGGTGGAGTAGCGCCGAGGGAGTGGAGGAGGAAAAGTGGTGGCGCGATGGAGGTGGAAAGCCGCGGGAGGTAGAAATAGAGACGGCGGGGAGGGGGGGGTTGGGACTGCGCGAGGGAGCGAGAGGGACCGCGAGAGGGGAAGCGGAAGAGTGGGAGATCGGGCGAGTATGGTCTGGGGAGGACTCCGGGGAGTGGGAGTGGGCGTGGGAGGAAGTTGATGAGGTTGAGGGGGAGGAGGAAGAGGGGCTGGGGGGGAATGGGGAGGGGCAGCGGGGGGAGTGGGGAAGGAGCGGAGAAGCTGTCCGCCGTCTGGACAACGGCGTCGAGGACGACCAACAGAAGCTGCCGTTTTTTTTTTCACGGACCCTAGCAAGTGGAACGGGGGGGCGGAAGGTGGAGGCAAAGGCGAAGGCCGAGAGTTCGTGATCCCCACGTTCGGGGAGGTGGTGGACGCGCTGGCGGCCGACGTGTGGAGGGCGCCGCCGCCGTTTAGGACTATGGCGAATATGTGCGGGGCGCGGCACTCTGCGTTGGACGCGGTGATCCCGTTCGAGAGACTCGAGGTGATTTTTGACGCTTGTGATATCGACACGGCGTTAGTTCTCTTTTTCGTGTTTTGTGGTATGGTAGTGGCCTCGATGTTTTTGGGGGGGCCGGGGGGGGGAGTACTCATTTGTTGCTTGCCTGAGTCATTTTTTGGCCAACCATTGACCACGTATCCCGTTCGAGACGAAGCACCGTTCCTACTCCTCTAATAGAGACACCTCCGACAGTTGGGCGCTCATTGCGTTGTTCCCGTGTATTACGTGAAAACTTTTCGCTAAATCTGATCCCCTTCCTGTCTGGCCGCCTGTGGCCACCATCTATCTCCTAGGATAGCGATCGTTTTCTCGCTACTATCTAGTGTAGCAAACTGGTCTATGTCATATTCCTCTATTTCCCTCATCCCCTCCTCGAACACATCCCGTCCCTCCTTGTACATTTTACATCCTGCTACTACACGAGTTGTACTCTCTATTGCTTTGCCACGCGGGCACGTCTGTGCGTCTACTTCCTCCTCCTCCTCCCCGGCTACTGGTACACCTCTTTCTTTTTTCTGGTGGGTCCAGGTCACCTACGCGAAATCGCAATTTCGGCGTTTTCGCGAAGTCCATTGGACGGTACAAGTACGTTTTAATTCCTGTCCCTTCGCTCAATCCCCCGTATATCTCCGATCTCACCTTGTTTTCTTAGCGCTAGCCTCTCCCTTCTTTCTATCCTTTCTTCTACTTCTGCCTTGTACCTCCCAAACCTCTCTGCGGACACCATCTCTTGTTTGTTTCCTCCTGTATTTCCTTCCATAATTTTTCAACTACGCTATCCCCCCTGTATTATGTATTCCAGCTCGCCCTTTCGTTGCTTTTTTCCCATAAAGCTCTTGTCAACTATCTCTGGGAAGCAACCTCTTTTTTGGCATGCTCCTTTGTTACGCTATGTTGTCATTTCAACTTTCTCATGTCGCTATTTGTCTTGGGTGGGTTACATTCCCAGTGAGTCCAAGCTTTAGTACTGCCGTAGTACTATGACGGGGGGGGGGGGCATATTAAATAGGACCTACGGTACACACAAAAACCTATATATTTACCAATATTTAGTAACAATATTTGGTCCTATTTACTATGGCCCCCCCGCAGTAGTCGTACTTGAGAAAATTACTTTCTTTTTTCCTGCTGTCATCTGTACTGTTTCGAACTATTTTACTACAGTCGCGTTCCCTTCCCGTATTACGGTGTCATGCATGGTCGTAATCATACGACCAATGACGGCACGGAGCATGCGGGGTTTTCACCGACCAGGCAGGCATTGCTTGCACCAAAGTAAGAAGTGCCGTGAGGCGTTCGGCGAGTCGCATGGAGGGTGAGCCCGCATCGTACCAAGAACCGCTTGTGAGCCGGACTCGCGTAGGGATGGCAACTTCGCCGAGTTACTTTGTTTTTTCCGGTGTGGCCACTTCCAGAGACGGGTTTACTATGTGACTGCCTCGTGGGTGCCTTGCCATGTACACACCACGTGACACGAGCATCCCCCTTGTACGGAGTAAAGGTTCTCCACTCTGCACAAATTTTATCTATAACTCGATCGCCAGCTGTAACCGACCGTCGAAAAAGAATAAACAAGAAAAAGAGCAAGCGATACCCCGGTCCTCGAGCTTACGTAGCGAGCGGCATGTTTTACAGTGTCGTTGTGCACAGACGCCAACCCAGCCTATTATAATGGAGGTGGAGGGGGAAGGGGGGAGGGGGGGGGGGGGGCGGTACCGGGACTTTACGTCAAGTATTGACCATCGAGGAGCTCAGTGTTGCTGCCTCTATTCGATGATTACTTTCATGGCAGTAAATCTAACGAAGCAATCCGCACCAATCAACCAACTGGCCGGAAACCAACCAATTGACCTAGCCGAACCGAACCAAGTCAAACCAAACCAAACCTAACCTAACCAAACGAGACAACCCCCCCCCCCAAAAAAAAAAAACACCGCAAACCAGACCCATATCATACCATACCAAACCGAAGCGGAGCAAACCGAACGCAAGCACAACCCGCAACATTTTAGGCTGCACGCTTCCCTTCGCTTGCAGGCGACGGCGACGGAGGTCCTCAAGTCCCTCCCCGACGACATCTGGGAATCCTACGGGGCGTCAGGGTGGGGCCCCGATGGCAAACACGCCTTCATGGAGTTCGATTACGGCGGTGCTTGGTCTAGCAGCCTTCAAGGCGGTAGCGGTGGTGATGGTAGTGGTGTTGGCGAGGGAGGTGCAGAAGAAGGAGGCGGGACGACTCCGGCGGGGGCGCTTCCTCGGCGTGCGCGGGACCTGTTCGAGGGGTCGTCGTGCGCGTGGGCCAAGTTTTACGGGGACGCGGCCACGCTGGACAAGGTGGGCGCTATTTTCACGGTGGACTACAACCTTTTCAGCTGGTACGAGTTCGACGCGTGGAGGGTGCGACTTCAGGCATGCCTCGAGCAACGGTGATGTCGTAGGGTGGCGGTGGTGTTGTTGTTGTTGTTGTTGTTGGGGGGGGGGGGGGGGGGGGGGGGGGGGGGGGGGGGGGGGGGTATGCAAGGTGGCATGCATTTTGGGTGCGTACTAGTTTTGGTGAGGGGGGCGGTCAGTCAACGGGCTGGACCGCGGATTCCGGCATGCTACTTGTGGGGGGGGGGAAGGGGGTCGTTTTGAGGATCTTAGTTATAAGTGATGATGACGATGATGGAGCTTGGAAGTTGGTTGGGGGGGGGGGTCTTGGAGTTTGTACTCTGGAAAATACTTGAGGGAGACAATTGGGGGTATTGTAGTATGAAGGGCGTGTTTGGTGGGTGGTAACGGGTATTGGGAAGGGAAGGGGGGGGGGGGGGGGGGGGGGGGGGGGGGGGGGGGGGGGGGGGGGGGGGGGGGGGGGGGGGGGGGGGGGGGGGGGGGGGGGGGGGGGGGGGGGGGGGGTTACTGCCTGTTCTTGGATAGCGCGGGGGAGGGGGGGGGGGGGTGGGGGGGGGGGGGGGGGGGGGGGGAAGGGGGGGAGGGCAGGGGAGTTGCGCGTGCTTTTGTGGATCTTCGTTTTTTGTTACGTTCGGTTCGTTCTCGTACTATATGCCGATGTAATACTGCCGTGCTCTCGTACGTAGTTTCCTTCCCTTTTGAATCAATCCGGTGTTGTCGTGACGTTTGCCTCACTCGCTGCCGTGTTTTGGGTGAAGATGACATTTTGCGCGCGGTGAGCCCAAAAAAATTGGGTGGAGTGTTTTTTTTTTTCTTGTTTTTGTTCCCCACCCTTTTTTTCTTTGGAGAAACTGGAATATTGGGGGGATTTTGGGGGCCGGACCGCGAACCGGGGGTGAGGCGAGATATATGAGACTAAAAAGCCGCGGAGACCCCCCCCCGGGGGGGGGGGGCGCTATGACAGGCGCGTCTGTACTTGGTGCCCGGTGTTGCCTTGGAAAAGCCTACTCGTGGAAACGCGAGGGGTTTCCAGTCCATCCTTGTGATTCCACGCGCAAGTCGCCAATTGTTGAGCTGTTTGTCCTCTGGGCTACCCGCTACAAGGTCAAGCCTATAACCGATTACCCACCCGAACTAAGCTCTGTATCACCCGGCGGTCAACCCTTCTTTTCTTTTTTTTTCGGCCTGCGTGAAGCCCGTTTTTTTTTGCCAGCTGATCGATCATTGATTTTTGCCCTCTGTGGGGAGGGAGACCTTTCGTGTCATCTGGTGAAGCAAGTTTTTGCCCTCTATGGCGGGGCCTTTCGGGTGAGCCGGTCAAATATTTTTTTTTTGCCCCTGAAGGGGAGTCATCCATGTCAGCTGGTCATTTTTGGGTGTCAGCTGGCCGAAGTTTTTTTTTTTTTTCATTGTCTTTTGCCTAGTGTACAAGGGTTTCTTGTACATTTGTCAGTAATTTCTGTCTGCTGGTGAACCGTTTTTGTTTGCCCTACGAATTCAGGGCGTTTCGTGTCGGCTGGTCTAACGAACCGCCTTTGTTCGTCGTCCCTACGCAGAGCAGAGGGCCTTTCGCGCCGGATGGTCGTTTCGTTCACCTGTGTTTCGTTTTCCCTATGCGTGGCGGGTGTAGTTTTTTTTTTTTTTTTTTTTTGTGGACCAATTGATGTTTTGAAGGTTGCACAGCGGTGTGCGATACGTACAGCAGTACCGCACTTGAGACTTACGATAGGGCTACCCAGATAGCACTTCTTGGCGAAAATGGTATCTGAATTGACACGGGGGCTCCTTAACCCAGTATCGTTTTTTTTTTCCGCATCAACGTGTAAGGCCATAGTGGGATTGTTCATCAGACTGCACTTTTTATTTTTCTCAAAATCATATTTTGGAGAGCCTCAGAAAATTCTCAGAATTTTTTTCAGAAAAATTAGGTGCGCCCGTCCCTACCGTAGCGTGCGTGAGGAATACCAGTACTTTTGAGCATGGCTTACGTACTCGTGTGAGGTTCTGGGGCGTGTTCAGCGTTGAGCACATGGCGTGGTCTGAGGTATAAAGTCTGGGGCTTGACGCATCTGGCGTTACGGCGATAATAGCCAAGCGTCTTGAGGCGCTGGAAGAAAGCGTGAGATACTGGGAGCACTACCGAGAGATACTTGGAGTGCTGGGTGATATACTGGGAGCACTCGTCGCGAGACATGCTGCGAGTACTGGCGATGCACCGGGAGTGCTGCCGATGTACGTCGAAGTCTACTGGCGATGCACTGGGAGTGCTGGCAGCATTCTGCTTGATAACTGCTGTGGCAACCATTGCGTCTGAACGAACGTCTTCAATTGTATTTGAAGAACAAGCGAACACAACTCAGCTGTGGGATCGAAGATCATGAGGCTATGGTGTACCGGGGTACAGAACCTACTTGTTTCGGTCGTGCTCGACGTTGTACTCGGGTACCAGCCATGGTTGTTTCGGTCATACTCGAGTTTGTGCTCGGGTACCAAACCTGATTGTTTCTAATACTCGGGTATGTACCCGGGTACCAAGTCAGGTTGTTTCGGTAACATTCGAATTTGTACGAGGGTATCAAATCTGGTTGTTTCGGTCATACTCGAGCATGTACCCGGTTACCAAACCTATAGCTGTTGCGGTGATATATACTCGAGTATGTACCCGGGTGCCCCCAGAGTGTTAACCTTACAAGACAGGCCCACCCTTTTGTCTACTACACCCGGTTGAGCTTCTTTCGGCCTGCCAACCGTTTGGGGTTTGTTCGGCCGTTGTTCGAGGTCTATTGGTGACAGTTTCGCATATTTTTTGTTTGTTTGTTTGGTTCTTGCGGGGCAGGCAGTCGGCCGGTTGGCTCGAGAATGCGTGATCGTTTCCCTTTTGGGGGGGGATATGTTTCGAGGAGAGAGAAAAGCTGTAGAACTTTTGTTGAGATAGCCTTGCTCGCCATCAGTCAGCCTCGGAGATGTACGTACGTGTTCATGCATGTCACATGTTTTTGAGTTGGGGGGGGGGCGGGGGGGGGGGGGGGGGGCATTCTTGCTCATTGCGCGGAGGGAAGCGATGCGTGGTATATTTGATACCCAGCTACTTCGTGCAGTAGTAGCTGCTGTAAGTTGTGCAGCATGTATATGGTGAAGTTTTCATTCGTCGGGTTTTTTTTCATGCGATGCGCTCTCTGCCCTTTTTGGGGAGGGGGGGTTCGCGCTGCTATCGGGGTGGGCCTTCGTGGCCCATGGGGGTGGGGGATCGAATCGATTTTTTTTCTGACTATTGTTGTTTTGTCATGTTGGGAGTTCGATTGAGGTTGGATGGGGTTTGGGCTTGATGGTTGGCGGAGTTCGGAGGAGTCCTCGGACAGACCATACAGATCATCGATTCCCACGTGATCTACTCGTACGGTAGATGTTTCGGGGCAGATGGACTCGTGATCTGTTTCATCTACAGCTCGTTTTGCCGGGTGGGAGGGAGCCATATAACCTGCATGAGCTACATTGTAGGGCAGGTTTGCTGGGTTTGGATCTGTACTATAGCAGATCCTGCACAACCTCTCGAAACGGCAAGTTCAGGTCTAGATGATCTACAAGGTCATGGTCTATGTGTCCGAGGTGTGGAGGAGTTCGATTGGGGTTGGAGAAGGTTGATGCAGAGTCTGGGGGGGTTCGATTAGGGGGTTGGGAGGTGCGATTGGAGTTGAAGTTGCTGGGGTTCGATTGAAGTTGAGGGAGTTCGATTGAGGTTTTGGGGGCGGGGGGGGGGGGGGGGGGGGGGGGGGGGCTCCGTCTTTATTTGGCCTTCGTAACGGCGGCAGCAGCAACGAACGCGAGCAGTGCGATGGAGCTTACTGCTGTTGCTGCTCCTGCTGTTCTCTTCGCTTCGTTGTGATTCGTTAATATTCTTATGATATGTGTGTGTACATTCTCTGTGGGAATGAGCAAGTGCTATTCCTTGAACTGTCTAAGGTATGCACTATTAATAACTCCTTGGGCGTTTTTTTTTGTCTGCGTATTTAGTTTGGTTCTCCGTATACTTGAGATGTATATTCGTACGAGTTCGTATGTACCAGTATAGTATTTTTGGTTGGTGGTTTTTGGTTAATTAAATCGCGCTACGTACCATCATCGTCATTGGTGGTGAGCCTCAATTTAGTTTTTTTTCATCCAGTTTTGCCCTGCTGCTCTTCTTGTCTACACACCATCACGGGGCACCAGCGAAGCTTTCGTTCTCTCGATTTCATGTAATGTTTATGTTGTACATACATGTCGTATTGAGCACGATGTGTGACATGGTTTTGCGTTATCTACTTGCTTACTGCACAACAGCTTACTTGCTTACTGCACAACAGCTGTGTAGCATCTCCGTTGAGTAGATTTGTGAACAAAGAGCTTGTATCTCTCCAGGATCAAAGAATCGGCACGGACACTGGTTGTGCTGGATGTCGACGGGTAGAAAGAACGGTTCACCGTGAAAAATACACATACTCGTATACACGTGTAAGTCTGAAGGCATTGCATTCTTCTGATTATTTTGATACGTGGACTCCAGTGTAATGAGAACATGCGCTATTGTACATAATACATTGATTGTCAGATCACAAATATAGTATCAATAATGTACCGTCAAGTGGCGTACCTTACACTAGTGTATCGTTTCATGGATTTGTCCAACTGGCACACACGGTTTAGTTGCATTTTCGCAAATCTCACCATATCTGGTCGGACACGCTTTTTGGAGTTTTTTTATTATAGACGATCCTATAATAGGTGAACCTGTAAGTTTCCTAGGTTTACCTACTGTAGGGTATCTATTACGGGGGTCCATAGTTAACGGGACCAATTTTTGTTTGTAAAAATAGGCAAATATATATATTTTTATGTATACCATAGGTCCTATTAACTATGGACCCCCGTAATAGAAGCAAAATTAAAAAGCTGTTCCACTGGACAAAATGCCAAGAAAACGGTACATCAGTTATTTTTTGCCATTTTTACGGTACAAAACATGAACACCAGCGAAGCAGGGTACACCAAACCCGAGTTATAGATGACGTTTTCTGTCAAGGTATCCCATTTTCTGGTGAAAAAATCCATGTCCAAGTCACAAAAATGACAAAAAAAACGGTAGTATTTTTGCCATTTTACGGTACGAAAAATAAAACGAGGTGATCAGGGTTCACCAAGCCCAAGTTAGATGACGTTTTCTATCATGGTAAACATTTTTCTGGTCCAAAAGCAATGTCTGGTGTAGCAAATAATTACGAACAAAAACCGCGTTCATGAATATAATCGCCTTCTTGTACTCGTATTCATACGAACATACCAAGTACGAATAGTCAATCAAGCGTAACTCATATAATATTTTCTGAACAAATACCTCACGAATGAGAAAAATACCCGAAAAGGACGAAGCCGAGGAAAAAAACGTCAAGAATCGGCCAAAAAAAAAGAAAACGAAAAATTGAAGCCGAAAAAATCGAAAAATTCGATCGACCAAGACTCAAAAAAAAAATGGAAAAGTAGTCAAAAATGAGTGAGATATTCGCAAAAAACGGATTGAAACGATGAAAAACACGCTAAAATGGGGGGGTAAACATAAATTATTCGAAAACGAACACGCAAGCGTTGCTTTACGTGCGTACCCTTCTACAACTCATAGGGATAGTCAAGCGTAGCTCGTATTTCTGAACAACTACCTCTCACGAATGACGTAAATACCAAAAACGGACGAAACCGAGGAAAAACGTCAAGAATCAGCAGAAAAAAAAAACGAAATCCAAACAAAAAAAAAAGAAAAAATCGAAAAAAAAATGATCAACCGAAACTCCGACAAAAAAGGCAAATATTCAACTGAGCGAGCTAATCGCGAAAAAACAGATAAAAATGATGAAAAAATCGCAAAAAAATGGGGTAAGCGTCGTGGATTAATTGTCCAATGGCAACTTGTACACGGTTTAATGGCATTTTCGCAAATCTCAACATTTGGCATGCCTGGTCGGGCACGTTGTTTGGAGTTTTGCTTATAGACGACCCTAGGTACACCTGTATGTATGTACAGTACGTAATTCAAGACCCTAGGGTAAAGCTATTTATTATTACGGGGTCCATAGTTAATAGGACCCATGGTATACATAAAAACCTATATATTTACCTATTTTTACTAACAATATTTGGTCCTATTTACTATAGTCCCCCGTAATACCTATAGTACAACTCTCCTTGTACATGTAAGTATATATATAAATATGTGTAAGATGCGCTTCTTTTTTTTCGGGCATGCTGCTCTCTGGTGGCCGAGGGGGCTTTCTCGCATTTTCGGCTGCGGGGCAACCAAGGGGGCCGTGGGTAGATTTCGACGCATGGCTGGATCACGGCTGAGCACCGCGGCGGTGCTCGGGGCACTGAACGTCGCTGAGCTGGCTCTAAAAAACAAGGGATTGCTTTCCGTCTCGTCGAGCCGAGTTGACATGGAAAACCCCACTTTTTGTTTCATAGTAAATAGTCCGCCACCCTCGAACACTATTTTGAGCCCCCTCTGCTGTACATATGGTTTCAACCTCAGCAGAAAGAAGTAGCAGTAGCAGCCGCAGACATACAGCAGCAACAGCAGTACACATCTGTCGGCCGTCGTATCTGTTGCTCCAAGCCTTTTGACGGGTGGTGTGCACCTAACACCGAGCACGCGTTTGTGACCACAAAACTGCCTCCCTCCGTCCGCCTATACCTGGGAGACATTAACACCACCACAGGTATCTAGGTGTTGGTGTCATACCTAGCTAGTTGTCCAGTCGCACGCTCTCATCAGCAGGTAATCGCAGCGGGCAAGAGCCACAGCGCCAGGCCCATAATGTCTCCAGTCTCGCCGTACTGTCCCCTGTATCGGTGCGGCACCGCGTACAGCCCACACTGCCCGACTGCTGATACGACGAGCTGTGTGCACTTCCAAAAACGAATAATTTTCTCTGCGTTGAAAATCTCAAATTTCAACTACTACGGTGTTCTGCCCGTCGAAACATGCGCGTAGCAGTTATTAATAGTTATAGACCAACCATTATGATGGACAGCGGATTTTTGGGGGTAAATGCTTCTTTGGGAGGACTTAAGGAGGGGAGTGGTCGTTTTTTGGTGGATGATGTGGAGAGATGTTGGTTGCGGTAGTCTTCATGTGCTTCACATCGGTTTTGATTTGTCGTATGATTCTGCTGCGCTTGTTTTCTGGAAAGTTCTTCAATTTCTATCTTGGAACAACACTACACATGTCCGATGTCAAGAATAGTAATGATAGCGCATTGGTGGCCAAGTTCCCCCCCGAAGACCATGCCGCCGTGTCCCACGGCCGCGGCGGCTTTAGTGTTGGCGAGCGCTACCAAGGTGGAAGACGGAAATGCCCCCCCGTGGCACCCTGACGATGAGTACGCCTCCGAGATGCTCTTCGACGCCATCAGCTCCCGAAGCGCCCTCTCAGGCCCCGGAAAGGACGGTCGATGATTTTCTCACCGACATCGGCAGAGAGGAGTTCGGAAAGGGTATGACAGCCTTCTGACGGAGAATCGTCGACGAGCCTGACACGTTCCCGCCAGAGTTTTGGCAGCTCTCCTGTCGAGCCTCACTGCGTTGGGGGAAAAGTGCCAGCCGGTTTGCGTGGGCATGACATGGAGGAGACTCATCACCGTAGGGGCTATGCGACAGTGGCGGCCGTGGTTGGAGGAGGTAAAACGAGAGGTGAGACAGTTTGGGGTCGCCGTACTCGGCGGAGTGGAGCATATGGGATTGAGGGCCAGGGCGCTACACGAGACAGGCAACTGGCTCATTCTCACAGACTGCTCCAACGCCTTCAACACCGAATAAAAGAAAAGCGGTGCTAGGAGAGGTGGCAAACTGCTTGCCAGCGCTCACGCCGTTAGTGGCCGAGTGCTACGGCACAAGACCAGCCGCCGTGTTTTCCCGGATTGACTCAAGGGAGACCAAGACGATCGCTTGCTCCAACGGTGTCCAGCAAGGGGACCCCATGGGACCAGCAAATGTTCTGCCCGGCGTTGCGACCGGGGTTGAAGCGATTCCGACAGGAATTAGAGCAAGCGAGGCAACGCGAACACAGACGACACAGCAGCAGCACACAGCACACATCACGCCATCGTTGCAACGCCCAGCCCAGCTACAGTTGACCGCTTGGTGTAGGACGAACCCAAAGAAACTAACCTACTACGTGCACAACAACCCCAGCGACGTTGGCGGTGGTGAGAGGTATCCCTCTCGTGTGGCTGAGCGGCGTGCCTCTACGAACAAGAAAAGTACTCGCCCCTCAATTTATTCCAAGGATCGACTACACAGCGAGCCTGCAACGATCAAGCACATACACTCTACAGCAAGAAAAATATCATCCAGCGCAGCACACAGACCGGCAACATCGCAACGGCCAACCGCACTAGCAGGACGAAAGCGCCCACGAGATAGATGGCTCCTATCCCGGCGCGCTCTGCGGTCAGAGCTGAGGCTCTGCCATCGCTCGTCGTGCGCTCGCTCCTGCTCTGCAGCCCTGAAGGCATGCTATTTTCATGCCCTCGTAAGGTTGGACCCTCCGATGGTGTTGGTACAGTATGGATGGGTATGGTATATTACGTGGTACGGTATACGGTGTGACGTGGTGTGTGGTGTGGCACGTATGTGATATCGTATGTTGGTATTGTATGATGGTACGGTTCGTTGGATATACAATGTACGTGGAAAAATCACGATGTGATGTGGTATGTTGGTGGTATGGTATGATGATACGGTGTGGTAGACATAATATTTGGCTCAATGTTGCCTACAGTGGTAAGGTTTGTTTCAGGATATAAGGTCTGTAGAATCGAATATGTCGTATGAATATCATCTGTAACGAACTGTTATTAATATATCGATCATTGGGACGAACTAATATTATAACTTCGAAAATATACGGGATCCGGACAGACACACAAGACAGCTCTGCAGTTTCCAAAAAAGAGACTCAGTTTAACAAACTGAGAATACAGTGCTTGACATGCATTTGTTTTTGTCACCCTCCCAACAACATCTGTTAATGATTCTCATTTATCGTGCACCAGGCATTGTTGTCTGTTGATCTTGAGAAAGATATTTCGTGCTCGCAGTTCTTAATATGAAAGATATTGGCCAATTGACGCCTTCCTCTTCATGACTTTTAGTGCCCGCCTGAGGTCCTCCACCGCTGTACCCGGTCGCGTATTATCCACTCTCGCCTGATTTTCGTGGCGTTCGTGCTAAGGGAGTCGGGGTGCAGGCCTTTTAGGACCTCGAGAACCTGGACCACAGTTAGTTTCTCGTGTTCTCCCAACAACCTCGCACACTCTCAAATCAGATTGTGGTCATCATGTTTTACGTTTATCCTCACTACAAGCACAACATGCATTATTATCTCTTCTTGTAATTGTGCGTGTAAACGCTGCATACCGGTCGACCACGGCCCAGGCAACCTCTTTTCTTGGTCTTGGCTCCTCCCTCTCTCCAAAAAAAGCTGCCTCTAGCTCGAATGTACTTCAAGCACTAATATCATGTTCACGTTCCCTGCAGTATGAGGCAAAACGCAGTCAAGACGGCCGATGGTCTGCCGGCGATCGCCATACACCGTCCAGATAAGTTCACTGGAACACAGGTTGCATCTCTGCCCCGGTAAGTGCTGAGGAATTATTGGACGAGAGCATCCCCGTACTATCCCCCCTCGGCTGGTCCAAGACGGCCGGCCGTCACCTCGGTATAGATGTGCGGTAGTTCGAAACTTTCCTAGGAACCCACGACGTCTTCTCCTCATGAGGCATGTCGCTCTCGCCGCGCGCGGTGAACATCATCGATGACTCTGACATTCGAGGGATCGGTCGCTCGACTGATCAGTGCACGTCGCGGCGTAAGGTTGTCCTTTCTTGTTACATGAGGTATCTTAAATATTCTCCTGCATTCCAATCGCCAACCAAATCAACCTATGACGTCGTCGCTTGCATTCCAATCGCCAACCAAATCAACTTATGACGTCGAACACATTTACGCCTCACCCCGCACCTCCTCCTTCCTCTTCCCCCAATCGCTAGCGCACAAGCCACGCACAGCAAAGCGGAGAGCCGGCGGGGCCCACGTCTGCTTCTCCCTCCCTCACCCCCCTTCCCAATCTCGACAGACACGCCAGTCCCATATAGAAACCCCAAACAGAGGCGATCAAATCTACGAGAAGAGAGCACAAAACAAAAAGCCGAGTCGAGATGTATTGTTTGCCAAAGAACGCAAAAAAAAAAAACACGGGCCGCAGCAAACTGACCCCGCCCGATCAAATTAGTTCTCGGGGCCTCAAAGCCATCCGCTCACCCCCTATACTAAAAAACCCACCCATCCCATACAAACCTACGTGGTATTATTATTGCTACCCTTTGATACCTGGGGTAATATACTCATACTATTATAATGTAGTTTCTCGACTTTATATCGCGCATCTATACCCACCATTCCATTCACACACGGCGCGAGCTGGCAATGAAAAATAAAGTAAAGAAAAGAAGGGGAGGGGTAAGGAGAAAAAAAAAGGAAAAATGAAGAATGAAAAGGGAAAAAATAAACCATTGTGTCACCCCTCTCTGCCTTGCCTCGCGCGTGGGGATTGGTCGCGGGGTGGGTTGACATGCCACTCCACCCTCCCCCGACTAGCGCGTAGTACGGAGGCGGGGTGGGGCGGGGGGGGGGGTGATAGAAATGTCACCCCTCCTCTCCTGACTTGAACGTTATCCTTTTCTCTCTATGGCGTATTTTTACCTCTTCTATCAAGAAGACACACGCCAGAAACAAAAAACACGCATCCCAAAATCGAACCCCTCCTGCACCCTTCACCCTGGAGACCTTTTGCTCTTGTCTTTTCTACGGCACTGTATTTCCTCTCCCAAGAAGAAACACGCTAGGGCGAAAGCACGCGCCCCCACGTCGAAACCCCCATCGCAATCACCTCTCCACCCTGACCGCCTTGTGTTTGTCGCCCATTCTAACCGCCCCGCTCGCTCCAACAGACAACGCGTACCTCTCCGCGTGTATACCAAAATGGGAGAGAAAAAAAATCCAGCAACAAAATCAGTAGAAAGAAAGGAAGAAAATAACCAGAAACAAACTTGAGAAAAAAACGGAGCGAAAAAAAGAGAAAATGGCAGAGGGGGGGGGGGGGGAGGTACGAAGGCTCAACGACGTACACAAATTGTACTCTGCATGTATGCATCGGCGGAACCGTCAAGGGGGCGCTGTACCTTAAAACATCCCAAAAACCAGACAAGACCAAAACTGAAAGAGAAAACCGGAAAATCAAAAACATTCCCGGCGCGTTTGTCCACCACGAGTAAAACGTAAAATGGTAGCAGGTTGGTGTGTGTCTTTTTTTTTTTCGGTTCCCTTTCTTGTTTCGCGCTATGTACGCATGTATGTTTTATGTTCATTCCTTTTCGAGGACCACACGCAACAAAAAAAACAGGAAATGTACGTAGGTGAACGTGGACACCGCAACGACCCCCAAGCAACAATTCAGGCCCCTCCCCACGCGAACGATACGGCCCCGCTCCACCCACCCTATCGCGGGCTTTCGTTGTCAAGGTGGCTACCGCCACCCCCCTGCCGCGCTCTTACTACCGTGACCAAAACAAATGGAGAAAAAACAACCCATACAAGTACACCGAAAGGAAGGAACGGAGAAAGGACGGCGGGGAAAATAAAAAGGGCAGGAAAGGGCAGAGTAAAGGTGACGGGGGTAACCACGACAGAAAATAAAGAAGGGCGAGAAAGCAAGAGGGTACAGAAGACGAAAGACGGAAAAAAGGCAAGAAAAAAAGGAAAATAAAAAGCAAGAAAAAAAACGAAGAAAATGAAATAGAGGACAATGCGTGCGTGCACACACCTACACGTCCGCCAACGAAACCGACCTGTAACCCTTCTACAAGTGCACCCCGTTCCGAGGATAAACTACCCGGAATTAGAGTACGCTCAATATTGCCAGTAGGCCTAGTTGCAAAAACGGTGTCAGATACCCACCCCACTCATCCACCCCGACCTGCCACGCAAAAGCAGCCCGAGCCACCGATCAGGCAGTCGCACAACATGGCGCGGGGAGAAAGGGGCGGGGAGCGGACGGGGACGGGGGACGGGGGGTAGATAGCCCAGCCCTTTCAACTAAGCCCACCAATGGTAAATATGCAGCACACACTGCTTACGTCGATATAAGGACGAAAGCAGTACTTGCTAGCTCACCCGTTGTCGAAGATCAACACCGACCAATCAATCAATCAATCAATCAATCAACTAGTCATATATCAACGAACCAATGAACCAACCAACGATCAACCCCTCAACCCTCAACCGACAAGCCAACCAATAAATCGACACGGCACCCAAACAATTAATTGACCAACCAATATACCAAATCAACCTGTCAAAAAATCGATCAAAAGGGAATCAACCTACCAATCGACCGATCAACCACTCAATCAATCAACCATCAACCAACCAGTCCAATCAATCAAAAGCTTCAGCGGCACGGCACGTCGGCCATAGATGTTATCACGACACACCCACCACAAAAGAGGGAAAAAAACTACGCGGGCAAAACAAAAAACAAAAAAAAAAACAAAAAAAGGAAAAGAGTTCCAACCCCTTTTCCTGGCGAAGCGTCTTGTCTGCCGAACCTATTGTCTACACAAAACCCCCCCCCCCCCCCCCCCCCCCCCCCCCCCCCCCCCCCCCCCCCCCCCCCCCCCCCCCCCCCCCCCCCCCCCCCCCCCCCCCCCCCCCCCCCCCCCCCCCCCCCCCCCCCCCCCCCCCCCCCCCCACGCGCGCTGGATACGCCTTATTATCCTTACTGTCCCCTCCATATCGGTCGCGCCTCAAGGATACGGGTTCCAGTCTTAACTTGTTCGCGCGGCTCATCATGGCCGCTCCCCACAGCACTGCACCGTACACGTATTTTGCTCCGACAAAAAAGTCGAGGGCTCGAAAGAGCACAAACTTCCTAACCCACCCCACCCCACCCCACCCCATTCCAAACCATCCCACCCCGACTAGTATGTTAGGTTATGCGTCCTCCCTTCTCCTTTTCCTCTTTGCGATCGGCTGCTGCCGCCGCTGCTGATCATCAATCGCTGGTGTTGCTGTATCACCCACGTACTGCTGCCCTAGACCATCCATCACTGCTGCTGCTGCTGCTGCCGCCGCCGCCGCTGCTGCTGCTGCTGCTGCCGTGGATCACATGAATCACGTTATTGTTCTGGTGGGTGAATCGCCGCCAATGCTGTTCGGTGAGCCAACCACGCTGCTGCCGATCAATCCCTCCAGCTGTCGCCGCTGCTGCCGCATTCAACCAATCCCCAAGGCTGCGAGGGAACCAGTCCCTACTACTGCCGTCGATCAGCCACTACCGCTGCGATGGGACAAAGCTCTACTGCTGCTGCTACAGCCCGCTTTCTGCGGTAGCTGTTGCACCTCCCCCACCAAAATCACCCCCTTGAACAGGGGAAGGAAGAAAGGAAGAACGGAATGTTTGGCGTGCCCTGGCGGAATTTTCCGTCTCGAGTGTGTTATCCTTCGTGCTGCTGGCTGGAAGACGATGGGGTGCGACTGCGCGCGGCCTTCCCCAGGGCCCATCGCACCTTCGTCAAGTTCTTCCTAGCTCGGGCCACCTGCAGCAACAAGTGTTTATAGCGATATATTATTACGGGGGACCATAGTTAATAGGACCTACGGTTCACACAAAAACCTGTATATTTACTTATTTTTACTGACAATATTATGTCCTATTTACTATGGTCCCCCGCAACAGTAGGACACGACGTTTACTAAAAAAAACACAAAAATTGCGGAAAAGTGGGACCAACAGAAAAAGGGAGAGGAAGCCAACTTTATGACACCGGGAGCAACACCAGTATACTACAGTAGGCGCAACGGCAACAAACCGGGAGCAACAACAGAATTCGGGTGAGTGTAAAGTCAAACGCCAAAAAAAAAAAAAAAAAAAAAAAAAAAAACTACTGCACCTGCGGGTGATCAGTGCCGTAGACGTTCTCCGCTATTGCCACAGCCCTCTCTCCTGCACCTGCTCAGCCTCCGCTAGCTTCTTCCGCGCCTGGTGTCGATTGTCAACACGGACGCCGATCGTTTCAGGGCCCGTCAGCATCGTGTCAGTGTCGGTGTTCTCGCTCATGCATCGCTATACATGATGACTCCATCTCGTGCCTTTCGTTGCGTAGTTGTCGATGATCCCGTTATACAGGGCAAACGTTTTGTTGCTGTCGGCGGTCGCATGCGTCGTGCTTCAATTTCATGGGCTCGGTTCATCCGCACATTTTCGATGCTGTTTCGTTTGTTAACGCTGTCGCAACAGCACCAAAACAACCAAACGCCGCCAGCAACGACGACGACACAACTATACGAGCAAACACAGCAACACCGACACCCACCCATCCACCCCACCCACCAAACAAAACTATTACTGCGGACCATAGTAAATAGGACCAAGTATTGTTACTGTAGTAAAAACAGGTAAATATATAGGTTTTGTGTGTACCGTAGGTCGAATTTACTTTGCCCCCCCCGTAACAACAACAACCAACCGACCGACCGACCAACCACAACGACCACAAAAATAATTATCGCTGTTATTTGAGCGTTCGTTACTGCATTTTTGCCTCGGCAAAGATCAAAAGCATGATCGCTGAAATCATCACCGGTACTGTTCAGAGCGTTTGATTTGTCCCGCCAACCCCGCAACGACCAAGGTGTACGTAATCGCGTAATCATCGATCGTTGCCTGAGAGCGTGTGCTTTAACCGCGTCCCTGTTTCTCTGGCTGCTGTACCATGAGCGACCGCCCGGGGTCGGTTACTGGCGCACATCCGCATATGCCCAGTCAGCCAATCAACCTACCACCTCAACCAACCGACACTATACAACCGACTAACGAACCAACTGACGAACCAACCAACTTCAACTACCAACCAGCCAGCCAATTATAACCAACCAACCAACCAACCATGCGAAAAAACAGCCAACCAACAAACGACCCAACTCACCAATCAACCCACTATCGCACTAAAACCAACTGAACCAACCACACATTCGGCAGATGATCGATCCCCGCCTGGTGATCTCTAGCTGCTTCGGGGTACAAGGCCTACTCCTGATCTGTGCCATCTACAGCGGCAATAGCTCATCATGTACAAGGATGAGAGCCGACTAAATCTGCATGACCTACAGCAGCAGATGTTTTCCCTGGGGTTCGCTCTGCACTACGATGCAGATCCTGCACAAAATACTTCCCGGCAAAGGTGGGATCCCAAGACGATGTAGTACTGCCGTAGATCACGAGCTGACCGTACGCCATAATCTGATCGACGCGTAAAACCAATCAACACAACTGACCAAATCAACCAACCAAACAACCAAAACCCACCGATTCTCCCACCAAACCCACCAAGCAAGCAACCACAACGACCAAACTAAAAAATAATTCTGCGAAAAACGCGAGAAGGTTACATTCATAACCCAACCCCTTGTCACCCTATCAGGGCAAAACTGCAGAGTCCCTTTCTGGGCACAAACTATTACGGGGGACAATAGTTAACAGGACCAAATACTGTGAGTAAAAATAGCGAAATATATAGGGTTTTGTGTGTACCGTAGGTCCTATTAACTATGGACCACCGTAATAGAATTTGAGTGCTTTGTCCCCGAAAAGGGACTGCGGTCTAAAAAAAGGCCAAAGACTGCACTCTCGATTTGGGAACAAAACACGTGCGAGTTATTAATAGTGTAGCCATCACATTCAGGTTTCAATACAATGCACTACTATAGCGGGGGTCCATAGTTAATAGGACCTATGGTACACACAAAAACCTGTACGTATATTCCTATTTTTACTATTACGGGGGTACATAGTTAATAGTACCTATGGTATACATAAAAAACCTATATATTTACCTATTTTTACTAACGAAATTTGGTCCCGTTCACTATGGACCCCCGTAATAACAGTATTTGGTCCTATTTACTATGGTCCCCCGAAATACTATAACGGGGAACCATGCATGACCTGGTATTATCACATACACTAAAACCTACATATTACAGGAATTTTACTACTGCAAGCAGCTTTTAGTCCTGATTGGTATGGTCACCCGTAACAAATAGCCAGCTTTTAATAACTGCTATTACGGGAGAGATTAGCAATCAGGACCCATCACATACACTAGAACATACATCACATATATATATATATTCCAGTGTTTTCACGAATAAGCATAGTTGGTCCTCATTACTGAACGGGTTATAGGCGATCGCTTGCTTGTCGCGGTCTTTCTCTCACCATGAGCAACCTCCCTAGATTGTTGACCCACGTGGCCAGGTCGGGAGAGTTGGAGCCTAGCACCTTCTCGCCGATTTCCACGGCACGCCTCTGGAGCGGCTCGGCCTCCTCCAGCTTGCCGGCGGCTCGCACCAACCTAGGGAGGAGGAAAGGAGGAGTCAATCCCAGCGCAGAAAAGGATAAACGATGTTGACATCGAGATCGATATTGATATCGACAATGATATTGACGTCGATATCGACAACGATATTGATATCGATAAAGATATTGATAACGATATATGATATCAACAACGATATCGACGAACGATAACAACAAGGACACCGATACAGACGATGACAACTGCAACGGAACGAAAACACAAAAGACAATCCAAGGACGAGGAAAAACGATACAATACCTTGGTGCTCGGCAACGATACCCACCCCCACCCCCCCCCCATTGCACCGGGGCTCACAACGTACTGCTCCTCTCTAGACGTAAAGAAGGCCGACGACACAGAGTACGTGGAAATCGATTGTGGAAAAAGTTGTGGGAAATAGGGATCAAAGATGTGGAGAATGATGAAAAAGATGACGGAATGTGCAACAAGTGCTCTGATGATGGACGGGCAAAATATAGAAGTTTTGATATTTTACAAGGAGTTGCACGGGGGGGGGGGGGGGGGCGTGTATGCTATCATTCAAGGTATATATTCACGACTTGGTATTAATAGTAGAAGTCGAAGCAGCAAGGCTCGCAGTCACGGCGGGGGAAGATTCGGTGTCGGGATTGTTTGATGTTCGCGGATGACTTCGTGGGGATAAACAGAAACACCCAAGGATTGCAGAATCAGAGAAGGCACCAACATACACTACAGTAGGAAATGAAGGGCGACAGCGGAACTTGAAAAAAGTGCGCAGTAATTGCATGTAAAAGGACACAAAGGGTATAAGACAAACCCGGTAGATTTCAGTTGGAAGTGGGGAGAACAAGACTTGCCAATCGTAAACCAGTGCACGTCGTACCTTGGCGTAGAGATCTCAAAAGACAGCTCTTGGGATACGCACACAGCAAAAGTAATAAGGAACGGTGAAGCACACGTAGGTAAGATGGATGCGATCCTAACAGACTTCGACCCTCGACACGACTATAGGATTAAGGGATGCATCCTATTACGGGGGTCCATAGTTAATAGGACCTACAGTACACACAAACACCCACACATTTCCATATTTTTACTAGCAATATTTGGTCCTATTTACTATGCCCCCCCGGAGTAGATGAATGTGATATTAATAGTACGAACGCTAGAAAATGCCGGAGAAGTATGGGAAGGGAACGCGAACTTCGTAAAACACCTGGAAACAGTACAGATAACAGGCTAAAAAAGACTACTGTGGTGCTCACGTACGACGAGCGATACAGTATTTAAGAACAGGACTGGCAATGCACCCATTGAAGAGACCATGATGAAAGTTGAAATGGCAATATGAAGTAAGATACATGCCCAGCAAAGAGGTTGCCAGCCATAGTTGATAGAGCTGCATGGGAGAAAATTAACAAAAGGGCGGGCTGAAATAAGGTGCGATTGCGTAGTTCAGAAAGTATGAAAGGGTTTAGGGGGAAACCAAGAACAGATGATGTCCGCAGAGAAGTTTGGGAGGTACAAGACAGGAGTACAAGAAATAATAGAAAGGAGGGAAATACTACCGCCACGAAACAAGGTGACATAGGAACAGCCAGCACATACAGACATACGGGGAGCTATGCGAAGGGACAGGAATGAAAACGCATTTGCACGGCTCAATGGAAACGCTGAAACCGCGATTTCTTGTGGGGGACCTATTAATAGACCTGCCAGAGAGAATAAAGAGGAAGCCCAGTAGCCGTGAGGCGGAAGTAGGTAAGTAGAGTGCACAGATGTGCCCGTTTGGTAAAGCAATAGAGAATAGAACTCACATAACAGAAAGTGAAAAGGAGGAACGGGATGTGTTGTAAGAGGGGACGAGCGAAATAGAGCAATGTGACACGGAGGAGTTTTGATACACTAGATATATAGCGATGGCTATCCTAGCTGTACGAGAAAGATGGTGGCCACAGGCGGCGAAACCGAAAGGGGATAAGATTAGCAAAACGTGTTTACGTAATACACGGGAACAACGTGATGATCGCCCAACTGTTGGAGGCGTCTCTAATAGGACTAGGAACGGTGCTCGGTCTGGAACGGGATAAGTGGTCAATGGTTGGTCGAATGACTAAGGCAAGCAACAAATGAGTACCCCCCCCCCGCCCACCCCCTGCCTCCCTCACCTAAAAGGTGGTTGCAATACCACCGCTCATATTGCTGTCATTTTTAGGCTTGTCGTATACTACACCACCCTGGCCGGGAAAGCAATCCCCGTTTGGACTCTGAAGTCAACATCAAACGATTCCTCTACATCCGGCCAGAGTGGCGCAGCAGTGCCACGAGCTCACATTACCTGCGTATGTTGGCATGTGAGCCTACTTTCCCCACACGCACACACTCCCGCCCCCCCCCCCCCCCCCCCCCCCCCCCCCCCCCCCCCCCCCCCCCCCCCCCCCCCCCCCCCCCCCCCCCCCCCCCCCCCTCTCACCTAGACAGGTTGTTGTAGTACGTCGCAACGTCGGAGTGGTTCGTCCCCAGCATGCGCTCGCCTATGGCCAGGGCGGACCGCTGCAAAGGCTCCGCTTCTTCCAGCTTGCTCTTTTGATGACAATGACAAGCAAGAAAATGCGACAGGGGTATGTATACAGTAGCGAGACAAAAAGACATTTTTCAAAACAGGAGGGATGGGGAGGAAGACAGGGTCAAGAAACGTACACATCGCGAAAAGCGCGCGAGCGTGAGTTAGCAGCAAAGTTCGACGAAAAGCGACGAGCAGCAGTGGGATTGCCGAATGAACCTTCTGCGCGATATAGGCGAAGGCATGCGCCGGGAGGGGGGGGGGGGGGGGGGGGGGGGGGGGGGGGGGGGGGGGGGGGGGGGGGGGGGGGAGGGGGAGACACCTGTGACCATCACGGCTTTGTGCAGAGAGCTGAAAAAGTGATGGATAAAATAGAAAGAGAGAAAAAAACAACTAGTAATAGATGCCGCAGTCGTGACCAGTGCGAGTGTTGCGATGCTGGCTGTACCAGGTCTAACGCTGTACATTAGCAACCCTTACCTGGAAAGCTGGCGAAAAGACCAACACGTTTTCAACACCTGCAGTCAATAGAAACAACACCAAACATCGGCAGCGGCAGTGGCGCCGCATCCGACGAGCACCTGTTTCCCTCCATCAACCTGTCACACCGTTGTGCGGCGCAGGCCGCGAAATCGGCCGATACAACAATAATACGCTAAAACTGAAAAAAAAAAAAACACACACACACGAACGGGACCAATCAAACCGGAACCCAATCAACCGAGTCAACCCCAGAACAAAACACACCAAACCCAAAAAGCAAAAAAAGCACTAACCTGAGCCTTGAGCACCCGCGCGAGGTTGTTGAGGTAAGTGGCTACATCCGCGTGCTCTGGGCCGTAAACCTTGACGGCGATGTCCAGGGCCCTTTTGGGTTATCGGTTTTCAGCGGGGGCGTGTGCGGAGCGGGGGGCAGGGCCGGGGGGGCGGGGGGAGGTGTACTCATTAGGGCGGGGCGCGCGGGGGGGGGGGGGGGGGGGAGAAGGGCGTAGAAGTAGGCCGGCCAACCAAAAGCAACGACAAGAACGGCTACAACAACGATAGCAGCCACAACTACAACAACAAATCTATCAACGACACCAGCAACGCTATCAACAACCGACACCAACACTGTCACCAACAACAGCAAATATATCAGCAGCCCGCAACAGAAGCAGCAGCAGCAGCAGCAGCAGCAGCAGCAGAAGCTTCAGCAGCAACTCGAAAAAGAAGAAAAAGAAAAAAGAAACGTCTGGACGGAAACGTGAAGACGATTTAGTCTTCCTTCTCGCCACCCGAACGGTTTTTCATACAATTCCGTCAGAGGCGGCACCAGGTATCAACTACAATAACCTTTTTCAGGACGGCATATTCCCCTCACGGGTAAAAAATACACTTTGGAATCAGAGTCAAGTTTAGGTGCGTGTGCACTGACTGCACCGCACCACTAAAAGGGTCGACGCTTTTAGGACCCCAGTCCCGTTCAGGGGACAAGCTACTTGGAATTAGAGTGGCGTGTCCCTAACTCAGGACTGCAGTCTGAAAAAGGGCCAACACATACCTGGCATACAGTCTATATATAGACTGCAGCAACAGCAGCAGCAGCAGCAGCAGCAGCCCCTTAGGGCCAACACGTACCTGGTACACAGTCTATGTATAGACTGCAGCAGCAGCAGCAGCAGCAGCCCCTTTCTACGCACCGTTGGGGCATATACCGTAAGCATTGCATGCCCTGCTGTTTCTACTCACTGTCGGTGGAGAACCTCGGCCTCCTCTACTCTGTTGTCGGAAGCGAGGAGGAGCGCAAGGCTGTTCAGCCTCGTCGCCACTTCGGGGTGCTCCGCCCCCTGGGAATCCGCGCTCATCTGAAACAACAACAACAAGACGAAAGAAGAAAACAAAACGTTGAAGAAAGAAGAAAAAAAAAAAAAAAAAAAAAACAGAAACCTGGTATATACGTACTCTACTCGTTGGACATTAGGGAGGCACGAGGCACATGGAAAAAAAAAAGACGTACCTGGTACTGCCTGCACACGTTTCCACTTTCGGTTCCCCTTCCTTGCAGCGAGCGCCATGTCGTTTGGATCGTGTCCGCGACAGACGATCAAGCGGTGAATTATAGTTCTACTCAGCTGGTTTTTTTTTTTTTTTTTTTCTTGCCCCCCATATCAGAACCCACCATACACGCAAACATAAAAAAGAAAACATCCCCCCACATCATTACAAACCAAATTCGGTTTTGATTACTACCAGGCACGTTCCTCCTCAATGGTTTGCAACTACAATCCCGTTCTGGGTACGAACCACTCGAATTCCAACTATTACGGGGGGGCATTGTAAATTGGACCAAATATTGTTGGTAAAAATACCTAGATATGTTTTTGTGTGTACCGTAGGTCCTACTCACTATGGTCCCCCGTAATACTATACGGGGGACCATATCAAATGGGACCAATTTTTTTTTTTTTAGTTAAAATAGGAAAATATTTAGGTTTTTGTGTGTACTGTACTGTAGGTCCTATTTACTATGGTCCCCCCGTAATAGTTCGAAAGGCCGGAGCACAAATGACGGGCATGTACTTGGCATACACCAACGAAAAAGAGGAAACGACGCAACACCTCCCGCCCGTGTCAGAATGAAAACAAAGCAGGACGTGGGATTTCTGTACGACTACAAAATAAAGAACTTATTTTCTGGTCTTGTTTTCAATCACCTGATACATCACTTCAGCATATAATACATACCAGGTATGCACAAGGGGCTACATACGCAGGCGGCCTGGACGGAGGCGGCCTGGAGGACGGCCGCCGGTCCCAGAATCACGTGGAGGGAGAAAAAAGTAGAGGAGTACGAGGAGGCCGAGACTTGATGCCGAAATATCGAAAGCGTGCGCTCCGCACTCCACTCTGAGAATATATATATATACATATATACCCGGTCTACGTAGGCCTCGGAAAGACGAATGCCACATCGGGATACTTTTTTCGAGTTCCCCTGAGAACCATGCTACGTAATAACAGACGAATGCCACAAAAAGGTATCATGTCAATAGTGGCCCTGAAAAACAGGGGGAATACCAGACGGAGGAAGAAAAAAAAAAAAAAAAAAAAAAAAAAAAATTGAATAAAAACGCCACCACAAACTACCCGGTACAGCAGTAGCAGTAGTAATATTACGGAGGTCCTAGAGTTAGTAGGACCTATGGTATATAGATAAAAACCTATATATTTACCTATTTTTACTGACAATATTTAGTCCTGTTTTCTATGGACCCCCGTAATAGTAAATTATCTGCAAGTATCAGGTATCCTTGGGGTGTACGTACGTGAAATTTACCGGGTTAAACCTCTACGACGAGTATCCATTACATGAAGGACGATGACGGCAACATACGAAGAGAAGAAACCACCGGGGAAAAAAAACATGCGCGTGGCACTCCATTCCATATACCGTATGAAGAAAATACGCAAAAAAAAAACCAGGTAAAAACTAGAAACAAGTACGAATCACACGACCGGGAGCCCTGCCATTAGCCCGCCTCACACCCGTGCGTGTTCTTCACATTGAACCGTTCTTTCTACCCGTCGACATCTAGCTAGCACAGCCAGTGTCCGTGCCGATTCCGATCTAATACGTACGCGAAAAAAAAAAAAAAAGTTGCGTACGTACACTGCACTACTGATGTATGTATAAACACAAGAGCAAACCGAAAGGCAAAACAAGAGAAAAAAAAAAAGCAACCAAAACGTCAAACAAGGCACGCAAACACACAAGAGAGAAAAAACAGAGCAAACGTTACGTATACAGTTATCAAACAGGTGGGGGTACACACGTGTATTTACAACATGCACACTCCTACTCCACCTGCAAAGCACGACGGAGCAGAGGCTCCGCCCCTTGAATGTCCCCCCTCCCCTTCAACGCCAGGGCGAGATTGTTGAGCGCCATGGCAACTCCCTGGGCGCACGACATTTCGTGGAGGTGGCCCTCGCCGAAACGGTTCTTGGCCAGCATCCATCGCCTCTCCGCATCTTCCACATTCTGCCGCAACAAGAAAAACAATCACAATAATAACGAGAAAAAAAAAAAAAAAAAAAAAAAAAAGTCGCACGTAAAGAAAAAAAAAAAAAAAAAAAACGAAGAGACCAGACGAATTTGTACGACGTCAGGGAATACGTACAGGGGGTCTACTCCTGCCATGCTCCTGCCATGCATGGCTGCATATAGCCGTATGATCACAGAACCTCCCATCCCTACAATGCCGGGGTTGGGGTTCGGGTATACGTCGGGGATGAGGATAGAAGATGGCGATAGGGAGTGGGCAGCGGGGATAGAGGGGGCAGGGGGTGAGCGTTTGGCCTACTACACCAGAGATGGATGATGGATGATGCCATGCTAAACGTGGGAGCAAGACTAGGGACAAGCACCCGCACCAGTATACGAGTACATAATCGGTACACCTGTTCTACGTATAAATAGCGCCACCTTTCCTACATAGGTCCCAGGTAAAGTATTACGGGGGACCATAGTAAATACCAAGGACAAAAATATTGTCACTAAAAATATAGCAAAATGTATACCAGGTAGGTTTTTGTGTGTACCGCAGGTCCTATTAATATGGCCTCCCGTACATACACACCAGGTATGAAACAAAATATGTACCAGGTATACGAGTATACATACACACCTCGTACACAGGAGTACTTGGGCCTTATATTTCGATACCTGGAACCACTCTGCGTCTAAACATGAGTATCGGTTGTACATAACATTTCGAGTAGACACGTTGCACAGCAGAACTCGGGCCCGAAACCTCCGGAGGGGTCTCTTTTCGCTTTCTTTTTTTTTTCTCACTACTGTGTATGATTATTGATGCCCAAAAGCTCCTTTCATTTAGTGACAAAACTGGTATTACGGGGTCCATAGTTAATAGGACCTATGGTAAACATAAAAACCTATATATTTACGTATTTTTGCTAATAAATATTTGGTCCTATTAACTATGGTCCCTCGCAATAGTACTGGTATTGTATACCAGCAGGAGTGCCTAATTTTTACATTGGTTGCCCCGAACCGGCGTATCGAACAGTCTCCAAAACACAACAAAAGACCGCGCGAGAGCCGAGAAGCAACCAACCAAGCAGCTATTAATAACCATGCGAGGAAGAACGAAAAAAAAAAAAGCCGAGCTATATCGCCGCTCGGCTCACCTGGCGCAGCAGCGGCTCCGCCTCGTTGAACTGCTCCGTAGCCTGCAGCAGCTCCGGCAGGATTCTCCTAAGGCCCATCCAATCCTCCTTGACCAACCGCGTCATCTCCACCTGCACATCGGGCGTGAGGTTTCTAAAGAGAAGGTGAGGCGTAGTTCCTTCCGGGAGGTCAACGCCGCGGGCCCACTCGTACACCTCATGGCTGCGGCTGTTGAGCTCGTAGAACTCTCGGAGGTGAACCTGGTCCCGGTGACAGAAGAACACAAATTCGAGGGAAGCATAAACGTCAACGGGAACGCGACTGGGACTTTTAGAATTTCGGTTAACAGTCACGTCGTGAAAAAATGCGGCCTAAAAATAATACCACACGATGAAGATGTCACGGCATTTAGTTTGAGTTACGTTTCGTAAGAAATGGCCAAAACATCACGTCATAAATCTGTTGCAATTTACCTGGTACGCATGAAATTACTATACTAATTTCGCCTTGCAAAACCCTTTCATTTGCGGTCGAGTTCCGTGAAAATGTTTCAAAATGCAACGTGATGAGTCTGTTACGATAGTATTATATGATCACTTACAGCTGCGCCTTGCAGAACCCTCTACAGGTATAATAGTCTGAGATACGTTTCATAAATATGACCTAAATATCAGGTGATAAATCTGTTTCGATTTTACTATTAATAAAAACCCTATCAATAGATTCACCTTGCAAAACTCTTCGGCTTGGGGTTGCATTCCATAAAAATGGTCTAAAATACCACGTGATAAGTCTGTTGCGATTTTGCTAAATCACTACTGATGTTAGCCTTGCAGGACCCATTATTTTGGGTTGCGTTTCGAAACAAAAGTCTAAATACTACGTGATAAATCTGATGCGGTTTTACCACTAAAGCACTACCGACATTAGCTTCGCCTCGCAGAACCCTTTTTGTTTTGGGTTACGTTCCGTAAAAAATGACAAAAAAACAACAGGTGATAAAAATATGTTGCGATTTACGCATAAATCGCCAAAATCGCCTTGCAGAAATCTTTATTTGGGGGTTGCGCTTCGTGAACATGGTCAAACACCACGTGATAAATATGCCGTGATATTATGAAAAGGCAAATAATAGCTCCGCCTTGCAGAGAACCCTTCATTTTGGGTTGAGTTTCGAAAAACATGGCCTCAAAAACATCGCGTGATATATCTGCTACCGTTGTACGCTTTCATGAAAATGACTTAACTTGGCGTTCCGGTTCCACCCTGTCGTACCTAAAATACGAACGTCTACAGTCTGGCACACACGTACAGCAGTAGAATATTTACTCATTCAAAAGCCAGCTCAAGGCCAGTCGACTTGCCGACTCAAGTCAGAGGCGACAGAAACGTGCAAAAATCAGCCCCCTATCCAGCCGAGAGGTCCACCCCCGCGCATAACGCAACAAAACGTATACTCGTTCCGCATTCAACAGCTATTCTTGCGAGCACAGAAACCCAACGGATATAAATCGGAGAGTCGGCACCTCAAAAAAAAAGAGAAACGGTCACAACTATTACAGCAGTCCCCATGCACCAAGTTATGAAAAGTTGGAGACTTCACCCTTTCAGGACTGCAGTCCCGTTTAGGAGACGAACCACTAAAAATAAAAGGAAGCAGCCTGTCCCCAAAACGGGACGGCAGTTCCAAGGAGGGGTGAGTCGTGGCGGCTCACAGCTCTAGTGTTCCACTCATGACCCACCTGTACTTCTACGTAGTGCGCCACCGCCGATGGGCGCAGGTTGACCTTGATATCCCTGTAGCCGCCCCTGCCGACGGCGGAGCTGCCGAAGCCGTTCTTCATCCTGCCGATGTGCCCGACCTCGGGGCATTTCTTGAGGCTGTCCGTCAGGTGCCTCACCACTCGGGGGTCTCGCAGATGACGGAGGTGCGCGCCATGTCCAACACCCTGCAGTTGCGGTTGAAGTTGAAGTTGAAGTTGAAGTCGCGGTTTAAGTTGAAGTTGAGTTGGAATCTAGAGGCGTACTACAGCAGGGGATAGCATCTTTCGGCTATTTTTTCTCCTATAACCGTAGAGGCTCCTCAACACAAACCCGTCGGGATGCCTCTGTTGTGTCAGCAACATCGAAGCATTGTGTACCTCGCCCTGGGACGGTTTCTCCTCTTTTTTTTTTCGCATAAGGTATTAAAGGTCCCTACATGAGGGGCTTCAAGACATGAAGGGCCTCAGGAAAAAAAAAAGGGTGCACCTCTACTTGCAGCATGTGCCTTCAAGTTCAAGTTCCAGTTGCAGTCCAAGCTTACGAAATAAGAAAAGGCATAGACCTCTACAGGGTGCAAGCTGAACCACTCAACTACACTTATCGAGGCCGTCCCATCCGATACATGCACGTATAATACCGTGTGTGTATAGATACCTCACAACCTCGAGAGTATCGCAGATATATTTCGCGCCATGTCCGACACCCCAGCGGTTGCGGTTGCGGCGGTTGAACTTCAAGTTCGCGTTGCAGTTCAAGCCTAATGTACACACCTATTTCATGATACACGGTACAATGCTGACCGTTTCGTCCTCGACCCTGCTTGAGCCTGTTCGTCACAAGCCTCTCAAACCTCGAAAGGTCCCGCAGATACACAGGAGGCGCAAGGCTATGTTCGACACTCTTCTGTCGCCGTCGAAGTTGCAGCTGCGGTTGAACTCCGAGCTGGAGTTCGCGCTGCACTTCGAGCTCGAGCTTGGCACACAGAATACCAGGTTCAAGTTTATTTCAACGTGAGTGCTGAGACAGTTTAACCACTACAGACTATGAAAATGGGGGGTGGGGGAGGGCGTACTCATTTGTTGCTTGCCTTAGTCATGTGACCATTGACCACGCATCCCTTTCGAGACGGAGCACTATCAAAACGGGGGGGGGGGGGGGGGGGGGGGCACAGTAATCGGAACCCACAGCAGACCCGAAACGCAAACACCCCCCCTACGCGTATCGACCATATACGAGCCCATCACCATGTTCCCTCGACAAACTGCGTACACTTGTTGAGGCTGTCCGTTAGACGCTCGCAACCTAGGGAAGTATCGCAGAGAAACTGGACGTGCACGCCTATGCCAGGCAAAAGTACGCCTCCAACCCGCTCGCTACGAACTAGTGGTGCGCTGCAACACCAGCAGACTCGAAAAACTGTATACCCACCCACCCACCCACCCACCCACCCACCCACCTCTACGATACCTACCAACCCACCCAACACGTACAGCATTTTCGCAGTGAGTACAGCAGCAGGTGCGTACGTCCATAAACAGCACGCTGTTGCTGTATTCTACTGGAATTTCCGGGTTTTGTTATTGCTTTTCCCCGCCATCCCGGGAGAGCGCTTTTCCACGCTCCCCGCGCGCGAAGCGTGGCGGCGGCGCCTCTTCTTTCGCGGGGGACACCGAGGGCCTCCGTGTGGAGAACACGTGACACTGTCACGAGGCCGGCGGGGGGTGTATTCGATAGGAGAGATGTACTCGATCTCATGCATGGCCGTAGTCGTATGACCATAGACCATAGACCCTCGCATCCCTACAATGCCTGGACGGAGCATGTCGGGTTTTCACCGACCAGGCAGGCATCGCTTGCACCAAGCGCGAAGCGCCGTGAGGTGTCCGGCGAGGCCGGCGGGGGGGGGGGGGGGGAATCGGGTGGGGCTGGGGAGAGAGCCGGTGCTTCGAGGGGCATACTACGGTACATTCGGGGATGTGATAGTTGTGAACTTCAAAAACAACGTGCGTGACTACTAGTACTACTACGCAAGAATCTTGAAAGGTATACTGTACCTCCGCACTTCCCCCTTGTAGTCGTTGACGGCCTTGCGGTTGATGCTCTCCTTCTCCTTCACGGGGACAGACCGCACCCACAGCCCGGGCGTGCCGTGCGCCAGGCCGTCCATCATGGTGTCTAGGGCCGCCTTCGCGCGGACGGAGTCGGCGTAGTGCACGTCCACCGAGGTTGACTGGTTCGGCTGCCTGTTGAAAGTAAAATAGAATAAAATAAACCGAAAACGAAAACCGGAATAAGGGAAAAGAAATAAGACGTACGTAACCGGTAAGAGATGGAAAATGCCAGACAGGAAATAATAAACCAGAACTACGAACAAACCAGATACTAAGGCGTTCGATGCAAAAAAAAAAACGAAATACCAGGCAGGAAACAAGGCAACAAGAAATACAAAGCAAAAAAGCGGAAAATAAACGAAAACGAAAACGGTTTTCAAGAGCGAAATGAGAACCGAAACTGAACAGAACGAAATAAGCGAAAACGAAAACGGTTTTCACGACCGAAATGACAACCGAAACTGAACAGAACGAAAACAGTCATGGACCCCAAAACGAAAAAACGTAGAGACAAACGAAACGGAACGAGAGAGAAAGAGAAGAAAAAAGCAGCACGAAAAAAAAAAACGAAAATGGCCGGAATCAGAAACCAAACGAGAGGCGAAACTCAACAGAGAAACGAAGCAAAATTTGAGCAAAGAAACGTAAACAGAACATAACCTCGGCACCAGATCTACAACTCATGCAGGGTACAACACAACGCCCTTGAATGAAACAGGCAGCAAGGAGCGAAGAGAGGAGAATACGCACGCAGGAAAACATGCAAGTAAACGAAACGAACCGAAACCACCCGAAGCAAAAAGCGCAACGGACCGAAACAATTCAACACTACAAAAACGACCCTACGCTACAGCAGTTCACGCTGCGTGCACTTCTGAAGGGGTTCAGAAACGAGAAAACGAATAATTCGCGACGGAACTACGCCCAAGGGGGGAAGAGACGAGAAACTGAGAAACGCGCGACGGAACCACGCCGTACGTAACGGTGATACATGAGGATGAGATCATATAAAACCCGCAGTACGAGCGGTGGAAGTATCACTATTAATAGTACAGGAGACCATAGTAAACAGGACCTACGGTACACACAAACACCCATATATTTCCATATTTTTGCTAACAATATCTGGTCCTATTTACTATGGCCTGCGTAATAGTATGACGCACAGGTTTAAAACGATGAGCTTCGACGAAATTCTCGATCTCACATCTGTCGTTTTTTTCATATTTATACTACATCAGGTATTCTGGTGTTCAGGTATATACAGCTTGCAAACCTGAGCGTCCACAAAATTCGTCGAGCTCAGAGTTGACAGCAGCTGAAATATATTTTAAAAAAAAAGCCGGAAAAAAGAAAGCCGAGATGTAGTAAACAAAACACGTACGAGTACATACATAACAGGAACGTACGAAGAAGCAACCAGAACGAAAACGGACACGAAAAATGAAGATCGAGTAGAATATTCAAGAACGTAATTGACGGTAAAAGGCATACTTCGAAGTACAAGCACAGGGGAAACAACCAAGAGAGAGAAAAAAAAGAAAAAGAAGCAGACAGCGAAAGAAGAACAGGAAGACGGAGAAAGGAAAAAGACAAATATAGTACGCGCATACCAGTTATTATAAAAACAAGGCCAAAAAAAAAAAAAAACAAGGAAAACATAACGAAGACAAAATCATCACGAACAGGAAATTCACAAATAAAAAAATTAAACTAAAGTAGTCACGACAAGACAAATAAAAGAAACGAAGAGACGTTTTCGTTTTCGTGTGCGTGTGCTCGTGACCTGAGCACGATGCTAGGGTCCGCGAGCCCCTCCGCGACGCCGACGCCTTCCAACTCCGAGAACTCCGGCCGCTTCCTCAGGCGAACCTGCTGCTGATCACACAAAGCCTCATAGCCGCGCACGAAGCCCGCCTGCCGGAACACAAAAGTAGCAGCAGCAGTTCCGCAGCGGCAGCAGCACCACCACCACCACCACCATCACCAGCAGCAGCAGCGTGAGCAGCATCAACACAAGCAGCACACGCAGCAGCAGGAACAGCACAAGCAGCAGTGGCAGCAGAAGAAGAAATAGCAGCAGCAAAAGTTAAAACTCTCTTGACCGTTTCACTGCTGAAAAGTACGCACATACACGCACACCCAAGAATGACCCGAACGACCGCATTCGGTATCCGGGAACATCCCCGTATGTAAAAACACTTCACTTGCCCTCGTTTAAGATGCCGATTATCATACCTCTCTTGGTCGTTTTACTATTACGGGGGACCATAGTAAATAGGACCTAATGTACACACAAAAACCTATACATTTCCCTATTTTTACCAGCAATATTTGGTCTCAATTTACTATGGTCCCCCGCAATACTCAAAAGCACCCACGTGAATACCCGACAATTACCAAAACGACCAGGTTTGGCACCCGGGTACACCAGAATATATAGAATATACCTGTACGTATTTGTATATACATCCCGAAGGGGAACCTTGTATGTATATATATATATATATATTAAAAAAAATTTAGTGCCCCGGAGAGCGAGAGGAAACCCCTGTCCACACTTATTCTGTATTTCTCAAGGTTTCGTGTACCGGTTCGAACCCGGTTCGTTTCTTCCACCTTAGTCGGGCCTGTCTCTGACCGTCATTGGAGTATACCTGGTATTGTATGTATATATACATACCTGGCACCAGGCATGCCCCACTGAACACGTCTTTGAAACATACCGGCATGATCTAATGTGTCCTTCGAGACGACGAGCAGTCTCACATTTCGAACTCCACCCCCAATCTGGGGGGGGGGGGGGTACATACTTGAAAGAAAATAGAGGGGGGATCCTTCCTGCAGTCGTAAACCGGCGATGACAAGCGTCACAGCAGTAGCGAAATATATCTTCCAACTTCAGAATTCCAAGCAGCTCAAGTCTAGAAACCGTGGCTGCAGTTTTTAAAAGGGCACTACAGCAGTAGGACTGCTGCTGCTGCTGCTGCTGCTGCTGCTGCAATAATAAGATCCACGACGGACGCAAAGGCCACGTGATCCCCCCACGTTGGAGCGTTATATTGGATTTGGTATGAGCCTTTTGCTGCATGCATATACGAGTACTGCCTTCGGGTTCCGACACTAATTCCAAGCAGCCTGTCCCTTCACAAAAAGTGGGTGCAGTCTTGAACGGGCGAACACATCACACATACCTGTGGCACAGTTGTAGGTAGGTGTTCCCTTTCAAGGGACAGTACGTGGCCCCCTCATAAAGGACAGTAGGTACTTTTAGCCCCTTCATAGGGATAGTAGGTGGCCCCTTTCGAGGGACAGTAGGCAGCATCTATTGAGGGACAGCAGGCGCCCCCTGTTAAGGTACAGTAGTAGGTAGCCCCATCTTTTAAAGGGACAGTAAGTAGCCCCTATGAAGAGACAGTAGGTATCCCCTTGTAAGGGACAGTAGGTATCCCCTTGTAAGGGACAGTAGGTATCCCCTTATAAGGGACAGTAGGTATCCCCTTGTAAGGGACAGTAGGTATCCCCTTACAAGGGACAGTAGGTATCCCCTTATAAGGGACAGTAGGTATCCCCTTAAAAGGGGCAGTAGGTATCCCCTTCCAAGGGACAGTAGCAGGTGGGCCCCTTTTAAGGAACAGTAGGTGGCCCCCTTCTAAGAGACCCCTCTAAGGGAAAGCATACAAATGGAAATCCCAAAATTTCTGCCCCACCATGGACTACGAGTACCGACCGTAAGGGGCGGGCACCAACTCTCAAGTCTGATAAGGGGCGTCGGTACCTATATAAGGGACCTCCAATCCCAAACGCACTAGCGTAAGGTCACTCAAAAACGCCAGCATGTACCTACCTACTGCCGTCAGCGCTGCCAGATGTTAGGACTGCAGTCCCGGTTTGGGGACAAAGCACCCAAACTACTACCACGGTGGTCCATAGTTAACAGGACCTATGATAAACACGAAAAACCTATATATTTACCTATTTTTTCTACCAAACTTGGTCCTATTTACTATGGTTCCCCGTAATAGAAGTACGTCGTCTCAAAAACGGGACTGCGGTACGAAAAGCGTCAAGAGGGACTATTACATACCTACCGTATATACCCGGTACCGCGTCACCGTCATCCTTTCACAGGCACCTCTTGTACCAGGTATGATATTTTACAGCAGTATATATGTGCGTATGCATATACCCGCCAAATGAACCCACCTGCTCGTACTTCACCAGGTGTAGCTTCGCCTCTCGCTCCACCTCAGACATCGTCTGGAAACACGCACACACACACACAAAAAAAGAAAAAAAACAAGAGGGAGGGAGGGAGAGGGACACACACGCATGGCGAGAGAAATTTAAAGAGGGAGGGGGGCAAAACGGGGAAGGAGGGAGGGAGATACACAGAGAGAAGAGGGGAGGAACAGAGAGGGGAAGGGGGGGGGGCGGGAGAGAGAGGGAGGGTGAGGGAGGGAGGAAGGGAGGGAGGGAGGAAGGAAGGAAGGAAGGAAGGAAGGAAGGAAGGAGGACCCACAGTTAAGAATTATTGTAACCCACAGTTAAAAATTATTGTAGGCAAAATACCGCTATCGTTGCCATCAGTGCTAGCATCAGCGTTAGCACGAACGACAGCTGCGGACCGAAGCTCCACGACTACGATATACATGAGGATGAGAGGCCTACCGCCTCAAAACCTGCAAGAGACTTGATTCTACAGGTTTAGGAGGTTTCAAACGTCCTCGCACGAGGTGCTCGGACGAGAAATTCGCCGGGGTCAGCGTGAGCAGACGTCGACGCAGTGCCGTCTACCCCCCTATGCCGAACCCCGTCCGTATGGAGATAGCTTAGCCGGTTGGGGGCCGAGAGATGATCACGAACGCGTCGCATGAAGTTCGAACTGATGAGGGAAGGTCGTTTGACATATACAAGAGTGCGGACCAAGGTGTGCCTCCGCGTTTCGGCCGGGAAAGAAAGCATGACGACGACAACGTCGAATCATGACCACGGGAAAGGCGAAAGCTACCGGCTGGCTGTCGTCAAATTTCGCTGCCACCTCATCTTCCGCCATGGCAGTAGGCCAATCACGTCGTGGACTACTAGCGTAATAGTATCATGCTGTCACCTCAGCCGCGTGGGGGGGGGGGGGTAATCGCCCGCACGCCCACCCATCCATCAACCCATCATCCATCGAATATTCCAGGCGTTCTTTCATCTCTCATCCTACCCTGTCACCTCCGCCGTCAATACAACCTAGATTCGGATTGTCGAAAAGGTGAGCTATTTCTCCGACCGCCCTTGATCGGTCTGTGAGAGAGTGTGTGTGTGGTGCGCGGATGCGCGTGTAGCGGTGCTTTTATACAAAACAAATACAACTGGTTGAGTTGTGAGTTCGACCGATTGATTGACGTGGTCGATACTTGCAGCAGTACACAATTAACTTTTGCAACCTATGACACTCGTACCGCATTCGCGTCCGCGCTTGCGTGCGTCTTTCCTTTCCTCGCGTGGGCTCGTGCGTGTTTTTCACACGAAACCTTCATTTCGTCTACTGAAACACGACTATCACCGCGGGCACGAATATCTGGCACAAGAGCCATACCACAGCAGTACATGCATTCGTATATCGTACGTTTCTCCCGCAACGTGCATCTCCCACGTGCGGACGGCATCTTGCTACCTCGTACTTACCTGGTACCAGGTACATGTTTAGCAAATATCATAGCTCAGGTTACGCATTTTTTTCCAAAATATATACTTGGTACTTGTGAATATAGAAAAGCCGATGGGCGGTCAATGAACGAACAGGCCGAACAAATGAATGACCTATTTTGGTGACCATCACTCCGTTTACCAGCAAAAAAGAGGAAGAGAAACAAGAATAAGAATTCAACTCCCCCACCCAACGCATCACATCGACTACACCCTCCTATTAATATTTGTCCCCCCGAAACAAACATGTATCGGTATGAACTCAAAAAAAAAAAAACACACACACACACACACACACATGTCCGCGGTGAGAGATAAAGTACTTCGTCGAAACTCATCATCTTTGTAAGCTGTGTGTCATACTATTTACTATTAATAGCCATGCTCCAATCGCGTGTACTATCGATACTCGAAAGAATCTTATATAAACCTCAAACATAAATCAACTCTTCTGGACGACAATGTAAGGATCGTGAAAACATCAATATCAATACCAAAACGGTCCTTGCATTTCCGTCAACATGGTGGTGTGATACATGTGTGTACAGATGACACTATTGATAATAGTACTCAGTGACCCCCACAACCACTTACGTGCTCGGGAGGGAGGTACGCATTTCATGCATGGTCGTAATCGTGAATTACGAACTCGGTGCGAAGCACTTCTTGAGAGGACATGTCAGGATATTAGTAGTAGTGCAAGAACGATTCAATAGGGATATGGGGTTTGGTACTGACTGTATGGCATGGCGGTTTGCTCGGATGTGAAACCGTCAGTGCAGGCAGCTTCGACGTGCCTGTGCTGCGAGATAAACCGTTCACTCTGTCTTCGCTCTCGTACCTCCACTTAGCGGTATTACGGGGGACCACAGTAAATAGGACCAAATATTTGTTGGTAAAAAAAGGGAAATGTATATAGGTTTTAGTGTGTATCGTAGGTCCTATTTACCATGGTCCCCCGTAAATAGAAACAAATCACAACCAGAAACCGGAAGAAAAAAAACACTCTTACACGATAGCACACGCATAACGCCATCACGCTTCACCGAGGGCGGCGGCGGCGGGGGGGGGGGGGGCTCTCGTCTCTCCGCGGCGAACGACATGAGTGCGGCGGCAGAACAACAAAACACGAGTACAAAAAAAAACTGTTCATACCATCGTGTGTGTCTTCGTTGTTCGCTTCAAAATCACCGTTTTGACGTCATTAAACCGTAGGGCAAAGGCAGGTCAGAGGGTACGTTATATGTGAGCGTGCGATGTTTTTCACACCCAATTGACAGGGCTGTGAACAAGGCACGACTTGCCTGGACTTGACGGCTGCATATTATCAATAGGTCATCAATTGGGTGGTGAAGCAAGCCAACTATTAGTAGTTGAACTCCCCACTGAATATATCTTATATCTTATTATCAATAGGTCATCAATTGGGTGGTGAAGCAAGCCAACTATTAGTAGTTGAACTCCCCACTGAATATATCTTACAGAAACGAACAAGGTCTGTCAGATACCAATACACACAAAAAAAATGCGAAAAGAACTCTGCAAAAATACCTCACGCAGCCAGCACTACCATTAATAATACGAGCTGTAAGTTCTAGCCAACGAATAACTATTAATAGTCGACGACCTGCAGTCGGCCAACTCATATAGCCAATACCAAGTCAACTAGTATCTAGCCGGCGGCTCATAGAAAGCGGGGTCGCAGTCAATACCTAGCCAATCAAAAACTTAGTCGGCGGCTTATAGTAAGCCCACTCACAGCCAAAACCTAGCTAACCAATAACTACCGTAGTCGACGGTTTTTTTTTTTTTTTTTTTTTTAATTATCACTTTACTTTCCAGCCTAATTCGTAGGAGGATTTACCCTCCGCGAGCTTCTGGACAAGCCGTGGTCACAGGTGTCGTCCCTTCTCCCCCCCGGCACGTGCCTTTAGTTTTTATCGCGCATAGGGTTCAGCATTCCCACTGCTCGTCGGTTTTCATCGAATGTACAGCTAACTTACGCTCTCGCGCTTTCCGCTAATCAATTTTAAGCAAGAAAAAGTCCCTACGAGCATGCACTCGGTGAGACTCGAACTCACGAAATTGATCTTGATAGGCTCGCGGACCACCTACCAAGCCACCGTGGACGCCGGCATACAGCAGTAAGACGACTCGCAGTTAATACCTAGTCAACTAAAAAATTAGTCGGCGGCTTATAGAAGGACTCCTTACAGTGCTGCAAATCGTTCCTTTTGAAACCCTCCAGAGGAAAAAATAGTGGGCAAAAGCCAACAACGATAGCCACTACCGCAGCTGTAATACCTCGAACCAACTGTTAAACTATTAATAGCGGGTGACTCACAGTCAGGGTAGCCAATTCGAAGCCCCTCGTACACACCACCCTTTCCAAACTCCAGAGGGGAAGAGTGACCGAATGAAACGAAGACAATCAATAATATATCATCATCGGCCGGAGTGAAACCAGCTATTTAATAGGACTGCTCCTTATTGCTGGCTTTCGTAAAAAAATCCCGAAAAAAAAAAAACACAAATACAGAATAAAAAAAACGCATGGAGGTTGTCCCGACGTCACGCGCGCAGCAACAAAATGTGTACTTGTGCTGCTTGCTGCTCAAGGCGCACACCAACAAAAAAGACGGCTGACACAAGCCGACCCCCCGCCCGCACTTCTTCACGGTTCGCCGCAGCAATGCCAGGGTCCTCAACTTCCACACGTCGGAACAGATGATGACGATCTACAGATCATGACCATCAACTGTTGTACACAGATCATCAAAGGTTTAGAACGGTCATCATCACGACGTCGATTCATCTACAGCGCCGAAAAAGAGGCTGTGTGCAGGACAAGTTCAGTGCAGACGCAACCTAGGAAACATTTTCTACAAAGTGTATGTACAGATAATCTACTATTAATATTTACTATTTACACTCGTAACTCTATTTAATATATCCTTCCCTCTGTCGCTATGAAATGTTCTGCAGGACCTACTCCCGTATATAGACGCAACCCAAGAAACGAACAATTACGTACAGGTCATGCAGATTATACCTTGTGCTAGTACGTACGTAGCTGCATCGTCTGCTCGCGCGTTCGACCAGTCTGCTCGCACCGTCCCCTCGGCATCATACCCTCTTGGCATTGTCACCCACGCGACTAACCAAACAATGGATACACATACACCGTCGAGGTACAATACTCAGACAAGCCTATCGTGAAAGGCAACAAACTACCGAATATTACGGGAAGGTTCCCCTCGTCACATCTTATGAACGCCATCTCCTTTTTTTTTCTTATTTTTGTAATGTTTCGCCATCGTTGTTCTTCTTTCCAGCTAATATATGCTCGTGTGCGCTTCCACAGTCGGCAAATTTCTCTCAGCAGGCCGTGGTCACAGGTATCATCTATCTCGTAGATGTTCTTGCCCCCCGGCATGTATGTCAAGTACCTGGGGGTATATGACATGAATATGGGTTACTTCTCGTGCAGTGGGCTCAGTATCACCACTTTTGTTCCTACGCTTTTTAGCATTTCGAACTTTTTTTTCTATGAAATATGCAAAAAAAAAAAAAAAAAAAAAAAACAGCCCAACAACAAAAACAGCTGGGCCGACCGCAAAAAATATGAATATGTCGAAACCTCTATTTGCAAGCTGTATTTGTGACGCTTCCATCGCGCGGACTCGCACGGGGTGTGTACACAGGCAGTAGTTTCATAGCGGTCTACAAAATCTGACAGTTTTCACGCAGAGCGCACTTAACATCGTACGGTATCCGAACGGTTTTGTTGCCGGTTTCCTCAGGGCAAGCCCTTGCAACATTCAACATTCACTGCTGGTCGATATTCAACAACAACAAAAAAGGGAATACGAAGTACCTGGTAGTCAACTATTTTCCAGGGTACAATTGAACGGGGGTCCATAGTTAACGGGACCAAATTTTGTTAGTAAAAATAAGCAAATACATAGGTTTTTATATGTACACCATAGGTCCTGTTAACTATGGACCCCCGTAATAGTATTAATGGTAATGCTACGCACGCACCTGCTGTGAAGCAGAAAATCCATCGTGGAAATAACGCAAACGCACAAAAAAAACGAAAAATCGGAGATGTTCCATGTGACAGGCGAGGTGAAAATCAGAACCAAAAAAAGCTTGCACACACACACATGGTCATCGTCTCAGACGGATCAGTTGTCAAACTAACAGATTTCATTGTCTAGACACTTCCGGGGGCAGAGAGATGCCTCATTACATTATATGCAGGACCTGCTGTAGATCACTTACGCCGGGTACGATCTGTACGACACAGCTCTTGCGCAACACCTCACAAAGACATATAAAACAGGACCTGCCCTACAGAAGGTCGTGATGTGACCTATATTGTGAGTGGACGACTTGGGGAGCGTGCCAGAGGTGCAAATGTCAAGAAAGCTGTTGAGAACACCGTATGTATAGTGGGGGGGGGGGGGGGATTTATGCCGTAGGAATTTATGCCGTAGGAGCCGAACCACGACCGCATGTTCAAGCAGCTGGCTAACAACAGAGACGAAAGAAAAAGTAAGGCTACAGCAACAAGACTAACAACGGCAAAACGTATTTCGTATCATGACAATAACAACAACAGCAACAGCAACAGCAGCAACAAACAACAACAACAACAACAACAACAACCACAACATTAGCAACAACAAAAACGACACTGACAGAAATATAACCCTCATTTAGACTATGGGTTCAATATCAAACGTGGACTATATTTACGGCCAGAGCGGTACCAAACACGACAAGCAACGACGCCGACACCAACACCACCAGAGACCAACATCACCACCACCAGCAGCAGCAGCAGCAGCAAAAACAACCACAACAACACCCACCAACGAACAAAAATCTAAAACACAACAAAAATCAGCCACATCAACACCATCCACACCCTCCAAGCCTGCGCCATCAAATTCCACACACACCAAGCACACCAGAACACCAAGAAAAAAAAACACACCCACCCACACACGAACATTTACCCCCCGCCGTCTCGAAAGGGATGCGTGGCCAACGGTCAAATGACTTGAGGCAGACAACAGGTGAGTACCCCCCCACCCCCAACCACCACAAAACACTCTACAAACTCTCGAACGAAGAAACACCCATGAAAAAAACACACTCATGAAAAAAAAAAAAAAAAAAAACCAACCAACCCCGAAACTCCGGCCCCCTACCGCCGTCCAGTTCCCCCCACTCACATCCTGGCTGTTCTGGAGCGCCTCGATGACCTTCTCCCTCTCCCGCGCATCCGCAAACGTGCTCCCCCCCCGCCGAGCTACCGCCTCCTCGGTCAGTGCTCCCCCCGCCCACCCCCGACGCAAAGCCTCCGGGGGTGGTGGCAGCAGACTCCGCCGCATCCCCCGCCGGACCCTGGGAAGACGGGCCGGGAGTCACTAGAGCTCCCCCACGGGTGGGGTCCGCCGCCGTCGAGGCGATCTGGCGCTGCATCCCGGCCGTATTGTTGCCCTTCACGCTACCCCAGCCAGAGACGGTGGATGACGGGGACACGACGCTGCTGGTGCTGGTCACCAGGTTGCGCGCTAGCAGCGGGGGGTTGACAGCCTACAGGGGAGTTCAACGAGGGGGGAGGGGGTTTAGGGGTAGGGTTAGGGTTTAGCGTTGGGGTGTGTGTGGGGAGGGTGTACTCATTATCGTGCATGGCCGTAGTCATACGCCCATATACCCTTGCATCCCTACAATGCCGGGACGGAGTACGTCGGGTTTTCACCGACCAGGTAGACACGTTGGGGGGATTACTCATGTCACGCATCGCCGTAGTCGTATGACCCTACACCCTTGCATCCCTTCAACGCCGGGACGGCTTGCATCCCTCCGATGCCGGGACGAAGGAGCAGGTCGAGTTTTCGCCAACCAGACGAACGTCGGGACGGGGAACAGGTCGAATTTTCGCCAACCAGACAAGACCTTGCTCGCACCAAGCGAAACAAGCAAACGTTAGGTGTTTCGGCGAGAGTCGCATAACGTGTGAGCTGTATCCTACAGAAGACCACTCGTGGCGTGCACGGGGTGGGGTCGTCATGTTGCGATGGGTCAAGTAGGGGGGTTGGGGAGGGGGGGTAGGGCTAGAGTGAGGATCATCAAGGGTGGGGGTTGTGGGGTTGCATCACCTACACCCCAGTGAGCAAACCCATGTCACAAATAGCTCGACTGGGTAGTTGTCGTCTCTATCGCGCTGGGCATGAGGGCCGGGGTTCGATACCCGGCGGGTTCCCAAAACAAAAAAAAAAAAACACTATGTGCCTTTTTTTTTTTTCTCGTGTCGGGGAGAGCGCGAGAGCGTTGAGTTAGCAAAAATCCAAGGAAAAAAATCGACGGAACTGTGGGAATGCTGAACCCTATGATCGAAAACAAATGAAAACAATTATCCGCGGAGGAGAGGGGACAAGACACCTGTGACCACGGCTTTATCCAGAATGTTGCTGAGGGCAACACCTCCCACGGGTTGAGAGGGAAAAGTAAAAGTGGATGGTGAAGCAAAAAACAAAAAAAAACAAACTATCGTGTGTGAACTCTCACTCGCAACAAAGCCTTTGTCGGCGGGCAATAACAAACACATCACACGCAACAAGCGTCTCTCCTCTGCAGAAAAAAACACAAACCAGCTCACGAAAAAAACACAATTAGAAAAAATCAATGAAATAAAAAATGAAAAAACATACGTACGCAACCGAAACCAAAACTCACGGAGCGAGAAACGACTGTCGTCTCGTCGATACCCTCCAACCCAGCACCCGTGGGCGCCGCAAAGCTGTCCCTCTGTCCTTGCCCCTCCACCTCCCCACCTCCCTCCCCCCCCCTCCCCCCGCCGCCGCCGCCGTGACCATCGTCTCCGCCCCCTCCACCGAATTGGCACCACCCGCACCAACACCCCCAGCGCGACCAGCCTCCGCCACGACCGCCGCTTTCCCCGCTCCGCCATCCCCATCACCGCCCCCGACCCCCCTCGTCATCGCGACGGACATCTCCAAACCGGTCTCCCCCTCTTGCCCACGCCCAGAATAGCCCCCGGCGTTGGCGTCGCCTTGCCCCCCTCCCGACCCCCCCTCTTCGTCCGGTGACACCACCGCCGCTGCCGTAGCCGGGGCTGCGGCCGCCGCCGCTAACGCCGCTGCCGATGCAGACGCCGCCGAAGAAGCCGCCGTCGAGGCCGCCCACCACCACCGCGCCCTCGGCCTCCGAATCTCCTGCAACTCCTCCTTCGCCGCCCCGAGGAGCTGCTGCTGCTGCCGCTGCTGTCGATGCTGCTGCTGCTGCTGCTGCTGTTGCCGTCTCCACGGACGAACCAGGCTCATCCGCCTGAGGGACTACCCCCATAGCACTCGTGCCTGTGGTGGAGGGGGTGGTGCTAGCAGCGGCGGCGGTAGTGGTGGTGATGGTGGCTGGGTTTCCATCCGAGGCCGGCGAGGCGGTGCTGACTGTGCCGCTGTTTCCCGCGGGGACGAGCATGTTGCGGAACTGCTTGAGGGCTTTCGCCTGCCCCTTGAAAGCGATGCGGATCTCGATGTCCTTGCCCATGAGAGTCACGCTCTCCTCCGACGGAGTTTCGTGCACCTGGGAAAGGCATGACGGCCGAGGGGGAGCGGGAGCGGTTCTGATTATCATGCATGGCCGTAGTCGTACGACCGAGGATCTTCGATCCCTTTCGAGATGAAGCTCGATGGGAGGGGGGAGGGAGGGGGTTGCACTGATGGCAATGCATGACCGTAGTCGTATATGGCCTTAGACCCTCCTCGCATTAATAAAACGCCGGGACGGAACAGGTCGGGTTTTCACCGACCAGGCAGACACCGCTTGCACCAAGCGCGAAGCGCTGTGGAGTATTCCGCGAACCGCACGAAGCGTAAGCTGCATGGTCGGGGGGGGGGGGGGGGGGGGGGGGGGGGTGAGGGCTGTCTAGACCCGTCTGCTGTTCTTGGAACGGTCGGAACGGGGGGTGTATTTAGCCTGTTTCCCTGTAGCCTGTTTCGTAACTGCGGACTAGATATCAGGGAAAAAAGTGAAAACATCATCATCACCATCATCAATCAGACCTCGGCCCGGCTTCAAAAAGGGTTGAAATATAGTCGACCTTCACCTAATAACCCTAACCTCGAACACTGCACCCCTGCTAAAATTTCAAGGCCCCCGGGAGTTCCCCAGACCTCAACATCAACACCGAGCGCCTGAGATAATTCTCGGAATGAATGTGTAGTGAGGATTCCGTGTGGCCTATCAACCAACCACTGTGTCGAACCTTGGACAAGCCGCAGGCATAAAATACTGGGGACGGAGGAGGGGGGGGGGCGGCGGCGTACTCATTTTGTTGCTTGCCTTAGTCATTTGTCCATTGACCACGCATCCCTTTCGAGACGGAGCATTGTGCCTACTCCTAATAGAGACACCTCCAACAATTGGGCGCTCATTACGTTGTTTCTATAAATTACATAGAAACTTTTTGCTAATCTTATCCCCTTCCTGTTTGGCCTCCTGTGGCCACCATCTATCTCCTAGGATAGCGATCGTTTTTTCTCGCTGCTATTCATTGTATCAAACTCCTCCATGTCACATTCGTCTGTCTATTTTCCTCATCTCCTCTTCTAACACATCCCGTTCCTCCTAGTATAATTTAAATTCTCCTACTATGTGAGTTCTACTCTCTATTGCTTTGCCACACGGGCACATCTGTGCGTCTACTTCCTCCTCCTCCCGGCTACTGGTGTACCTCTTTCTTCTTTCTGGCAGGTCCAGGTCCCCTACACGAAAGCGCAGTTTCAGCGTTTTCGCAGGGTCCATTGGGCCATGCAAATACGTTTTCATTCCTATTCCTTCCCTCAATCCCCCGTATATCTCTAGGTGTTTTTTCCGATTCCACCTTGTTTCTTAGCGCTAGCCTTTCCCTTCTTTCCATATTTTCTTCTACTTCTGCCTTGTATCTCCCAAACTTCCCGGCGGACATCATCTCTTCTTGGTTTCCCCCTAGATCCTTCCATACTTTTTTCAACTACGCCATCCCACCTTATGACAGCTCGCCCTTTTGTTACTTTCTCCCATACAGCTCTATCAACTATGGCTGGCAACCTCTTTTTTGGCATGTTCCTTACTTTATATTGCCAGTTCAACTTTCTCATGTCTCTATTTGTCCTGAGTGGGCGCATTCCCAGTTCTGCTCTTAATACTGTATTACTAGTCGTACTTCAGCATCTTGGAGTTTTTCAGCTGCTGTCATTTGTACTGTTTCCAACTGTTTTACAAGTTTCGCGTTCCCTTCCCATACTTCTCCTGCATATTCTAGCTTTGGTACTATCACATTCATCAATATACATCTCTTAATCCTAGTGTCAAGGTTCGGGTCTGTTAGGATCGCATCCATCTTGCCTACTTGTGCCTTACCCTTTCCTATTACTTTTGCTATATGTGTATCCCAAGAGCAGTCTTTTGAGATCTCTACGCCAAGGTATGTATACTGGTCTACGATCGGCTGTTCATCTTCTCCCCACTTCCAACTGAAATTTACCGGGTTTACCTTATCTTCGTTGCAAACAACTACTGCGCATTTCTTGACGTTCGCCGTCACCCTCCATTTCCTGGTGTATTCTAGCGCCTTCTCTATTTGTTTCTGCAATCCTTCGGGTGTTTCTGATATCCCCACGAAGTCATCCGCAAACACCAATCCCGACACCGTATCTTCCCCTACCGTGACTCCCTGCCTTGCTCCCTCGACTGCTACAATCAGGTCGTTAATATATATCTTGAGTAAGTTAGGTGACAACGTACATCCCTGTGCAACTCCTTGTAAAATACCAACATACTTCACGATATTTCCCCGTCCAGCATCACAGCACTTCTCGCACATTCCGTCATCTTTTTCATCATTCTCCAAATATTTCCTCTGATTCCTGTTTCCCACAGTTTTTTCCACAATCCATTTCTCCATACTGTGTCGTAGGCTTTCTGCACATCTAGAAAGAAACAGTACGTTGTTGGTCCCGCGTCTTTCCTACCTTGAATAATGTTACCTAAGGTGTACACATGGTCTACGCAGCTACGGTTTGGCCTAAACCTTGCTTGTCCTTCGCTTATTTTGTCTTCCTTCTCCATCATCGTTCCCATTCTATCGTTCAAAATCTTACAAAATGTGTTGCCTACTGTGCTTACTAGCGTTATCCCTCTATAGTTCCCCGGGTCAGCCTTATCTCCTTTCTTGAATAAATTTACTACTACTCCTTCTCTCCACAGGTGCGTACACGTTTTTCCATATCCAGTTAATACAACATAACCATCATGGTAAGCATTCCTTCTCCCCCGTACTTCATAAATTCATTCACTATTTGGTCTGCCCCTGCTGCCTTTCTATTCTTAAGTTTAGCTACACACTTCTGTACCTCTTCCCTTGTGAATTATCTTTGTAACCCTCCATAACCACTGTCTTCCCTTTCTGATGTATCTACGTTCGCCTCTGCCCACGCGTTGATTTCCTTCTCGAATTCTGCATCGAACGTTTCGTTGGCTGTGGGTGTTCCTAGCTTTCGGTAATGCTCTACTAGTACCTCCCTTTTCCCGTTCGAACTACTAACCATCTTACCGTTCTGTGCTCTTAGAGTAGCTATTCCCGTGTCTGCCTCTCCTGCTTGTCTGCCAAGTATCCCTTTTATCCCTACCCACATCTGCTTCATCCCGCCCTCAAAGTCTTCATTTGTTTTATTTACCACGTCTTTCCATATCCCTTTCTTCTTCTCTACCATCTCTTTTACTTTCTTTCTAGCTATAGCATACTCCTCCCACCCTGTCGAAGTTTTACTCGATGTATACCGTGCGTGTGCCGTTCTCCTTGCTCTTATAGCCTCTTTCACTTCTTCATCCCACCATTTACCGCTCTGTTGCATACTATCAACTTCTTCCCTATAACTTTACTTGCTGTGATCTTGACCAACTGCTCCCATCCTTCTACTATCCTAGCTCCTGCATCATCCCTTTCTATATCGTTCCTTGTTGTACCTATTCTTTCCAACAGCTCGGAAAATTTCTCTGCATTTTTGGCCATCTCTTCTTGGAACTCTTCCCGTTTCTCTTTTACTTCTAGTTTATCTATTCTCCATCGATACAATTTCCTACCCCTTCTATGTTTGATAACTCTCGTCTGTTGACTGTCTGTCCATATTAGACAGTGATCCGTAGTTCCTATGTCCGCTGCGCACACATGTAGTTCCGTTTCCTTACCACTTCCATTTTCTACTACTATAAAGTCAAGGATAGAGCTTTCTCCCTTTTGTATGCACTGTCTAGTCCATTCCGTTTTTTGCCTTTTTTTTACTCTGTCGTTCAATGTTTTCATCTCGTTGTGCTTGAGGAACTTCAACATCTCTTCCCCATTCTTATTCTTTGTTACATACGCGTCCGTCATGGCAGGCAAGACGCAAACGGACATCATCGTGATGTTCATTTCTCGCGGTGGGTCAGTCACTTCATTCACCCGCTCGGGCATTCGGTCGGTCCCCTCGGTTTGTTGGTTGCTCGGCGGTTACTGGTCGTTCACTTTTCGTCAAAAATGGGTACCGTAAAAAGAAAAAACAGCAACGACATTGCCAGCTCGTACTGCTGTATTGCTGGATAGCGTATCGAAAATTCAAAATTTCGAGACACTTCTCGTACTGCGGCGCGAGAATAAAAAAAAACAATTTGCTTCAGCACATCTGCTGTTTGCTGCTGTGCGTGCGTACCTCCAGGAGCTCGTCGAGCGCTAGCTCGTGGTCGACTCCTCCCTTCTCGGACTTGACCACCAGCGTAGTCCCGTCGGGGGACAGCCGCAGGTGACGCAGCCGGGTCGACACAAACCTGCCTCGTCGAAAAAAACGAAACAAAAACAGAACACAGACAAACACAACCCACACAGGCAAGCAAAGAAAAGTGAACCGGATAGTCTAAAAAGGCAGCAACCGGTATGCAATAAACAACGCTCACATTTCGAGCAAGCAAGCAAGCAAGCAAAAACGAGAAGAAAAAAAAAAACGAGCGGGAAAAAAAGTCGCGAGCAGAAGCAATAAGCGAGCAACCACACGAAACGAAAGAACCAACACAGAACGAGCAGAGGAACACACCAGCAAGGAAGGACGAAGTGAACAAAGCCAAGAGACGATCGGGCAGCAGCTAAAAAATAACCGCACTGACACAGGGGTTTAGCAATAACTCCAACAGAGGCATCGTCAACACCCACAACACCAACACCAACACCTCCATCCCCACGAACACCTCCCAACACCATCACCAACAACCCAAAACCCAATTCCACTTTCCCCCCCCGCCCAACCCCCCTCCGCCCCCCACCCCTTCTCCGCTTACGTTCGCGGCAGCGCAGCAGGCTCCGGCTCCGGCACCTGCTCCCCCTCCTCCCAGCTCGAAGCGACCCTCCGCGCCATGATCCAGGTTCTTTCCCCCTCGCCCTCCCTGCCCGGCGTAGGCGCCGCCAGCAACTCGTCCTGCCCCGGCAGGGAACGGAAAGCAGAAGGTTCGCCGGTCTGTCCCGGCGCCGTACCCGCCGCTGCCGTGCCCCCCGTCAACGAAACGCCTTCGTTACGGACTCCAGAACCCGCGTCCAAGCTAGTGCTCCTGTTGTAATATTACACGTAGTGGCAAGAGCGGAGAGAGGGGAGGGCAGGATGGGGGATGGGAGGGGACGGGAGGGAGGGAGGGGGGAGCGGAGGGATGGGGGACAGGGGGTCGGGGTCGGAGTAGGGATAACGGGGGAAGGGCAAGGGGGGGGGGGGGGGGGGGGGGTAGCAGGTGCAGGGTTAGGGTCGTCGCTCGCCCTTGACACGCGGGTACACGGTACATAACCGGAGTGCACAAACTCTTCTCTATTTCCTACCGCAAGAAATTTACAGAAAAATGGTGGCTGCCTGTGCCTACTCTACAGAAGCAGACCGTTCAGAGAGGGCACCCCCATTGCCCCCAAGGCGGTGCCCGACAAACGAACGCGCCAGATAGTCCAACGAAGCTGCCCGCGGCCGTTCGTCCAGTAACGCCGAGCTAACGCGACGCAGGCCGCGCGGAAGAACCCGCCTCACACAAAAAATAACGAACCGCAAGAACCACGACCTCCCGAGCCGGAAGGGAGAGGTGGAGGGGAAGCAAACCCGAGCAACACGCCCTCCAGTCCTGCCCCGCTCCACTCAAGCAGCCGACCAAACAACATCTTCATACCCTTAACAAAACGACCAACGCGGCCCCGTTCCCAGTCCCTCCCCATTCCCCCTGCAATCGTCCGGGCGTAGGCCAGAACATCGACCCGCCCTCCCCCAGCCCAAAAACAACCAACCTGCCCAACCACCCACCCCCTCCCCCGTGCCCAAAACATCCCCTTGACCAACCATCGCACCCCACCTAACCTCCATTCCCAACACCACCTCACCCCCACCGCCACCCAACCCGCCCCATCTCTACCCCACCCCACCCCACCCCACAGCGCACCCACCTTCTACGCATTCCAGGCCCAGAGGAACTATCCCAACCCTCCACCGCCTCCATCTCTAGGGCGGTCGTGTCCATCGCCGCCTGCTCGGCGGCGGCCGCCTTCCCGGCCTCCTTCGCGGCCCTCGCCGCGCCGGCGGCGCCAGCCGCCGCGTTAGCGGCGGCCTTCGCCGCCCGATCCGCCGCGGCCTCCGCCTCTTCCTGCGTGCTGGCGTCGGCGGCGGCAGCCGCCGCTGCCACGGCGTCCGCCGCGCTCGACGACGCCCGCCTGCCGGCTGCCGCCGCTAGCTCGGCGGCCGCCGACGCGGCTGAACCCACCTGCGCGACCGCGCCGTCGGCGCCGGCCCCGTTAGCCTCCCCGGCGATCTGCTCCCGCGCGAGGCGCCCCGCCGCTGCCCCCGCCGCCCCGGCGTCTACTGCGCCATGCGCGTCGCCGCCGCCGTATGAGGGCGCGGCGTAGGCGTCGGACTCGGCGGCGATCCCGGGTTCAGCCGCGGGCGAGCCGAGCTGCGCTTTTTGCCCCTGTCTAGAGACCGATCCTAGCGCCGACGGCGGAATGGACACCTGACAAGAAATGTATAGTTTAGATGTACATGGGCGTTTTTTCACGCGGCGGGTCGAACGATAGGCTGTTGTAAGTCGGCGTGTTTGCAGGTCGAAAGATAGCTTGGTTGGTGTATCATACGTTGGCGATGTCGTTTCGGATTCGGTTTTCGTGTATATTTTTCTCCATTTGTTCTTTACAAGTTCCTGTTTTTCTTAATTTATCGTTGTTTACGTACGTTTTGCCTTTTGGTTATGGTGTCGGTTTGGTTGTGGGTTTCGGTGGGTTTTTGCTCCGGTTGTTTCGGTTCGGGTTTGGTTTTGAGATTTTAGTGCTCGATTTGATTTCGGTGTTTATTTCGCTTTCTCAAGGCAACGAGCTATGTGAGACCAACAACAAGAAAACATCCACCCATTAATACTACGACGACGAAGTGCATATTTCGGGGGGACATACAAATCAGGACAAAATATTATTTCTCAGTGAAAAAGCTCCACCAGGTAATATTTAGGTGGTGTATCTAAACCATAAAACAACGACACATCCCGCAAACCACAGCAGTAAACGTGAATAAATCAACCTACATTAGATCCTTCACTTGCCGACGAGACATTTTTTTTATATATATATATATATATATATATATATATATATATATTTATCATCACTTTTACTTTCCAGCCCACTCGTAGGAGGTTTTACCCTCGACGATCTTCTGGACAAGCCGTGGTCACAGGTGTCGTCCCTTCTCCCCCCCGGTACGTGCCTTTATTTTTTATCGCGCATAGGGTTCAGCATTCCCACTGCTCGTCGATTTTCATCGAATGTACAGCTAACTCACGCTCTCGCGCTTTCCGCTAATAATCAATTTTATGCAAGAAAAAGTCCCTATGAGCATGCACTCGGTGAGATTCGAACTCACGAAATTGATCTTGATAGGCTCGCGGACCACCTACCAAGCCACCGGTATATACGTACGTACGAATATACACATATAATATATATATTTAATCATTTTCACTTTCCAGATTAACTCGTATTAATAGGAGAGTTTACCCTCAGCGGTCTTCTTCTGGACTCTAGACAAGCCGTGGTCACAGGTGTCACCCCTTTCTTCCCCGGTACTTGCCTTCACTTAGTCATTTTTATCGCGCATGGTAGGGTTCGGTTCAGCATTCCCACCGATTGTGCTCGTCGAGTTTCATCGAATGCTGTTGAATCACGTTTTCCCGCTTTCCGCCAATCAACGATCATGCAAGCAAAATTCCTGACGAGTACGCACGCACTCGGTGAGACTTGAACCCACGAAATTGATGTCAGTAGGCACGCGGAGCGCCTACCCAAGCCACCGGGGACGCCATGCTGCGCAAGACTGGTGGTGCCGGTATCAAACAGATCCCGTCCGTCCTACACGTGCGGAGAGAGCCGTCGAGCCCTGCCGATCCCGCCAGGCGAGCATGGCAACATCAATTCAACCGTTTCAAGACTGCAGTCCCGTTTATGGGACAAGTTACTTAGAATTTGACTAGTTTGTCTCCAAAGAACGGGATTGCAGTCCAAAGATAGTTAATCTACAAACATCTGCCCGGAAAGATCGAGATCATGGAACGGGGATCTATCTGACTAGGTTTGGTCCATTGTTGACAAGGTGCCCACCTGGCGTGACGTATCATCCGCGTACTCTCCAGTTCCCTGTCCGGCATTAGGACGGTAGGCGAGACCCTCGTCGCCAGACTCGCCATCGCGCGAGTAGCACTCCTCCTGCAAGACAGCACAAAAAAAAAAAAAAAAAAAAAAAAGTTAAACGTGGAGCGCCGGTGAGGTGTGCGGTGAATCGCACGAAGGGTGAGGTGCATCGTATATTCGACAAAAAACAGAAAAAAAAAAACTATTTACTGGGGGGGTACATAGTTAATAGGACCTATGGTATACATCAAAACCTATATATTTACATATTTTTACTAACAAAAATTGGTCCCGTTAACTATGGACCCCCGTAATACAACAAACAACCACGACTCAGCTGGATCGAATATTTTCTCAAAACTCATCTCTGTGTTTCTTCACTCTAAGCCGTTCTTTCTGCCTGTCGACACCCAGCACAACCATCTACAGCTAGAAATCGCTGAAACCTCGATCCCACGATCATCAACTTCTTGACACCGCGACCGCTCAACCTGTCGCTCGGAGATGAACCATCCATGGACGAGATGACGAAAGCATGTCAAATTGGAAAGCTGTTGGGCCTCCCTGTTGGTTGGGCCTCCCTCCCGTCCTAAAAATCCACCACCCCGCATATATTCGCCCAGTGCTTTCACAACATCCTTGTCAACGTTTGGGTAACGGGAAAAGTCCTCCAGCAATGGAAAGATGCGGTCATCAAGGTCCTTCACAAAAAGAAGGACCGAACTGATTGCCACAACTCCAAAGGGGTTACGCTTGTCGCCCACGCAGGCAAAGTGTTGTTGAAAATCGTCGCGTCCCGCCTTAGCAACTAAGACCCAGAGAACACTCCCTGAGGAATAGTGTGGCTTCCGCCCCGCACGATCAACGATCGACATGCTGTTCGTCGTGCGCCGGTTGCAAGAGCTAGGACGAAAGAGGAACACCCCCCTGTACGTGTGTTTCATCAATCTGCAGACAGCGTACGACTCTGTCGACCGAGAACTGCTGTGAGGGGTTGGTACTCGCACGCTCTGTCGTACCAACCAAGATGCTCACAATCATCCGCAATTTTTCCATGAAGACATGCGGGCTCGCGTGCGTACGGATGACGGCGAGACGGCGAGCACTCGGAATGGTTTGTATATGTCACGCAAGGGGCTGCAGCAAGGCTAAGTGCTATCACCGCTACTCTTCAACGTGTTATTCGCTGCCGCGTTGCACGTCGTATTGGTACGCCTCAGGAAAGGCGAAGCCATCGAAAGGGATTTGGTTCAACTCAACGACGTTGGAGCAGTCGAAACAGAGGAGTCGGAGCCGTTGGCTGTATGGGCCATGTTGTGCGCCGAAGACGCAGGAATTGTCTCGAAGTCGGGTGAAGGACTCGATAAAAAGATGACAGTCACCGTGACTGTCTTCAAAGCAGCAGGCGTCACGGTATCGGAAATGAAGACAGAGACAACGCTGATACGAACACCGGTCCAGACACGCCTTACCCCACCGCTCGTCATCGAAACCGCTAGGCCAGATATACAAACGGACGGCCCAGTTCTTACACCTGGGCAGCATTATCCGAAAAAACGCTGACCTCCGGCTCGAAGTCTCGACCGACGGATCCGTCTCATGCGGGCGTATGCCTCAAACGGTTCGGCCCGGAGTTGCACGATAGGACGACCGCCCCGCTTAGCCTGAAAGTCCGAATGCTGAAGGCCGAGGTAATTGAGACCCTGCTGTACGGGTGAGAGACGTGAACCCTCAGAGCGGAACACTTCGCCAAGTTCCGACCGGCTCAGCAAGTCCTCTTGCGAGTCATTGGGTTGCAGCGACGAGAGCGTACCGACTACACCACCCTCTCGTACGCCAAGTCCCTCAAGATGACGCGTTGCGAGAGCATCGAACCGACCATCCGTAAACGGCAGCTCGTTTGGCGGGTTCCATGGCGCCGCAGAGCAAGATGCGACTGCCCAGTCGAGCGATGTTCGGGACGATGGTTGGTGGGGAGAACACGAGATCTGACTACCCAGTCGAGCAATGTTCGGGACGATGGTTGTTGGGGAGAACACGAGACCTGGCGGACAGTTTATGACATGGCATAGATGCACAGTCCAAGACCTTAGTAAGCTCCGAGCCACCGAAGGATCAACGCAACACTCCCCCTTTTAGTGTTTGGAGTTGAGACCGGGCTGCGGTCCACCGCAGCAAAAAAAGCGGGGAAATTGTACCGGGGGGGGTCGCGAAGCAGTCGAACGGTTCATGGTGAAGTGGGACGAGGATAAGGCACAGCTGAGTGGGCGGCGCCGCGCATCCGCCGTGGGTGATGCTCAAGGGAAAGGGGGCAGGGGGGGCAACAGGAGGAGTAAGAAGGAAACACCACCAACGGAATGGGGGCAGGGGGGCCAACAGCAGGAGTAGAAGGGAAACCGCGGTGGACGAAAGTAGGAAGGAGACGGCAGACAGGGTAGCAAGGCACCAGGCCGACTAAAAACAGTACCGATTTATGTAGTAAGTGGAACATGTCTACACTACTCGAACCGTCACCTGCTGCTGCAGCAGCAGCTGGTTCGAACGCGACCTTCCCGTCCTTTTTCCTCCTTCTCTTGTTGCGCTTTGATCCTCCGTGATTTTTTTCATTTGACTTATTTTTCTAGCTTTCTTCCGTCTTGTCCCCGTGAAAGAAGACGTGTTTCATGGGTGGATGGCGAGCTTGCTTTGATTGTTTCGCATTGTCTGACGCATCATCTACGGGGACGAGGCATGGCTGACGAAAGCACGAAGGAGAAGGCAGACCAGGTAGCAAAGTATCAGAACGACTACCATCAATACGGGGGACCATAGTAAATAGGACCAAATGCTGTTAGCAAAAAAAGGGAAATAGATAGGTTTGTGTGTGTTCCATAGGTCCTATTTACTATGGCCCCCCGCAATAGTACGTAGAACCTCTACGCCACTCGGACCACAAAAACTGCTGTATATATCTGCCTAGAGGGTGTTTTTTTTTGGGGGGGGGGGGCTTCGGTTTGCCTACTATTTCTCTTCGTTCTTAGTCTGAGTCTGTTTATATGCGGGGGGTACTGTTTCTTCAGCTCGTTCTGTATTGTATGCCACATCTCTAATAATAATGAAAGAAGGGCAAGACACTTTTTCCTTCTCTCTCGAATTATTTTTTATTTTCTTTCGTTTTGTCTTCTTCAAAGAATGTGCATGTCGTGACTGTCAGCGCGATGACAGGGCACTATTGCATTGTCTACCCTGCTATCTCTGAGTCGCAGTTTTGTCACCACAGAGCTTATATCTCTCCATGAATAGGATTCAAGAATCGGCACGGACACTGGTTGTGCTGGATATCGACGGGTAGAAAGAACGGTTTGATGTCAAGGACACATGCAGTCAGTCTATAGGACCCACCAGCACTTTCAATTATTAATAAAATGAGCCGTTTGTGAGACGGACCTCGAGGGCACCTTGTGCGTACTTTCCTACCGGTACTTCCTTGCACATTTAGTACGATGACGTCGATCCACTTGGAACGAGGCGGGAAACAGTGCAAGGCAGAAGAATTGAAACAAGTTCATACTGCTGCTGCTGCTGCTGCTGCTGCTGCTGCCGCTGCTGCCGCTGCAATGCTGCTGTCAAGGCCAAACCGCAAACTTCTTCCAGTCGATTCGTAAGCCATTTCGATTTTCCTGCTGCTGCTGCTGCTGCTGCTGCTGCCGCCGCTGCTGCTGCTGCACCGCGCATCTGCAAGGCTAAACCGCAAAAACTTCCAAGTCGATTCGTACCTAATTTTCCATTGTCCTCATTCCGAGGACCCATTTCTTCATTCCGAGGACCCAATTCTTCACTTCGAGCACCCATTTCATCACTTTGAGAACCCATTTCTTCACTTCAAGGACTCATTTCTTCACTTCCACAGCAGTACTATTAATATTAATACCACAGCAGTATTAATAGTATATAGTCCGTCGTCCGTAAGTAACCCCGGTGGCTTGGTAGGTGGTCCGCGAGCCTATCAAGATCAATTTCGTGAGTTCGAGTCTCACCGAGTGCATGCTCATAGGCAGGGACTTTTTCTTGCATAAAATCGATTAGCGGAAAGCGCGAGAGCGTGAGTTAGCTGTACATTCGATGAAAATCGACGAGCAGTGGGAATGCTGAACCCTATGCGCGATAAAAAATAAAGGCACGTACCGGGGGGGAGAAGGGACGACACCTGTGACCACGGCTTGTCCAGAAGATCGTCGAGGGTAAAACCTCCTACGAGTGGGCTGGAAAGTAAAAGTGATGATTAAAAAAAAAAAAAAAAAAAAAAAAAAAAAAAATGCCAGCCTGAAAAACCGGCGATATTGCGGCAACTGGCACAACTCCGGATTGGAGAATATTTAGGTTTTAGTAGACACTGCCGTGCCAGCCTAAAAATACCGGCGCTTCGTACTGAGGGGCCACTGCTGTATACCTGGTACTTGATACAATTACAGTTAGTACGAGATTATATCACGGGGGACCATAGTAAATGCGACCAAGTATTGTGAATAAAAACACGTAAACATATAGATATTTTATGTAAACCGTAGGTTCTATCAACTATGGACCCCCGTAACAGGAGCCTCGTCCTGCTGCTACTACGGCATTCATCACCACAGATGGCATTGTGGCGATGGGAAAGAGTGATATCGGCACCAGGTGCGTACAAGAGCAGTCAGTGCTCTGTAACCATGTCTTCCACGTCAAGAAACCCGCTGTCGGTGCGAATGGCATCAGAGTATATATCGTAACCCCCGCCCGGTCCGGTTGACCCGTCGCGAACGCCACGAACAAAAAATTTAGACGCTTAGTAATAACATGGTACGTAAAGTCATTCGGTTGTTGAAAAAAAGCGAAGTTTTGCTCAACTTTTGCTCAACTTTGGACAAAAACGAAAAACAAATAAAAAATACGCTTAACACCGGTCCCCACTTACCATGGTACGAGGGAATATGTCGTACTGCCGCTATTTTTTACCATCGTACGTAAGCTGAAATATTTGCCTGCCAGAAAACCAGATCCGTCTGGTTTGGACGATCGTTACCACCGGCCGTGTTCGTTCGTATTCAACGTCATACTATTAATGGGGCCTACTCAGTTTAATGTGAAGAACACACACACACTCATTAATATCTGTAGGAACCACGCCCACACGAAAGAACACCCCGACTCACACCTTGTGTATATGCTGTGTATGTATGCCCGACTCACGCCTTGTGTATATGTATGATACGTACGTGCGCGCAACGCGTGGGTAGCGTACAGCGCACGTACGGGTACGGGTATAGTACAGCAGAACGTAAATACTCACGGTACCTTGTACAAAAAATACAGAAATACGTACGAGTACTCGTATTATAGATCTGTCTGTACTCGTAGGGCGTGCGCAGCACGACGTATTTCTATCTTTGTTCTATCGCATTGTTATCGCGTCACGACGTCGCCACGTCGTCGCCACAGAGTGCACATTCTTCGTGAACGCTACAACAACAACAACAACGACCAAAAAACCTGGTCGCCGATATTTCAACAACCCAACGACTTCCAGGTGCGGTCGGCTGCATCGGTCTTCTTCTGATGCCCGTGGAAAAACACTGAACTACGTACATGTACAGCGAAGAAACATGCACATTCCGAATTCCATGATGATTTCATTCATTGCACGTATGTATGTAAATATTCAATATCAACATTAATAGTTCGACCGTGCTACGAGGTACCCTGGTACAGCAGAAATAATACGTATTACGGGGGTCCATGGTCGGCGTCCCCGGTGGCTCGGTAGGTGGTCCGCGTGCCGATCAAGATCAATTTGGTGGGTTAAAGTATCACCGAGAGCATGCTACGTCGTACGTAGTACGTAGGGACTTTTTCTTGCATGAAAAATTGATTAGCGGAAGGCGCGAGAGCGCGAGTTAGCTACATTCGATGAAAATCGACGAGCAGTGGGAAGGCTGAACCCTACGCGCGACAAAAAATAAAGGCACGTACCTGGGGGGAGGAGGGACGCCACCTGTGACCACGGCTTGTCCAGAAGATCGCTGAGGGTAAAACCTCCTACGAGAGTTAGGCTGGAAAGTAAAAGTGATGATACAAAAAATAGTAAATACCCGGTAGGACTTAAGTTCACACAAAAACGTATATATTACATATATATTCTACTATTACGGGGGTCCATAGTTAATCGGACCTGTGGTATACATAAAAAACTATATATATACCTATTTTTACTAACAATATTTGGTGCTGTTTACTATGGACCCCAGTAATAGTGTATACAACTATTATACCAATTGAAATAGGCGACCGCGGGCGAGCGTTAACAGCAACTCATCGAACAACGCCACGAACAATCAACAACAACAGGTTCAACTGCTGCCGCCTCGTACGAGCCGGGTCAGCCAAGACCAGCTTTATCCGTATTACGGTGGACCATAGTAAATAGGACCAGCGATAAACACAAGAACCTATATATTTCACTATATTTACCCACAATATTTGGTCCCATTTAATATGGTCCCCCGTAATAGTTGGTCACGCACATTTTCAGTCCGTTTTTTCGGACTTTAGTCTGAAAAATTGACATGTGCTTCATCATAGTCTTCCCGAGGGATTGATTGATTGCTGCACCACTTGTTTTCTTTTTTCGGGAGCTAAGGCACATTGAAAAAAATACGCAAAAAAAAATCATAAAAAAATGTGATGCAGTAATGAATCTCTTGTCTTGCCCGTAAGAAAGGCGTATAAAAATTCCAGGTCAAAAAAAAAAAAAAAAAAACTGGTGTGAGAATCGGAGATTTTTGTGGATCTCATCGTAATATATTAACGTTGTATAGGATATCGTATACACGCCATATCTCTTGACGGAGATCGAATTAGGCGATAGTAAGGGTTTCTTTCCTTAAGGCATGCCTCAAGGAATCTTCACGCCGAGTACCCCAGCGGCATCGGTTATCGGACTTTCCTATAGACTTTAGTGTTGACATTTGACGGACATTGACAAAAAAAAGTTTCAACCTTACATTTCTCGACGAAACCACATCGGATTCCAAAAAATTCGGGGTCGGCAGATGCACTGCCGGCCCAATGACCAATGAACACTACTTGTTGCCAAATTGCAAGGCATAGGAGTTCCAAACGGTTGCCAAAGTGCAGGACGAATATAAAAAAGCTGGTCTATAAATAGGCTGGCCCAGCTCCTGCGACCTTATTGTGCACCGCGTATCGCCTACTGGTATATATAAATATATATGTATATCTCCTTCCGTCGTTGACCCCTGCTATACAGAAACGCAAAAAACAACCGCTAGTTCCAAAATCTTCCCTCTTCCGTCGGTGCGCGCCCTTCCGTCGACGCGAGAAATCAACCAATCAATTTCGACGCTTTACACGATGGAATCCGTGTTCGTAACTGCGACGTCGAGTGTGTGTGTGTTCTTCACATTGAACCGTTCTTCTACTCGTCGACATCCAGCAAGCCCAGTGTCCGTGCTGATTCTTCACCCTAGAAAGATACGAGCTCTGTGGTCACAGACTACGACACAGAGATAACACACCGTAATGCATTAATAGCCTACGCAATACCATGCCTTCGCACTATGTGCGGCCGACACAACATACATACACACGCCAGCAACCAAAATACACCATAAAGAAAGAGAAGCAACGAAGAAATCAAACCGAAAAAGAAAAGGAGAAGAGTACGTACGTACTGCTGTTGTATCACCCTTGTATTAGTGGTACTGCTGCTTCCGTTGTGGGAACAAACCACTCAAATTCCAAGTAATTTGACGCGAAAACGGGGACTACTGCAGTCCTAAACGGGCCAATTGTGCTTCATTCCTCTGGGAGCTGAAAAGCTCAAGGAACACCCACTCCCGACGCCTAAACGTGTGCTTGACCACCCCGAAACTGCCGTCTCCTCACCTACGGCACCATGTCCACTGCAGAGAGCAGAGTTGAAGTTTGAAGAGTCGCGCGTTACCGTTAATATTAACATATTATCAACACAAAATACAAACAAACTCGTTTTCGGGTTTCGTTTGAACGTTAAGGCCCGGGTTTCAACGGTTTTTGCCTCCTCGCCGCGACAATATTCTAAAAACGTAAGAAAGCGGAGATAACGATGAATGAAAATCCCCGTCCCTGTATTTTGTCCTGATAAACAAGGTGGATAATAAACTTGGGGCTGGTGATTACGGATCCGATGACACACCCTCTGGTACATAACTTTGAAAATCGTACTCCAGCGCTATCAATGACTATATATCAGGTAAAATGAAACGTATGGAACGCTGCTGACCTGTTGGCGCATTTTTCTTGGCGCCAAAATTTTTCTTGGCGCCAAGGAGAATCTCAGCACTTGTCTCACCGCTAACACGACCGACCTCAAAATGCCCGGATCGAACGAATACAAACGGAATCATGACCGCACAGCAGGTGTACGAGCAGCTGATACGTACCACTTTTTAGTCCCACTACGCACTTGTTGCTGAGGCACACAACCAGGGAACTATCACCCGAATACTCGAATGTGTTGAGAATGTGCTGCTTTCATGGCTCAACTCCCAACCATCTGGAGGTCAGAGCTTTGATCGCATCGCTGTTGAGGGTGTGAAGCTGTAACCAATCTAAAACGACCAAGGCGCGTCGTTCGAAGATGGGAACGGGAAAGAAATCCGCCGAGTGTTTTCTACCCGTGTGCTTTTTGCTTTTTTTTCCTCTTAAGTTCTTCAGGTTTTGCAGGGTCGCGGTGTTTTGTTTGTTTTCGTTCCACCTTCTATATATCGCGTTGCATGACGGCTTCCACCGTTTCCCCACTTTCCTTTTTTTTTTTTCAAGGCCGAGGTATTAGCGTCTCCACAGCGAACATCGCTCGATGCCGGACGGCGCCTGTTGTCGAGCGGTACAAATGATAGATGTACCGGGGTACGTTTTCGACGCCTGTTCTCAACTTGAAGGCATCGTATTGTTTGGTGCTGGCAGATCAAAGTTGGTACGAATATAGTTGTGCCAATAGCATACGCGCTACATACCATACACCACAGCACCAAGGAGCGAAGTGAAACAGAAAGCGGAAAGCGGCGGACGGACAATAGACTCGCTCCTCCTATCTGGCATATACGTGCATATTCTATTCATACGTACTGTTAATATTAATACCCACGGTACCATCCATACATACGCACGTACCAGTAACAAACGCCGAGGGAAGGGAAGCCTCGAAGCCACGTGTCGTCGTCTCGACGACTTGACGACTGAGTTCATGAAAAAAAAATAACGACCTGGTTGTTGGTGGTTATTTTCGTGCGCATCACACTTCGTTGTTCGTCATTCGTCGTCCGTGCGTACCTGGTATATGAACACCAGAACGATCATCATGTGATACGAGGTCGACATGCCTACAGAAGTACGCTCGCGAACACCCGTACGTAGCGGACATAAACATGAATAATGACATCATATATATGCATGTTCATACATACTACTTTTACTGCTGCTGTACATCACAAATTCGTTGCTCGTCCTGCTCATTCGCGAATTAATCCCTTCGTGAGTTCGTGCGTGTCTTCACATTGAACCGTTCTTTCTACCCAAGATGACAGGAGACAGCACTTTCACCTTGACACCTACGCCAATGGTAACGAGAAGTCCAAAAGTTTTCTTTCAAAAATATGGCTTTATAAAACAGCCGAAAATATCCTCGTACCGCCGCTGTGGGAAAAAAGGGGAAAAAAACGTTTTATTTTTCCTTTTTTTTTTCGAAGGGCTGCAGGCGGCGCAATTTGTACTCGTTGCAAATTGTCCACACGCTGATAAAAATCAGCTCGTGCCACGATAGATGCTCGATCTCGATATAGACTTAGCCCATGGCCAACCCGCTTGGTGTCGGGCATGGCCAACGAGTATAGATGACGGCATCGAAGATAGAAAGGGGATAAATGCTCTAGGGGGCAGAGCTTGCCGGCGGCGTCTTGCGGTATCCTCCCAAACCTGAATAAAAGCCTGTTTTTTGCCATTCGAGGCGGATCGAGAAAATTTGTCTTCTGTTTGGTACACACCAGCGGCTAATTGTTTTTTCATCTTACGCCTGGCCAGCGCCCGCCACACGTCATTGGCCATTGTGTGAAGAGGGTGACCCAAGGGTGGGTCGGAGCCCCTAACGAGCGCACTCCGTTCAGAATTCATGACGCCATCGTCGGTTTTGTCGATCGATATCTGTCGAGGACTCGGAATCTCGCCGCTTCGAACCAAAGATCGGCCTGAGTTTTTCTCAAGCCGATCTTGGCCCAACATCGGCCCCAGATTCGCTTTTTTCGGGCTATATTCCAAAAGTTGGGAACTTTTTTTTTTTCTAAACGTGCCCCCAGGAAGCGTGTTCTAAAATTTCTTGGCGGGTATCTTTTGGAATTCAAACTTTTTATTGGTACTTCGCGTTCCCATTGACATAGGTCTGACAGACAGCAACTTTGCCTTGACATACATAGCCTTTTGACCAACAATAAAATACTGGGGTTTAGTGCGGAACAACCGACCCTAATCCCTCGACAGCGCACGTTTTGCCTTTTGCTTGACACGTCTCCTGACATCTTGGCTTTCTACCCGTCGACATCCAGCACAACCAAAATGTCCGTGCCGCTTCCTCAATCCTATTATTATCAACAGAGTTTTATAAGTTCTTTTGAAACCTCGCACGAGTCCTTAGTATTAATATTTGATATTAATAGTTGCCTCTCACAAACCAGAGGCGACGGGCAGGCAGCAGTAGATTGTAGATTGGCGGGGGGTCCTTAGGGGTCACCATTGAGTTTGGACCAAAAGTTCGGCGTCATAAATAGCGTGTATCAAGGTATCCATTGATATCGATAGTACCAGGTACTAATAATATTAATAGTACTTGCGCGTATTACATGTGTGTGACCGCGGACTCCTTGGTTTGAGACAATATACTCGTGCTACTACGGGGGTCCATAGTTAATAGGACCTATGGTGTGCATAAAAACCTATATATTTCCCTATTTTTACTAACCAAAATTTGGTCCCGTTAACTATGGACCCCCGTAATAGGTACCAGAGAGGGATATTGGTATGATGTCACTATATACCAGGTACCGCTGTCCGTAAATATAACGATTTTTGGTACATAAATTATAAGGAACTTAATATGCAAAAGATAACTGTCCTTACGGACCAAGTGGTCTATATTACCAGGCAAGCATGCATGCATCATATAAGGTGTTGTGTGCTTTGTGCTTTGTGTGTACGAGTACTATGAATAGGTCGGCTATGAACATCGACGAGACAAAATGCGCACTCCTCCATCACGTGAGTCTTGTACATCATTAACAAACGTAATACGTACTTCCTCTATTCAGATTTCTACAGCAGCAGTACTGGGAATTTTCCAGGAATTTTCCTATTCGGGTGGCTGCACTCGGCACTGCTCTGCACTGCCACTGCCGCACTGCACGACAAATCGGCGGGGGCAGGGCGCGATGGGGGGGGGTAGTCATTGTCATGCATGGCCGTAGTCGTATGACCATAGACCCTCGCATCCCTACAATGCCGGGACGGAGCACGTCGGGTTTTCATCGACCAGGCAGGCATTGCTTGCACCAAGCGCGAAGCGCCGTGAGGTGTTCGGCGAGTCGCATGAAGCTTGAGCTGCATCGTACTAAAAGAACCGCTTGCGAGGCGGACTTGCATACGGACGACAACTTCAAAGAGTTAATTAATTTCCGGTGCGGCCGCTTCTGGAGACAGCAATGGGGTTACCATGAAACTGCCTCGTGGGCGCCTTACCATAAATACTACATGATTCGAGCATTCCCCTTGTGCGGAGTAAAGCTTCTCCACCCCGCACAAATAATCCAACTCGGTCGACAGCTGTGAGCGAGCGCCAAAAAAAAAGAAAAAAAAAAGGTGCCCTGGTCGACTACGAAAGCTCACGTGTTTTACAGAGTCGTCGCCAACCGACGCCAACTCAACCTCTATCAAATCGCGGGGGGGGGGGGGGGGGGGGGGGGGGGGGGGGTGTTGTTCGTTATCGTGCATGGGAGTAGTCATATGACGTGGACCCTCGCATCGCCACAATACCAGGACGGAGCACGTCGGGTTTTCACCGACCAGGCAGACATTGCTTGCACCAAGCGCGAAGCGCCGTGAGGTGTTGGGCGAGTCGCACGAAGGGTGAGCTGCATCCCACAAAGAACCGCTTTAGACGCGGATTTTCTTGCATATGGATGGATTACAGCATCAATGAATTGATTTCAATGTGGGGGGTGTGCCCATTCATCGCTCACTTGCGCAGTTTGAAAGCAGGCGACACGCACACCCCTTTCGAGGCGGAGCACCGTTCCTACTCCAAAATACAAGACTGCTCAAACATCTGGGGGGCGGGCGCTCACTACGCGTTTCCCAAACCCTATATACACAGAAACGTTTTGCTCATCTCAGCCCCTTCCCGCTTCGCCGAACCGGGAAGGGGAGGGAGGGCGGCAAGCAAACGATTGCTCCCATCCACCAGAGAGTCGGGAGTGCAAAAGGGAGTGCGGAGGTACTCAGGAGAGAGCAGATAGACCCCTTTCATCTTCGTTCGGACCGTTCTTGCCATCCACCATTGCTGCCGTAGCGGTGGTGCCGGCTTCCCGCCATGGTAGTGTCTGTTTTTGTTCAGGGGTTTCTTTTCATACTCATGCCTTCGCATTAGCTTAGCCCTTCTTCTTTCTTCTCCTCCCCTCCCTCCCTCCCTCCCTCCCTCCCTCCCTCCCCCCCTCCCTATAAATACTACGGGGGACCATAGTAAATAGGACCAAATATCACTAATAAAAATAGCAAAATATATAGGTTTTCCAGTGTTACCGTAGGTCCTATTTACTTTGGTTCCCCGTAATAATCGTTTCTCAGTCCCGGGGTCACAAAAGCAGGCGCTCTTTTCCCCTCCTCCCGATCGTGAAATCAACCGCTTGGCGCAGATGGGACTACCAACTAATAATAGTGTGGCAGTGTGCGGAGTAGTAGTGCCGATTTGGCCGCCGTACTAGTGCCGGTATTGCTGGCTCCCTACTGCGAACTCGCTTCGGAAAAGAGTATACTAACCAGCGTGATAGCAGAGTGCGGCGAAATTAGTGCCGGTTGACGCTATAGATAATGCCGGTCTTGTTGCCTGGCTGGCGCATACTGCTGTGCCGGCACTATAGAGAGGGACGGACCACTGCAGAAATGGCATACTCAGCGGCGCGGGTGATCAACAAATGGAACAAAAGAGTGTTCGTAGATGGCTTAAAATTACTAGGGATCTACGGTGGGGCACAACACCGCGGTCAGATGCAAAAAAACACCACCACCGCTCCGCCCGGAAATACAGCAATCGCTAGATTTTCGTATCGGAGCCCAAACGGCGACTACATTCACGGCCAGAGCGTCCTTGTCACCACATCACCTCATCGCCAAAATCGACTGCGTGGTCACGTGGTCACAGGACTGGGCTTCAATCTTCAAATACCTCTGGGGTGGAATAACGCCTCTCTGCGTACGTACACGTATACGGCCGTACTGGTGAACTATTAAAACATGCTACTGCGTAACCTTTTGAGTGCTGCTACCGTACTCCCGTTCTGGAGACGAACTATTAAGGGGGACCATAGTAAATAGGACCTACGGAACACACAAAAACCTACATATTTTGCTATTTTTACTAAAACTATTTGGTCCTATTTACTATGGTCCCCCGTGATAGTTAGAGATTGAGTGGTTTGTCCCCAAATCGGGACTGCTGAGCAGTTTGCCCTAAAATAGTCAAACACAGGTGTTGCCTATACGTATACCTGGTAGGTCATATAATACAAGGAACTCGCCCAGCAGGACAATAGAAACTGTCGCCAACTGGTGTGCGTGCGGTGGTGGAAGCTATGAAAAAACAGAAAGAAAAAAAAATCGAGTGGGGGGGGGGGGGGAACAAGCCGAAAAAAAGGTATCTATACCTTTCTGGAGCGTCACGGCGTCCAGCGGACGCTTCAGGCATAAAAAATCTCGAAAGAGGTACGTACAGCAGTACCTTTGTGTTGCGCCGTCAAAACCAGACATTCGAAAAGAAAAAAGTATACCAGGTATACCTTTTTTGGAGTGCAACGGCATCCGGCGGATGCTTCATTCAGGAAGCTCGAAAAGGGGTACAGTACCTTTTTTTGGCGCCGTCGAAATCAGACTGACCCGACACGTCTTCAGGGGTACAACAGATGTTAGGGTGACAGGACACGCTGCAATAACACTCTGGAGTGGAATAAAAACCTCAGATGTGCCTTCGTGCCCCCCGCTTCGGCAAGTACCACCCTGCGCCGTCAAAACTAGAAACTCGAAAAAAAAGTACACTGATACTACCTTTTTGGAGCGTTGGGGCACCCGGCGGACGATTCGTTCAGGAAACTCGAAAGGGGTACAGTGGTAGTACCTTTTTTGTGGCGCCGTCGAAACTAGAAACTCGCATGCGCTCGTAGTACGACCTGACAAGTCCTCAGGGGTACAACAGACGTTAGGGTGACAGGATAAACTGCAGTAACCCTGTAGCGGGAAGGAAAAAGCCTTAGGCGTGCTTTCGTGGCGGCTCGCTTTGGCAAGTAACACTTTGGCCGAAAATATAACGATCGTTTATATTTTAATGTATATATATATATACCCAACTTTATATTTCCGATCGGAGAGGTACATGATGGACCCTTTGCGGGAGACCAGTGTCGGCCTGTCTTTGTTGTCGCAGGCTCTAGCGACGACGCCCTTCGCGCCAAGTCGAGTGTTGGTGGGTGGTTCAAGACACGAAAGACGCGTGTATTTTTGTATTTTTGATGGCTCGCTTTGGCAAGGCATGAGGTCGACACTCTTTGGGGATGATTCCTTGTACCTGGTAGAGGTGGATGTTTTTGTTGTGCTGGCTTACTTTGGCGAGAAGGCACTCTGCGGAACACAGCACACGGATGCAGTCAGCAGCGCAGCACTGCGTAGACGCACGGCAGGCAGCGGCACAGCAGAGAGCAGCACAGCAGTCAGTGCGTCAAACACAAGCGCACGGCAGAGGTGCAGGCGGCATGCAGCAGCAGCACAGCATCAAAGTACACGGCAGTGAGAAACACAAAGCACAAGACAGCGAAGCGGCATAGCAGTGCGCGGTGCGCTTCAACACGGCGAACTCGTTTCGGCGCGTGCATTGCATTGCTTTTCAACGGACGGACAGGGAAATTGTTGTGCTGTCGTCCTGCGTTGGTGGCGGCCAGGAAAAAAACAATTAACTACTGCTGTCACACAGCGACGTCGGTGTTTTCAACTTCCGAGTTCCAAAGAGACGTTGCTGCTGCTGTGTGTGCGTCCCAAAATGGTTGAAATCCAAGGGTATTTGGTAAGAACTTCAACCATCGCAGTCCCGTTTTTGGGGGGACAAAGTATTACTATTAATATTACTATTGCAGGGGACCATAGTACATGGGACCAAATATTGTTAGTAACAAAAAGGAAATATATAGGTTTTTTGTGTGTGTGTGTGTGTGTGTGTGTGTGTTCTTCACATTTTTAAACCGTTCTTCGACTCGTCGACATCCCAGCAAGCCCAGTGTCCGTGCTGATTCTTCACCCTAGAAAGATACGAGCTCTGTGGTCACAGACTACGACACAGAGATAACACACCGTAATGCATTAATAGCCTACGCAATACCATGCCTTCGCACTAGGTGCGGCCGACACAACATACATACATACGCCAGCAACCAAAGTACACCATAATACCATAGGTCCTGTTCACGATGGTCCTCCGTAATACTCAGAATCTGATTGCATTTTGCCCTAGAAGGGATAACAACGGAAGCATCCAAAAACCATCCAAGCATCCAAGTATTCAAATTTTTTTTAAATATCGAAAATGTCGAAATCTCGAAACATCGAGACATCCGAACATCGAAATCCAACGAGTCGTGTTGACCCTTGTCGGACTGCAGTCCTGTTTGGGGGGATGAACCACATCAAGTTCCGAGTAGATTGTTCTCCAACACGGGACAGCGGTCCTGAAAGGGTTCATTCATGCCCCCTGCGGTACTGCTCACAGTACATAAGTGGGACAGCTACAGTCGTATTACATCCAATTTTAACTTGACACCATGGAAAAAAAAAAACGAAGCCTTCCTCGAGGGAAAAGCTATTCTTCACGGAGTAAGCAAGCGCCGAGAAGTCGCCTATACACAGCCGCCGTGGCACCCCCCACTACCCTGCGCTATGCAGTCGGCGGCTGTCGGCAGCAAAGCCATGGGACCCACGGGGCGAAACGCACGGGCGGGAGCAAGCGAGCGCTCTGGCGTTGTTTTCGGGAGGCACCATGGCACCCTCGCGCAACTTGCAACGAGTTGGCCAATAACGCTCGCTGCTCCTGCTGGGATCCGGACCAAAGCCTACTCCTCCGATAGCTTTTCTTCCCCGTTTTTAGGTTCACATCCCACTTACTATCGTGTTCGCCCTTATTTTCTCTCTCCCCTTCCCATTATTACGGGGGCCCAAAGTAAATAGCACCAAATATTGTTGGTAAAAATAGGGAAATATATAGGTTTTTGCGTGCACCGTAGGTCCCATTTACTATGGCCCCCCGTAATAATAGTCGTAGCTCATATCCGGAGTCACGCAGCGGGCTCTCCTCTCCTCTTCCTCGTCTCCCATGCCGACCACGGAACTGTTCTGCCCTCATTTTTATCGCGAGGAGAAGGGTTCAACAACCTTCTGCCCTCGTCGACTACGTAGCGTCTTTCTTTCGCAAAAAAAAAAAATACAGGTGGGAAAAAAGAGATCGCGAATTTTGTAGGCTGACCTATATACTGCTGTCTGTGCAACACGCAAGATAACACCACACTCCTCGGACGATTATTCGAAGGCGTTTTCCTCCACAGCCGTAGGACAGCAGTGCAGTATACGTAATGCCGAGCGCGCTGCGTCCATACCATGGAAAGTCGCCGACGAGACATTTTCACCCATCATCTGACACACGAATTTAGGATCTGTACATAGATTATCTAGTTCGTCACCAGCCAGATTTTCAAGCCAAGACAGATCTAAACCAGGGGAATATGTGCTAGATCACGCAGAAAACATAAAGTCCTAACCGGCGACACACGACCAGGAAAAGATTATACTACATCTGCCTTGACGGATGTAGATCATCAAATGGGAACGAATGGTCTGTACGTAGATAGATCATCTGCTCTGCCCGATGTCGGGATATTTCCAAGAGGCACCAACCATCTTCGTTTCGTGTGTGCCTCCCTTCTTCGTGAAAAAAAAAAATTGTCTCAGGAAACGTATCCCGGGGCGGGACGGGGGGGGGGGGGGGGTGTTATGTCACCCCCCGAGTGATGCACGCCACGTATAAACCGCCGAATATTCCGGGGGCAAACAGTAATCAGGACCAAATATGTACAGTAAAAATACTGTAACATATAGATTTTTGTTGTCTATGATGGGGCCTGATTATTATGGTCCCCCGTATTATTCTAAATAACAGTGGTAAGTTTTTTTTTTTATTATTATTATTTATCCTCCGGCGGATTGGTAAAAATAAAGCTTAAGCTCACCACACTTCCACGTTCCCAATTTCGTGTCGTGTGTCAATTTAGCCCAGTTGGGCACGTTGACCCGACCTGACCCCCGAGAGGAGCAGGTGCGGTGGAGATACCCACCCGGGACAGTGGTAAGTTGACTATTAATACCAGGTATCAAATATGTGCTAGGGGTAACTAACGTGCGGAATTCCGCGCCTCTCAAATTCATCAAAAACCGGCGCGTGCGTCGCTTGACGTAATTTTCCACCGACGAAAAAAAAAAAAAAAAAAAGTCAGCTCTCGTTGGCTTTTTTACCCTACACAAGGGTACATTATCCCTGAACGGGAGAAAATGTTATGTTTTTTGCCGATACCGCACGTCCCGAACGAGGTAGTTTTCGAAATGCAAAAAAAATCCAACAACAGAGTAGTGGAGATCCTTCCGACAGCATAACAATGTTCGACGTTAACCCGGTTAGGACCAAATCACTTGGAACTAGACGGGAAAATGTGTCCATGTACAGTTGTACAGTTGTCCAGTCATCAAGTATATAGTAAAAAGGAGTTAAAACGCGAGTTACCAGGGGTACGTATTAATCTTAATGGCATGTTTTGGCCAAGACAGTTTCTGACAGGCCGGGGTTCTCGGCCTTTTTAGGACTGTAGTCCCATTTTGGGGACGAATACTTCGAAATTGAGTGGTCTGTCCCAAACAAGGGACTAAAGCAGCCTTACAAGCAAAAGGGTTGTGAGACCTATGCCAATGGGAAAGCGGAGTATCAATAAAAAGTTTGAATTCCAAAGATACCCGCCCAAAAACGTTTTAGAACAAACACGCTTCCCATGGGCACTTTTAGAAAAAAAAAAAAGTTCCCAACATTTGGCAAAGCCTGAAAAAAAGCAAATCTGGGGCCGATGTTGGGCCAAGATCGGCTTGAGAAAAACCCAGGCGGCGAGATTCCGAGTCCTCGACAGACATCGATCGACAATGCCGACGATTGCGTCACGAATTCTGAACGGAGTCCGCTCGTTAGGGGCTCCGACCCACCCTTGGGTCACCGTCTTCACACAATGGCCAGTGACGTTCGGCCGGCGCCGGCCAGGCGTACGATAAAAAAACAAACGGCCGCTGGTGTGTACCAAACAGAAGACATTTTTTTTTTATCCGTCTCGAATGGCAAAAAACAGGCTTTTGTTCAGGTTCGGGAGGATACCGCAGGACGCCGCCGGCAAGCTCTCGCCCCCTAGAGCATGTATTCACTTTCTATCTTCGATGCCGTCATTTATACTCGTTGGCCTTGCCCGACACCAAGCGGGTTGGCCATGGGCTGAGTCTATATCGAGATCGAGCATCTATCGTCGCACGAGCTGATTTTTATCAGCGTGTTGACAATTTGCAACGAGAGAAAACTAATTGCGCCGCCTGCAGCCGTTAGAAAAAAAAAAAGAAAAAAACAGTAGTTTTTTCCCTTTTTGCCCACAGCGGCCGTACGATGATATTTTCGGCTGTTTTTTCGAAGCAGTATTTTTGAAAGAAAAAATTCGGACATCGCGTTTCCATTGGCATAGGTCTAAACCATTTTTTAGTTTATCGGGTGTTTGGCACTCTTTGGAGCTCCTCAACGAAAGTCAGGAGCCTCAAGAAAATTCTACTAATAGCTGTACCCCTCGCTGCCGTGGCATGCACTTTAATAGAAAATTCTTAGTGTGGACCCTTCTTACCTTCCCGTAGCATGCCTTTGATGAGAAAATTCTTCTGGTCGTGCGAAAATTCTAGGCGTACCCCTCTGTACCGTTGCATGCCTTTTATTAGAAAATTATAGGTCGACTCTTTGACAGCAGCATGCGTTAGATCAGAATATTCTACGTGTACCCGTCTCTACCACCGTAGCATGCATTCTGATAGAAAATTCTAGGTTGACCCTTGGCACCATGGGTTTTACCAGAAAATTCTAGGTGTACCCCTCTCTACCGCAGCATGCGTTATACAAGAAAATTCTAGGTGCACCCTTACCCGTTGTCGACAAAACGTGGGTGCGAAATAACGATCGCACTCCTTGAACGAACTCTCAATTCTGTGACAATAGCAACAAACAATACCTGGTGCATGCACAAGTCAGTTCTCGCTGTGGCTCACGTCACCACCTAACTACATACCGATACGAAACAGTCATTCAACAGCCGTGAGGTCCATCCAGTCAACAAGTCACAGCCCTCGTACGATACAAGCTGCAGATTTTCTAATAGAGATGCTCACTCTGACCCATCGTAATACAGAAGGGTACGCGCGTAGTGGACGAGAGTGGACGGGGGGGTCGTCTCGCTCAGGCCTGTTGGAGCTGCGACCCACGATTTCGTCAACAAAACTATTCGACACTCCGGAAAGATAGATCATCTACAGATAGATCATCTACAGATAGATCATCTACAGATAGATCATCTAGATCCTACTGTCTGCCGCTGTGGGATGTTGTGCAGAATCTGTACAGCACCAATCCAACGCAAGAAACATGGTCCTCGATCATGCAGGTTACACGGCTCCCACCCGGCAACATGAGCCAGATCATACAGATAATACAGATCATACAAATCAGGAATCTATCTGCCCATGGGAAATATCTAGACCGTGAAGTGGGAATCGATTATCTGCTCCAAGTGTGTTAGCTATTCGGAGATTACGTACAGTACTGTGGGATAGGGGTGCCTTGTTGACAAAAAAAACAGCGCGCCACGCGGGCTGTTAGTCGCGCGGTGCGAGGAGAGGGAACTGACCCTCCCTCGTCTCGCCGACTACATTCTCAAAATTACACAAAAAATAAACAAATAAATAAGAAGCGAGTAGGGTTGCCAACGTACAACAACAAAAAGAAAATAGTTTTCCTCGCAGGGAAGGCGTTTTTCATTTTTTTCTGCGTTTCCCTTACTTCAAAGTGGGCTACTATGTACCGTGTAACACTAATTAATCACCCGTGTGATAAATAAAGATAAAACTCGCCCTGGGAAGACTTTCGAAACTGATTTTTTCTCGACATTTGTGGAAGGTGCAAACGCAGACCGATGCGTCTATGGAAAGAACTCGACGAGGCCTTTCCGCAGCCACCATATTCGTTGCGTGTGCCCCCCGGGTTTCGAGAAACTCGGCTTCGGGATTCGTCCCCAGGGGGGTGTGTAACTATATCATCCGTGTGATACGTTAGAAGTTTCCCTTGATTAAACCTCAGACAGAGCATTTATTCTCACAGACAGTCCATGATCTAGCTCCTTCAAGACACAAGACAGATCTATGCTCGATTCTGTATGGTCTGGCTCATCAAAACATTGCCGGGTGGGACCTGTAAAAACCTGCACAAGATCTACAGCAGCACGTGTTTGCTTCCTGGGTTTGGATCTGCCCTCTAAGGCAGATCCTGCACAAGCAACCTCTCACAATGAGAGGTGAGGAACTAGATCATCTAGATGATCTGTAGATAGATAGATCATGACCTGTCTGTCCGAGGCGCGGAATGCTTCATGAAGTCATCGGCGTTGAAGGCCATGCATGCTGCAATGCGCACTGTCCGATGGCGCAATATTTGAAAAAAAAAAAAAGAAAAGAAAAAAAAACACGTATCGACGTCAACAATGCACGACGACGATCGTCTTGTCTTTCGGTCGCTTTCTCTCCAGGGTCACAAAAAGGCCCACAACTCATTTGAGGACAGCACTCCCATTTGTTCTCCCCGAATCCGGAAAATAAATATATATGATCGATCGATGGAACTAATAAACAACAACTAACTGTGATTTCGTATTAATCTTCTTTGATTTGATACGCCACAACTTTAATTATTTCATTTTACTTCAGTCGCACTCACAGCTGACGTATTTCAAAATTTATTACAAGAAAAAAAAATCAAAAGCGAGCAACAACAGGTTTTAAGAGGACAAACTATTCGGAATTAGAGATAAGACATATAATCACGTGTATGTGTAAAGCGAAGCAGTAAACGAGTTAAGGTGACGAAAAATGTCCGGAAAAAGAAGACGACCACAAGCAGGTACACCATCGGCCGAAGAAAGAAGCCCGGGGCCGCGGAGGACGGGTGTGTGTTTGTGTGTGTCTACCCCAAGCTCTATCCCGGTCCCGGTATGCCTTACAGGGAGATAGGTCTCCGACACGCGCGAAGCATGATCCCAACCTAGCCGTAGGCTGCGCGCTTCCCACTATAAAAGACGATTGATACGGCCTCATCTCCAACACGTTAGTTCGCATACCGCACGCCTGCACACGCATGACAGTATCCCAGAGGTGTTACCGATGCCCCAACAGAGCCACTCTTGGGCGCATACAGTACATCCACACAAACTGCTCTATGTAGTCTCCCAAAAACGTGTAGACTCTTTTTCGGGGCCAATCTGGCCACCAAAATATGTCACGTGCGGGCTTTGCCAGCCATCTGTATAGCGGGGGAGCGCGCAGAATGTTGACCGACAGAAAGCAGTAGAATGACGCCGTCGACGTGGGCGGAAAGACATGTCGGCGCATGGTACGAGCAGTTCGGAGGCATTCCCTGCCTCCGGCAGCCCCGGCTGCTATCGTGTGTCCGATATTACTACACCTGTTGCAGCATATCTGATACCAGGTACATATAATCATAAGTTCTCGTCATGTTTTCCTCTCCCAGTCCCAAAGGGCTATTATTCGTTCACGTATAGAGTATACAATCACAAGGGGGCTAGAAGAAGCAAATATATAGAGAGACACCGGCATGAATGAAGTACCATGTAAACCAGATGCCATAAACACCATAAACATCAGTATTTCGCTACCGGCTACCAAAACATTGCGTACAGGAAGCATTGCGATTGCGTAGATTAGCACGAGTGGTCAGTCAGTCAGTCAACTCAGTCGCTCCGGTCCATCACTCGGCGATAGATGACGCCCAAGAGTTACCCGCCGGGAAGATTATGTCAGTCTATTCTCCGTGTTATACATATATAAATAGGTTTGTATCAATGCGACATGCACCAGGTTCCAAAGAACGCACACGTGAATAGATTGTTGCGAACCAAATGGAAACTTGTGTGTATTTTTTTCTCCCTACAACATCAACCGCTTCGCAGGAAGAATAATCGAGGCGCTCTGGATGATGTTTGCGTTGCATCACGTCATACCATAAGATTGACAACGATGTACACAATGGGCTGCGAATTGACTGGACTTCCAGCCTAGCCTACTGACAGGCTTCAGTAGACCAGCCGGCTGGCGTCATGTGGCTTCATTCTCCACACAAAAAAACACGAGAAAAAAAAAAAGAGACCAGCAGCCTTGGGCACTGCCATCGCGCACAGGCACCGTCGATGGCGATGGCTCTTGATGCGCCATGAGTTGCGGTAGACACCTCAGCTCTCGCTCTCTCTCTGAGCGGGCGGTCTCACGGGAAAATACACACCCCGTGAGATAGAAAAGAAGCCTTCCACAGACATGGAAACCCAAAATGTCGACAAAGTTGACACCGCTTCAACTAACGAAAATGCCTACCGGTAGTATATACCCGCGACTTTTTTTTTTTAATTCATCCAACACACAGCTCGGGTAAACAAGCATGTACCGCCGTGCGACATATCACTCGAAATATCGAAACATCGACGTACACAAACTACTGACGGATTTCGGACGGCAATCGAAGTCGGTACGATACGTACAGGTGCACCGACACCCGAAAAATCAAACCGATGCACCGATCGCCATTGTATATATATATATATATATATTGACACATCAAAAAGTCAACTTGTCGCCCAGTATGATAGCCGAAAAAAGAAAACGGGGCCAACATGGAAAAAGGGAGAGAAGGTAAAACACGTCCGATACGATGCTATCGAAATATCCAACTTTCGAAAAGTCGAAACCAAGAATTTCAACATCATGACGATAACGTGTGCAAAACGTGCGAACTACGCGAAGGACACCGCGCACTCGGGAGTCAGAGCTTCAGAGGGGGGAAAGCTCGAGAACAATTGACGAATTCCGACGTCGGCCGCAACGGCAGCCCCGGGGCTGCTGGCGAACCGCTGAAGTACAGATACGGGCATGCCATCAAGAGACACCTCCATCTATTGGAGTATTACGGGGGTCCATAGTTAACAGGACCAATTATTGTTAGTAAAAAAAAAGGTAAATATATAGGTTTTTATGTATACCATAGGTCCTATTAACTATGGACCCCCGTAATAGTAATCTGAGCAAGCCTTACGACCTTATTGTGACTGCATCCGTGTTTGACCTCAGCAGAGCTCGCCGAGTACGGGATATTTGGTTTGATCGGCTTAGGGTCAGGGTTAGCGTTGCTCCGACTGGCTGGGGTTCAGGGTTAGGGTTGTTCTGAATGGCTCAGGGTTAGGCTTAGGGTTACTATAAATAGTTGCAGTCGACGCGTACACAGCAGTGTGTCAACGTGTCAACCGGTCTTGTCCATTAAGTCGTAAGCAACCCCTTTTAGACCTTGAGCATGGACCATTCATTCTACGGGATGTTCAGGTGCAGCGCTCTCCGCCGAGCCCATTTCATCAACCCAACTTTCTTTAGCGCCCGCCAAAACCTGGAGCCTTTTGTTCTTATCAGGCTCCTCTTTATCCGTGGGCCTACATACTACTACTGTACCCTGTACCGATATGGGCGGCTGAGGGCCATGCTACGGCTGGGGTCATATACAGCCCATAATAGGATGCGGTTATGAACCACTAATCATAGGGTCGTTACAGTAGGCCGTGACAGCAGGGTCATAGCTCATGATAGGATGGGCTATACATGACTATCAACAGGGTCATAGATAGCCCAGATTAGGACGGACACGCATGCATGCTTGACACAAGCGGGTCATTTGTTTGACAAGTGCTTCGATAAGACGGTACTGCTGTCGCTTTTTGACCTCTTCGGGACCACTCGATAGCGAGCAAAACCAAAGATGTCAGGAGACAGCACTTTCACCCCCTGACAGACAGCAACGTTGCCTTGACACGCCTCGACTGAGACCAAACTACAGTAAGAGGTCTTACTAATAGTGTGGAACACTCGGCCCTACAACCTTGATTGACAGATCTCCTGCTATCTTTGACCAAAACAGAATGATAAACTTGGTTTTTTCCAACCATCTGCGAGCAGGGTGGGCGGCGAGCAGTACACCAGCAGAGGATCACATTGCCGCCCGTTGCCCGTCTCCTTGCACTAACTCAGACATCGATTTTGTGTCATCCCCCGATCACGCAATGGCCGTTCCTGTTGCCGTAAAAAAGAAGTATCCACGAGTTTCCTCCTTGCGGTCCCGAAGAGACTCAAGTCGCTGTACCTGCTACAAAAAGCATATTTGGTAGATCCCGAACAGAAAAGGATACTATTTATAGCGGGGGACCATAGTAACTAGGACCATATATTGTTATTAAAAATAGGTCTATATATAGGTTTTTTTTGTGTGTACCATAGGTCCTATTTACTCTGGCCCCCGTAATACTACTCGTACTGCTACTGTACGTGTAACACGCAAGATGAGACACTACTAATACTGACACGCACGCACCCTCGGACGATCTTCCAACCATTTTGTTTTCGACAACGGGGAGATGAGCACGCCATATGCTGCTGGGAAACCCCGGGGGGGGGGGGGGGGGGGGGGGGGGGGGGGAAGCGCCGAGCGAGCGACGGTTCTATGGAGAAAGATCTTGACGAGATCTTCCACACGCAACCATTTGATTTTGATTGTGTGTGCCCGCCCCCCTCAAGGCCGCAAGGCCTGTTTCGGAGAAAGTTATCCCAGAGGGTGCGATATCTGCACCCTGTTGAAACTGCCGTCCCCTTTTCGGGACAAACCATTCAAATTTCAACTAGTTTGTCCACAAAACGGGACTGCGGTCCTAAAAGAAACAAATAAATACAGCCCGCTATCGACGGCACCTCGCGCAGCAGGATGTTCGCAACTGTCGTCAACTCGTGTCCGCTGGTTGAGAATTTGGAGGGTCCAATCAATATTAATATCTGGTAGTACGTACCAAAGTAAATACCAGGCACGTAAAACAGAGTAATGGTCCCTCTCTAATACGGGGGTCCATAATTAATGGGACCAAATTTGTTAGTAAAAATAAGTAAATATATAGGTTTTTATGTATACCATAGGTCTTATTAACTATCGACCCCCATAATAGTGCCGGTACGCGCCAGTCAAAAACACCGGCACATTTTACACATGGCAACGGCCAGTACTACTGCGCACACTGCCAAAGCAGCAGTGGTTAGTCCCACCTGTGCCGAGCGACGGCACAGAAGCGGGCAACTAATAGCGGGTACCCAGCGCTGCCTAACCGAAACTATACAGAGAGGGACCACTACTACTTTGTAGATGAATCTCGTTGGTCGACGGTCGTACCATCGGCTTCCGCCAGCGCGGAAGGAATCCCTACTATTTGGCGTGGTGAAACAATATAGGCTGATTGGTAATGCCTGTTCACGGCATATCACACCAGTGTACCACGGCTCCCGCTATGTGCAGGACTGGTCGGCACAAAACTTTGTGGAAGGTGTGTGTCGTCAACGTCAACTTTGCGGGTCGGCCCAGACCAAACCGATCCCAGGCCCAACCCTAACCCTAACCCCAACCGTTTGGGGGGCTCCAGATCGGCAGGAGCATTCACGCGGCTCCGCCGGGTGTTTGGTTGGCGTTTTCCCAAAAAACACGCTGGCAGCCGAAAGGCCAGCCTTGACCAATAGGACCTGCACCCTGCACATTCTTCTGTGCCGACCCGTCCCGTACGTAAAGCGAGTCGCATACCACACGCTGCTGCTGCTGCTGCTGCTGCTGTGCCACACAACAGAACAGCACGCAGTGGGACAGCGACCAGTTATTGGGACCAACTACTATTAATAACCCTTTTATAATAGTATACCAGACATACTGCTTGTAGTCCCGTTTAGGGGACAAAGCAGTCAAACTTTGAGTGGTTTCTCCCCAAAGTCCTAACATGAAAGAGATAACATCCTCTTGGTTGCCCATTACGGGGGACAATAGTAAATAGGACCTAAGATACACACAAAAATCTACGTATTTCCTTATTTTTACTATGGTCCCCGGCAACTAGAGGCGAACATTGACGACAAACTGCAGTCCTTATGTTGTAACGGGAACTATTAATATGTATGGGTTAAATTGAGACACGACACGAATTTTGAACGTTGGTGAAGCTTACTCTTCGTTTTTACCAAATCGCCCCAGGATAAAAAAAAAATGAAAAATAAAAAGATACGACTTCCGCACCGACCCGCCACCGCACTGTTTGATTCGGGGATAACACATGATACACGTCGGTGTCCGAGCTACGATGCGCATGACCCTACCCGCACTTGTCGGCGCTGGCGCTGGCGCTGGCGCTGGCGCTGGCGCTGCTTGTAAACGGCGGTTGTCATCGCTAAAGTTACCATTCTTTTTTTGTTGGTGGTGATAATCTCGGCCTTCCAAAAGGACTTTTAGGACTGCATGCAGTCGATCCCATTTGGGGGACAAAGCCCTCAAGTTCCAAGTAGTTTGTCCCCAAAGCGGGACGGCAGTTCTAAAAGGGCCGACAGGACACGAGACAGGAGTGAGTACGATCCTCATTACGCATACCCATAATATACTACCATTGACAAAAGTTGTACATACATACTCGCGCAAACTCGCACAAGTACAGCAGTGGGGTGCCCGATTAAGAAGCGTCCGAGTTAAGAGGAGCGGTTTGACCGACTTGTCACGACTTGTGACCCTGCTTCCAACACAATCCAACACCACAACACGAGCATGCGACATCATCATACACAAATACTTCGTACCTGACACGAGATTTTTATATACCAAGGTGGGGAGGTAGGTGCCAGAGGTAACTCACACCTTTCCAGTACTGTTGTCTGTACATGGTAATATGTGTGTGTGTTCTTCACGTTGAACCGTTCTTCTACTACTCGTCGACATCCAGCAAGCCCAGTGTCCGTGCTGATTCTTCACCCTAGAAAGATATGAGGTCTGTGGTCACGGACTACGACACAGAGATAACACACCGTAATGCATTAATAGCCTACGCAGTACCATGCATGCCTTCGCACTAGGTGCGGCCGACACAACATACATACATACGCCAGCAACCAAAATACACCATAAAGAAAGAGAAGCAACGAAGAAACCAAACCGAAAAAGAAAAGGAAAAGAATCCCAAATAAATAAATAAAATGGGAAGCCAAAGCTCATGCATACACATACCCCGAGCATACCAGTATATCAATACACCAGTAGATATTAAGAGTAAGATACGGGCGGGGGGACGCGAGTCACCCGCACGACCTTGCGTCGCCTCTCACAATAATAGATGCAAACGAAAGCCGCAACCAGCAATCGATCATCGATCTTACATACCAGGTACTAATAGTATTTATTATACTTTGGACTACATTCTGCATTCTGGCTCTGGCTGTCGGTTCTCGGCCCCAGCGTGGGAAAAGAAGGAAAATGCGAGAAAGAGCGGGAGGCTTCGGGTTTCAAAGCGTCATTCACACTCCGAAGGGAACTGCGTTCATCTCAACATTTTCAGCTGCTGGAAAAATTCAAAAAATCATACCCGGTGCCCCTCGGGTACCTCGTTGTCCCCTGATACCCGGCTGGTTGTTGATTGTGTTAATCTCACAGCAGTACAAAGGCCTTCTCGTTGCCGATCTCACGGCAAGCCGTACGATAGCCTGCTGTACCCGGTGGCATTGCTCGTTGCCTTACAGGTAACAACATCAAGGCCTAAAAAGGAGGATATTAGCCCTCTTTAGTAGAGCAGTCCCGTTTGGGGGACGAACTACTTAGAGTTTGAATGGTTTGTCCCCACACCGGGACTGCAATCTTAAGGGGTGAGAGATTTCATGCCTAAACCAGAGGTAGTAGTAGTAGTAGTAGTAGTAGTAGTAGTAGTAGTAGTAGTAGTAGTAGTAGCAGTAGCAGTAGTAGTAGTAGTAGTAGTATTAGTAGGGTGAAATCCAAGCGCCAAAACGCCTCACTAGGAGCGCACCGAGTGGCGGTGAAAGACACGGAGGGAAAGACAAGAGTATGACCGAGCACGCACAGCGTCATCTCGATTGTTCGCTCGAAAACTCGCTCGAAAGGTTGCTCACAAGAGCTCGACAACAACTAAACCTGAAAAGAACTAAAAAGACGGCTGCACAGCAGCCACGGCCACTCTACTTTTCCTCGCTGCCTGTATACACACGCACGTATAAAATTACGTCCGTACGCGCGTAACCAGGTGAACCCTGGCCCTCGAAGCCCGACCATGAACACCATGAATTAGATATAGCCTTTTCGGCTCTTTGCGCAACACTCTAGGCTACAGATCACAGACGGGTGCAGCTCTGCCACGCTGCTGTCCGTTCTCTCTAATGACGTTTCTTAACCAGCCAGAGACCAGACTATTTTGAAGCGTCATCTCGCAACCTCGCCACCCGTCGGGGTGAGCAATGTGCAGTATGATAAACACGAGCACAGAATGGTATAATGAGGCAGACAGACTCCTGGTAGCGGTGCTGTTTCGATACTACAGCAGTGTACGTATGACCTGGTATACTGGAAAACTTCAAAATACCACACGGGGTGTGGCCTACAATCCTGCAAACGTTCATCATGTTTTGAATTCGTCTGGAGTCCACAAAAAGCCAAACGTTGAACCTACTGAGCATAGTTTCAGCTTGTGTATTTGTATTTTGGTACAAATGTACATACCACAGACCACACAGCCATACTCGATACTCGACACTCGAGACTTTTGACACCTCTCTCTGCTGTACTTTTTTTTCGTATTATTATATCGAGGTTCGCAGTCAGCAGTGCGCAGCGAAGGTTCCAAAAAAAGAAAAAAAAGCACCACCAGGTACCACTCTGGCCGTAAATATAATAATCGTTTCTTCATTAATAAGAATAAGAAGCGGTCCGTCTATTTATGCCCAGCAGAGATGTACATACCAGGTTCAAAAGAGACCCGCCTCTTGTGGGCGCGTCAAGGTCTCTTCTGTCCTTATAATACTAATTTTATAGTACGGGGGCGGTCAGTCAAGGGGTCAAACAGCCATCTCCCACCCGAAAAGCATATTTGGTACGCAGCACCAGCAGCTAAAAAAATACTCGGCGAAGGTTTGTAGCAGGTAGTTTGGGTGGTTAGTCCACGAGGTGCCGAAGGCCGTCACGCCACACACCGCATGTCGCCGCAAGGACAGCGGGTCGAAACTCCAGCCCTCGATTCATTCGTGACTCAATCACCAAATGTTCCACAACGTCTACAGAAGGCCTATAAACGAAAAAAAACGCACACACAAAAAGCGATCGAGGACAGCCTACATCCAACGCAGATATAGCAGTAAATAGCAGACTGACTGCCTTATTAAGGGTCGTTATCAACCGGACGTTTTATTTCGCGCTTCGAGGAAAACCCCCGAATCTCAGCTTCTTCTTTCTCGTTTCGCGGAATTTTTTTCAGCCCGGGAAAAATACACACCATGGTGTCGAAAAAATAATTTTGCTTTGGGCGGAAAAGTCCCGAACCGTCGCATAACATCGGGCAGGCAGGCAGGCAGGCGCGCGGTGTGAGCCGTGTCGCCACTCGGCACTGCTGTACAGGATAGATCAGGGCCATCCACCCGCAGGGACATTCCCAGGCCGGGGCTGGTCGAAGAAAGCGCCGTGCACAAGGAAAGCTCTATTCGTCCGGTCGACAGGGCCGACTCACAGACATGGTTTATTAACCCTCCTATTAATAGGACTGCAGCCCCGTTCTCGGGACAAGTCAGCCAATTTCCTATTAGTTGGTCCCCAAAACGGGAGTGCAGTTAAAAAAGGGTCAAGATCCACACGAAATCGCCAGCTACTTTCATGTCGTGGAGGGCTTTGTCGCTCCAGAAGTTGATTTAAGGCCACGAGTACGCTCGCCTCTCTACATGTCTAGGAGTCCGGGAGCCTCTAGCGGTACGATCGAGCGGACGGCTTACGCGCGCGCGCCGCTGGTTTTGCCGATTCGATCAGATGGACGAGCGTTGCAACCTCATGAATCAGATGGAAACATGAAGAGAGGCGACCACACAGGACCCACCGCATTTTTTTTTGGCGTTTTCGTGAAATTTCCGCGAAACGAAAACAACAAAAAACATCACATAAAGTAACCAACGAGCCCTTACCACACCTTTCTCCTCTCTCGGAGACTTAAAGCAGAAGTCGGCGGGAGGGAGGGCGAAAAAACAAGATTAGAAAAAAAATAACAGCAGCAGGGGGGGGGGGGGGGGGGCAGTGACATAATAATGAAAATACACTGTTGTACACGGAAAGGCACCTCCCAGCCTCGTAAATCTGTACACAAGGTTCGTGAGCTCTATGGCAACTGAACTACCGGTATAAAAACACCGCCTTAAAGCTCGATTGTATGGAGGCGTTTGTTGAGTTGATTATGCCGGGGATATGTTCAGAAGGCGAAATCAAAACTGACGAACCAATATTGACGAGTGCCACATTGCCACACGAACCAACGCGCGTTGCGGACGATGATTTCAACGACGAACTTCAATACAAGGTTCCCGCTGTGTGCAGCTGCACCCTGGACAAAAGGTTGTGCAGGAAGTGTGTGGTCAATTTCAACTTTGCACGTGGACCTAACCCGAACACGAACCCCAACCATTTGGGGAGCTCGAGGTCGGCAGGGGCAGATGCATGGCGACTCCGCCGCGTGTTCTGGTGGTCGAAATACTCGCCTTGACAATACGACTTTTGGTGCAGGATGCAGCTGCGCATGGGTCGAGTCCCAATACAAGGGAGTTGTACGACAGCAGTAGCATTTTTCATCGTATGCTTCACGTTCACGCCATGTTCCCTCGTATGCGGTTCGGATTCGAGCTTCAGATTTGTATTCTTCGATCCCAAGATTGAAAGCATCTGCTTATGCAGTCCAAATATGCAAAATCCGACGGGAAATTTTTCGATTTGAGATTCAGATGGCCCAAGTCGTCATATTTTGGACCAAAATCCGACGACCTGGGTCATCAGATTATAAAATCGAAGAAAGAGATGGACTCTAAATTGAAGGTGTTATCCACGACAGCAAGCAGCAGAAGAAAGATTGACGAGTTGAATGGTTACAGATGGATGGCGACGTTGCTTCGCACCCGACGCGTAGTCGGCCGGCGGGACGTCTCTCCGTGGCCAGACTACAGGCGGCTGGCGCGGGCTCGGGCCTAAAGACCAAGAGAAGCGCACTCGACGCGCACCTACCTCTCCGTGGATATGTGCTCGTAGACTACAGCAGCAGTAGAAGCAGCAGCAGCAGCAGCAGTCAGTCAGTCAGTCACATTGTGAAATAAAAAATATCAAGACAGGTTGACTCTACGTACCGCACTCGTCATGTCTGTCTCTTCGCCGCCACACCAGAGACATTCACCATGGACTCGGACGCTTGGGTCCTACGCGCAGTGCAGCGCACTCGGTGCGTCTCTTCGCGGCGCCAGACCAGAACAACAATAGTAGCAGTTGGTCTCCGCGTTTGCTCGAATATCTGCACGCACTAAACATCTGTTTTTTTTTGTCCACAGGAAGACTGCCGTTTCGACTTACGAACTGCACGGCAGTTGGAAATGCGATCGGGTCAAACCTGAAGCTCAAATCTGAACCGCATACCTGGTAGGCAAACAGCCTGACGAAATTGTACCATCACTCTCTGCAAAAAAAAAAAAAAAAAAAAAAATGAGATTCGAGACCTGCTTGAGACAAGAAGCATCCTTCCATCCATCCGGCCAGTCGTGTAAAATAACGATGTTTTCGTGATCGTATGGTACGTACGTACCACTTCTGTGTCGCAGTCTGTGACCACAGAGCTCGTATCTTTCTAGGGTGAAGAATCAGCATGGACACTGGGCTTGCTGGATGTCGACGAGTAGAAGAACACACACACCACCACCACAGAGTGGTATTTTGTTAGACTTCAGAGCAGCGCCAAAGGTGCTGTGAAAAAAATCTGAAGAAGACCACACCTCGAATATACACACCGCCGTACCAATGTGTCCCTAAATTTAGGGTCGTTTTAATTTAATATAATAATAAAAAATATCATTATAATTAGGGACAGAGTGGTACCTTACATGCCCCCCCCCCCCCCCCCCCCCCCCCCCCCCACCCCCCCCCCCACCCCCCCCCCCCCCCCACCCCCCCCCCCCCCCCCCCCCCCCCCCCCCCCCCCCCCCCCCCCCCCCCCCCCCCCCCCCCCCCCCCCCCCCCCCCCTTTCGTCCCCATGGCCGTTAGCTTTTTTAGTATTGGGTTCCGGCCAAATAGAACAAGCAATCAATTTCAACGTCAACAAGATGCAGCAATCGACGACCGAACCAAATGAGCACAAACACCTGCAGGATCAAGAGCCAGCAGGATGATGGATGGGATGACAAAAAGGACCTGATGATTCCTGGGTCGAGACTATAAATAATAGAAAAGTACCTGGTGGCTGGCAGTATCATCAGAGGTGCAGCAGCGGCAGCTAAAGTCATATTGGCCAGCCGTGGGTTGTATACCGTAGTGTTCGTATGAAAGCATGATATCATATTAATAGCAGCAGCCCTAATTATCGTACATTTCGTGATCGTCGTCGTGCCGCGGAAGAGTCAAGGCCCTCCGTCCTACCAAAGCTTGTCGCTTTTTACGAAGAAAAAAGGCCGGCCGGAAAGCGCTACATGGATGACGACATCCAACGTCGGCTGCACTGCTTTTTGGGCAGCAGTAGCAGCAGTAGCAGCAGTAGCAGCAGCAGCAGTATACCCGCGGAGTGGGCTACGGACGTATTGTGCACGTACCACACGAAAAGTAGGACCAGGTTGTCTGCTGGTATACGAGTATAGTAGACGGATATATCTCGTAGCTTGTACGTAAACAGCAGTAGTACCAGGTATACCTGGTATATAAAATTTGAGAAAACTTCGCTACTCGTACGACGTACGTAAAAAATAAATGCCTGGTACTGCTGTACCTCGAAAAAAAAACAACTATAAATAAAACAAATAGCTTGACTTTAGTATCGGACGACCAGCGTGGTGTCTCTTGGCGGCTGCTCGATTTCCACGGCAAGACTTCTTTCCAGGAAATAAACCCAGCCCCCCTCCCCTCCCTCCATCTCCCAAAGCGAGCAAGGGGAGGACGTGCGTTTGCTTTCCTTCACCAGAATGAGAGAGGGAGAACATCGGGGGAGAGGGTCTACAAGGGTTTCTTCCGTCCCGAGGACCAACAAGCAGTTCGCTCGGCTTGCTCGCCTGTTGGTGTCAGCATGCCCTCTGGTTCATATTTATTTATACGTGAGCTACATACACTCTGCGCCAAGAAAAAAAAAAAAAACAAAAAAAATAAATATAAACAAACAGTTTGGTATAAAACATGGACAAATGGGGGGTCCAGGAATGCAATGCACTCTATTTTCTATACAACAATAAATAAGGCGAAAACGCTTTGAGCTTCCGGTACAATGAAATGAAGTCCTCATTATTTTTTCATTTTTGTTTCAATAGTTTTCGCGACAGACCAGACGCGGACGTTTGACTTGTTGAATGAGTTACCGACGTGACCCAGGCCAGGACATTTCGAGTATTTGTTTTTTTAAAAAAAACATGATGCAAAAAGGGCTCGCCGGGCGTAGCGACTGCTGTAGCGCCTCTCGCCAACACCCCAGCGCCGACAAGTACGGTACCGTCGCATGCCTAGCTGGAGGTCGGAAAATTCGCACGCTAGAGGTCTAGCCGCCTACGCCGCGCCATCGTCAATAACCAACGCCAACACCGCTCACATCCGTTGAGTATTGTGACCCGGCCTCCTCCTCCTCTCCCTGTTGACCGTACTGCTCCTCGTCATATTCTCCTCCTTCTCCTCCTCCTGCTTCGCGAGTCGGCGTTGCCGCAGCCTCCTCGGCCGCTGAGGCCGCTGCCGCCGAAGCTTCCTGCTGGCTTTGCTGCGTCTCGGCGTGGTCGGCGCTCACACAGCCGTTCACCAGGTCGAAGTCCGCGCAGTCTCCGAGGCACTCGAACATTTTAGACATGGTAGCCAAAGGTTGCAGCCTGCCTGCGGCGGCTAGACTCGAGTGTACAGAGTGTACAACCCAAAAAGACCTTTGCTCTCCACTCTCACTCTGCCAGGCAGGGGGACTCAATTTAGTACGTAGCCGAGACAAATAAAGGCCCAAGGTGCAATCCTTGTTTTTCCACGACCGGGGACCTCTCCTGGGGAACACTCCGTGTGTTCTTAGCCGGCGTCACAGATGGGTGCGTCTTCCCTTAGATCGGCCAGGAATCGCGAAGGTGTTATTGGTTCGGAGGCCCCTCTGGCTGTTTTGATAGAGGGTTGGGTTCCAGCCTCGCAGTCTTCCAACTTTTCGCAGACTTTCGCACCGAAAAACAGTTTTAAAATTATGGAATCATACCTCCCTAGTGTGTTGTCTATGCTCTGATCTGGTTGGTTAATGAAAGTTTTCCCGTCGTGACATTCGGGCTGTTGGGATCTTCGTTGGGATTTGCTTTTGGATCGGAGACAGGGGCTGGGGGCTAGGTTGGAAAAAACTGTGAGTTCAACCGATTGGTCGACACTTGCGTTTTTTTCTGAAGATACGATTGATGCCAGGACCAGATACGAGTATGAGATACAACATGGAATGATGCTGTAGCTTGGCAGTGCTCTTCTCACCAGTAAGGGTGTGGCTGTGTTGGCCTTAAATCCTCCCCCGACCTTGGTAGAGATGGAGGGGACGGGACACCTGCGCAGCGGCGCTTTCACTTCTCCTCGGCATCAATATCGTCAGCTCTCAGTATTGTATTTGGTGTTTGTGGTTGTTCTGGCAGGATGCGCCAACGGCTCCAGCGCACAGGATACTACTCGTATTGATAGTAATCCACCTCTAGCCTCCCCGCAAGCCAGACGGACAATCGTTACCTTCGACGGACTTGAGACAGAGGAGGGGCGACTCGAATACTTGAGAGGGTTCCGGGACGACGGGTACGCGTGCTGGCTGTTCCCGTGGACGTTCTCAGCGGCTGTTTGCCTCCAGGTATTGACAGACGCTGGACGTGGTGGCAGGTTAGCCAGGGGTAAGTTAGGTTTCCTCGTGAAATTTTGAGCAGAAGAAGCAGAAAAACGTACGCATGCATGCCAGCCACAGCAGCTAAGTAGCTGACGAACCCCAAAAGGCTCGTTAATAGCAACATGTCTCTTGATGCAAGTACTTTTATATTTTTACTTATATACTGGTACATAGTGGTACGTCTGATATGAGTGCTACTGCTGCGCTGCTGATGCTGCTTTTGTTGTGCTGTTGCTACTGCTGCTGTACGGCCCCTTCGTGTGTCCATGGCAAATTCTTCAATGCCATCATCACGAGACTTGCTCCAAGGTGTAGAAAACCCTCCGCATTTCCACTTATCCTCGGTGATTTTTACTTACCAGGTACATACATGCAGTTTCAAGATCCCACGTGTATTTAACCTCACCGACTGCTACTACTACTCGTATACGTTCCGCTGCTGTTGCCGCGTTTTTGGCAGAACGACGATACCACAGCCGCCATTATTCCGGAGAGCGCCACGGGCCTTCGGAGTATCTTATGGCGGGTAAATCTTAAAACATGGCTGCCGAGCGTGCTCTGCTCAGCGAGAGGCGCAGCGACCCCGTCACCGACGAGTGGCTCCCTTAGTCAGGACGAGCACGATTGCATCGAGGTGGTGGGAAGATGCTTTCCGAGGGTCCGAACCGGACGTTAAAGCTCATTTTGCAGCTGGGGCGGGAGTTACATTGACTACGAGGTAAAATTCAGAGTTCTTCACGGTGCGGTTTTCTTGTCGGTTCGGTGTGGTGTTGTGCGGTGCGGTTAACCGCACCCCACCGCACCGTAGATTTTACGATATCGGAAAACCATACCGAACCGCACCGTAGGTTTTACGTTGTTATCGGGAAACCACACCGGACCGCACCGTAGGACATAAAAATATAACCGAACCGCACCATAGGGTTCACGACAACCGCACCAAACCGCACGCCGTAGGTTTTACTATTTTTGAAAACCGCACCGAATCACACCGTAAGATATAGCAGCACCGAACTGCACCGTGGGATTTCCGATATCTGAAAACCGCGCCGAACTGCACCTAAGATGTCTCATCTCTTGGACCACACCGCACCGTAAGGCAGGGATGGCATCGAAACCGCACCGCACCGTGTACATCAAGATGCGGTGCCAAAAACCGTTAGATCGGTTGTAAAACGGTGCGATTAACTTGAAACCGTGGAAAACCCGCGGTTCCACCGGCCGCGGAACGGTGATATAGGGTCGCGGTTGCTCCATAGGATCTAAAACCGTACGAAACCGCCGTTGTGTACAGTTTATTATTATCATGCTTGCCATCCGAAAATGTGCAGCATGAGCTTCAACGTCGATCACTCATAATATTCCTGAAAGAAGACAACGATAGAAATAAAGGAAACATATGCTCAGGTCTAGCTATGATTTATTTCTTCCCGCTATCTTTAATCTACAATACTCCATTGTCATCCTTGCTTCCTCCTCCGTCTCAAGATGTGCTCTTTACATTGTATTATTGTGTCCTAGGCCGCCTCCAAGCTCCATCTCCACGCCATCGGTGTGGGTCTGTCATCCGCTTCGTCTCGAAAGGGATGCGTGGTCAATGGTCAAATGACTAAGGCAAGCAACGAATGAGTACCCCCCACCCCCCCCCCCACTCCTTCTCGCTTCCTGGCGGTCCCTAAGCTGGAGTCTGAAGCACGACACCCTCTTCGAAATGGCGACCTGTTGACGTAAGGGGGAGCACGGGCAACGAATTCTCCAGTTGGAGCATCGAGGTCGTCAATCCTCATTCGGGGCCCGTCTTGACGAACGCCGGAACGGGGGGAGACGGGATACCCTAACACTGTGTAGTCACCGAAACGATTTGAAGCAGGCGTTCCTTCACCGCCCCTTTCCTTCCCATCGACCCTCCATCCCTCTCCCCCACAACACCAGCTGCCAGCTGGTCGATGAACTTACTGCCCTCCACCCCGAGATGCCCAAAGCTTTCCATTACTAAGGTGGCAAGTTTGTGACTCCGTTCGTCAAAGCACACATGTCCCGGACGGGTGTAGTATTGGCGCTTATGCGCCTCGGAAGTAGAGGCAGCTGATCCATCGTGATCAGCACTGCCTCCTCTCAGCTGTATCTGCGCGTGAGGGTCAGCATGGGTGACGTCCAGCAGTATGGATTTCTCCCTATACTCCCTGTTAGGAGCGTCTGGGAGACCTCCTCTCCTGACGACAATGTCCACCCGCAGATTTCGGTCTACGGTGAACGGTTCGCCGCTCTCCACTTGGTGTTGGATTCCTAGCCGCTTCGACGTAGTGGATGGACATCGCGTGGACCAGTGGTTGGTGCTGGTTGGCTTGCGCCCCTGCTCTGGGACAGATGCGTGCGTGGCGGGTGTCCACGTCAACTGCACCGCAGCAGGGGCGCCTTACTGCCACATGCTCCTCTATCCCCATGAAGCGCCTTCCTACGTCCACGAACTCTGCTGCGGGTATGCCACGTAGTGAGCCCGTTGACCTCAGCCGAATGCGCGCCGTGGCTCCAGCACCCTGTAGACTCCTGTAGCGAGCCTAAAGCGAAGGCCTTGATCTCGGTCCCACCCAGCGGGTCGCCCGGTCCTGGGGGGCGCGCCGTCTCCGGTAGCTCCTCCAACGAAGCAGTGTGGGCAGCGTGCTGACCTTGATTCCATCCGTACACGGTGCACCGCAGAGAAAAAAGCGGCGTTGTACGGTTTTCCCTACGGAGATTGGAACTGCACCGTAGAAAAAAAACGTTCGACGGAGAACCGTAGGATTTACGATATCTCATAACCGCACCGGACCGCATCGTAAGATTCCTGATTTATGAAAACCACACCCTAGGATACATGAAAGCGCCGAACCGCACCGTGTAGGATATACATATATTTCAAACCGCACCGAACCGCACCGTAAGATTCCCGCTTCCTTAAAACTGCACCGGACCGGACCGTAGGATTTTCGATTTAGAAAACCGCACCGTGCACCGATAGATAACCGTAAAGAACCCTGGGTGGAATTGCAAACCAGTCCTCGGGGGGTTTCCAGCTTATTTTCCTTTCTTTTTTTATCCTCCGGCGGATTAGCAAAAATAAAGCTTAAGCTCACCACACTTCCCCGTTCCAATTTCGCGTCGTGTGTCAATTTAGCCCATAGCTTCCGTTGTTACATCAGCAGGATTTCGCGGGACTCGGGACGATCCCGCGATCCCGCGAGAAAAAATAGATCCCGCTTCCGTACACACCGATCACGTGCAGATTGTGATATCCCCATCCCATCCAAACTCGGCCCGTGAAAATATCCATATTCCGATCCCGTCCAACCAAGCCCCGCGAAATAGTACCAAATCCCGTGATTTATCGGTCCCGGCGCAAACCCGCACGAAAATTGGTATCCCGAATCTCGTCCAAAATCGTCCCTTGCTTTTCGTTAGCGGCATCCATTGATACGATCAGTCGGCCGGCAGGTTATCCCTCAATATGTTGTACATTCTGCTCGTGAGTTCGATTACTGGTGTGTGCGTAAGTCTGATCTTGTTTCTGGTGTGTCGTTTTTTTCATTTTTTTATTTTTCCCCCTGTACTAGATACCTGATAAAATAAAGTTCGTCTTTTTTGTCCATACTGGACACCCAACAAATAAATACTAGTATCGTACAAACTTTCCAGTGTCTTGTGTGCCCTGGCCCTCACGTGTGAACTGCTATAAACAAACTTTCGATTGTCTTGTGTACCCCGGCCCTCACGTGCGAACTATTGTTTCAGTGCACGAGATAGATGGCACCGGACGAAATCAGTTGGAAATTGGGGCTGTCAATATTATCGTTTCGTCGACCCTGGTAGTATCCAGCGGAGTCACCGGCCAGTAGTCAATCGCGGGGAAACTAACAGAAAACGCGAGAACGGTTATCACGCAGCTTGCAAAGTTGAGTATCGACCGATCGGTTGTTGAAACTCACAGCTGACGTGCTTTTTTTAGTTTCAAATAAAATAATGTTTGTTGTATATCCTTCGAATTGTCATGTTATTATTATTCTCTCCGACGTCGGGGGGGGGGAGTCTCCTGGCGTGGTACGAGAGCCGCGGCACCGGCCGCTGACTCTCGTTGCCTTATCGTACTGCCAGTACCCAGGCGTTCCCCCCCCCCCCAGCCGACTGGCCGGGGCTCTAACAAACGCAGTCTCGGGCGACCGAGACCCCCAATGGTAGAAAACCATTGACATACCCCGCTCTCCTGGTGAGAGCCCCGAATCGCTACCAGTTAATCGCAGACAATAATACAAGTATAATACGGTGTGGCCAACACCTTGTGGCCGCTCCGTTCCACCCACCTTCGAAAGAAGAAAGGGGCGGGTGGGCGGGAGAAACCACAACAGTAGACCTAGCCTCTAGGCCTATCAATCGGCAGCGAGCAGTGCCGTGCTCTGCTTGTGCACCTATCACGAGAAGCTAGGCGGGGGCGCGGGACGAGTGTGGCCGTCCTTCTCTTCTCTCTGCCTCTGGGCAACTTCAGCTATTAGTTTCCGTCGGTAGAGCCCATGACTATAAATGATTAATTCCGTCGGTTGTGAACAAAACATGCATCTCTCGTGAACGTAGAGATACTCCGCATAAAACAGCAGTCTCATACCGTACATTTTTGTGGCGGGAGGTGTCTGTTCTGGTTGCACTTTTTTGTACCTATTGCTCAGTACAAATCGGGACGGACGCCGTAGCATCGTCGCCGCCACCATTGTTTTTTAGTTTTCGTCGTGGCGAGGTGCATCGATTGCTCGATTGGGTATTGCGGAGTACGCCTGGTACAGTACTCGCACAGTAAATGTGTACTGCACACGGACCTCGAAGTAGGGTCATAGTAGTAGTAGTAGTAGTAGTAGTAGTAGTAGTAGTAGTAGTAGTAGTAGTAGTAGTAGTAGTAGTAGTAGTAGTAGTAGTAGTAGTAGTAGTAGTAGTAGTAGTAGTAGTAGTAGTAGTAGTAGTAGTAGTAGTAGTAGTAGTAGTAGTAGTAGTAGTAGTAGTAGTAGTAGTAGTAGTAGTAGTAGTAGTAGTAGTAGTAGTAGTAATGGTAGTAATAGTAGTAGTAGTAGTAGTAGTAGTAGTAGTAGTAGTAGTAGTAGTAGTAGTAGTAGTAGTAGTAGTAGTAATAGTAGTAGTAGTAGTAGTAGTAGTAGTAGTAGTAGCAGTAGTAGTAGTAGCAGTAGTATTAGTAACAGTAGTAGTAGTAGTAATAGTAGCAGGAGTAGTAGTAGTAATAGTAGCAGTAGTAGTAGTAGCAGTAGTAGTATAATAGTAGTTGCAATAGTAGTTTAATGTAGCAGTAGCAGTAGTAGCAGTAGTGGTAGTAGTATTAATTAATAGTACAGTAGCGCCAGTGGGTCCGGGGCGTCCGTGAAAAAGAGAAAACGGTACACCACACCCCCAGAGGTCGGAACGGAAAACCGTTGCAACCGTTGTGATCACATGATGAAATAAGAAAAACTTTTTTTTTTCTTCATTTTTGCATTTTTCCACTTGGTTCTAGTAACCCCCCCCCCCGTGTCTTGCGATAAAAAATCTGTGACGGTTCGTCCGGTTCACATTTTTTTTTTTTTTTTTCCGGGCGCCCTTGAGTGGGTACAAAATATTCAGCAGTACAGTGCCAGAGAACGACACATGGCCACCACCACTAGGGGAGGAAGATGCCGCGACAACCAACGGTGAACACTTCCGTTGTGTCTGGTGTCTTGGAAGCTGCTCGATGACCGAACGTATTCCATTGCCTCGCGAACGGGGTAAATGCTGGGATAACAGACCGCATTAAGGTTACAATCGAGCTCTACATACCGTATAACACCATCACACTATCACACTAGGGTGATAAGGTAACACACCCCCTCGGACGATTTTCAAAGCTGGGTTTCTCGACAGCGTACTGAGCACGACGAGCGATGACGCGTCTATATCTATGCAAAACCTTCTCGACGAAATATTTCCAATTTTCGTTGTGTGCGCCCCCCACGTTGTGGAGGAAGCCGGGTCTGAAATTCGTCCCAGGGGGTGTGATATGTTGTCACCCATTGCGATACGGTATACACGTGACGTGCGGTATTCGAAGAGTGGTCCTAACATGTCCGTCGGGCCGTGTGCCATACATACATATGATCGCGCATCCGCGCTCTCAGGAAAAAACACACACTTGGAAATGGCGTGGGATAGGTCTTGCGGTTGGAATTGGGCGGAGCGTTGCACAGCAGTCTACCAGCTCGCCGCATTGCACGAAGTGAAGGAAGTGCCGGTTGACACCCCCCGCACCCATCGCTTACGCCATTGACATTTCACGTCGAGTTGAACGACAGCCAAAGCATGCATGAATAAATGAGCGAATGAACGTAACGTCAAAAAGGACTGACCGAACGGATAGCTTCTCTTCGCTTGCTTTTCCTGTCGCACAGCGCTACCATCGAGGAAACGCCATGGGTGCAGGCGATGGCGCGCTGCATGGAGCCAGACTTCGCCCCCCGCGTGCAGCCCTATGAGTGCCGAAACATTTACTCCATCCTCGCTTCCGAACGAGAGAGGGAACAGCTTCTTCCTGCCCTTGAGACCCTCTGTCGGAACGCTGCCACCTCTGCGGCCGCCTCGACGGCTGCCTCTTCCACTCGGGCCCAAGAGAAGCACCTGTTGCCTTCGCCCGAGAACATCGAGAGACTCCTCCACATTATCCGTCCCTACGGTGAGACCCCTTCTTTGCGCGTGATAGCCCCAAATTTTAGAAGGCGTACAAGTGGAAGCGTCTTGGCTTTCGTCGTCCACTACACCCTAGGACCGGCCCTGGAAGCAAGGCTCGCAGAAGCACTGGCGCCCTCAGCCGACGAAGAAGGAGAAACCGGGCAAGCGATAGCAGAAAGCAGTGGAAAGGGACCAACGACAACACCGTCGGACGAGAGTGAAGCCGGAAAGGGAACGCCCGGTGTATCGTGGGGGAGTTCAGCTGCGCGCAGCGGCGACCAGCTGTCGGCCGACGTCGGCGGCGAAGATGGTAGCCGGCATCACGGACAGGACGAAGAGACGGCGCGGCTCCCTCCTCTTGAGCGTTGCGAGGTCAGAGGAGTCCTGGACGGTGTGGAGGCCGTGCGCATCCCCCTCAATGCCGGCGAGACGGAAGATAGTTTGGCCATGAGGGCGGTGTTCCCGGTTTACCCTCCCCGCTGCAGCGAACACCCGCTGCAGGCAGCGATGGAGGATAGGGGCGGCGTTAGGGTTGGAGGGGCGTGGGACGCCAGCGAAGACGTGTTCCAAATCGAAGCCAGGGGAATCGAACGGGTTTGCACGGCAGAGAGCTTCAGCACCCACCGTGTCCACGCCGAACTGTCCTGCTGCACCGCTGGCGCCGCCTACGATTCAGAAAGCGACGAGGCATCCACAGCGGCTGGGGACGCAACGCGGCCCAGGTCTAGGTGCGAAGTCTTCGCGAAAACCGCTCCAGTCGAATACTTCCACACAGGAAACGGGGCGGACGTGTATTCGTCCTGGGAAGACCAGGACAGCGCGCCGGGGGGGGGGGGGGTCGGAGTCGACTTCTAGATCCCCCGCCGGGAGACGTTTCGGTTTCGCTCTACCTGGAGAGTGCACCAGAAACGATCCGAACTACTGTGGTGGTGCCCCGATGGAGTTCCGATGGAGATGTTCGGGAGGTGGGTCAACTCTTGGGTTAAGTCGTGCCCCTTGTCGTCCCTGGAATTGTGCTTACAGCTAGCGGCGAGATAAGGCCAGAAGCGGCCTTGGCTGCTTGCGGAAGATTGTACCTAGTGTTGTGTTACCGTTGGTATCCACACAGATACAGTGTCTTCTTTCGGCGTGTATAATCGTTTTTCTTTCCGATTGTTTTCGGCCTGGTCCCCGGGTATCCTGCTGCGATAGAGCACACGAACGCCGTGATGAGCAGTTTAATGGGGTAGATAATCACGGATCAGTCCATGCAGGGCTCTCCCCCAAGGCACTTGATATGCTTCGCAACACGCCTGATGTTGCATGATAACCCGACCTGACCTGTTGGTGTCGGAAATCGTCGAAGATACAACCATCCACGAAATGATGGACCCGCGGAAACGTTTCCGCGGTGTCTCAATCCGGGCGTCATTCGTGACGCGGCGCGGTGCACTGACGGCCGACAGGACCGGTGTCCTGTGTAAGCCACAAGGCTCGCGCGCGAACGTATGCACCTCGCATATCTGCAACAGCATGGCAGAGCGCCTACACCCCACCTGACCCCCGTCTCGAATCTTGCCGTTACTGCAATTCGGCCGTTTCAACCAACGTGGCCCGAGACAAGCAGGCGGCGTTCCGCGCATGCTCCGAGAATTTTGGCCCGCAACAAGCCGTCATGGCGAACAGGAACGACTGCGTGCACTTGGCCACAAGTGCCATCAAGGCGAAGAGGGTAAGTACCAACAAAGATGCGCTCGTGGCGCAGCGTCGCACATTGTCGTTACACGCGAGCAGCAATTACCCCATGGTGCATACGGCGTTTGCGTATATATCGTGGTCCTCTCCCCCTGGTTTATCGCTTCCGTGTTGCCGTCTTCTCCCCCTGGTTATACGCGGGGTATCATCGCCATCCCCCGTCGCTGTGAGTCGAACTCCAGGGCCATGCCGCCAGAAAGTGAAGGGCCTTAAGCCCCAGCCAGCCCACACAGCTCTTCAGAGATATTTTTTTACGGAAGTTGTTGTCGTTCACACGTTAACTCATCGCCACGATCTAGTCCGTCGTCTCCATTCCGTCTCTCTCCGACGAGTCAGCATATACTTTCTTGGGCGTGACGGGAGTATTATCAGACGAAGAACCATAATATGAAATATGAAGCACACCAACCATGTTACTCCGCGGCAACACAACATTCCCCCTGCACACCCCGCCCCGTTCGCGGTGAAATATTGTCTCGGGAACCGCGGCCAAAAAAAAATCAGGTGGACCTATTCAACCGCATGTCGCTCCGCCTGGACGCCTTCCTGAGGAGCAAGGACCCCAGTTTTGCCTTCGAGGGGCACACCGGTCACAACCCGGAGAAGGTAATGGTCGCCGCCTCCTCGGCCTTCCTCGTCCAGAGCCGTTCTGCGGCAGTAGTGGTCCCTATAAAGTGCCAGTTGAGTAGTGCCGACTGCCCTATATAGTGCCGGTTGAGCAGTGGCGACTGCCCTATATAGTGCCTACGACAATTCTTGGCACGTACGGGATTGACCAGTGTGCCTTCGCGGAGTAATAGTGCCGGTTGACGGTAAATATAGTGCCGGTATTGTTGCCTGGCTGGTGCATACTGCTGTACCGGCACTATAGAGAGGGACCGGCACTAAATACAGCGCACACCGGCACTATTATTACGGGGGACCATAGTTAATAGGACCTATTTCAATATTAAAACCTATATATTTGCCTATTTTTACTGACAACATTTGGTCCTATTTACTATGGTCCCCCGTAATATACAAAGGAGACAATTACCGTATTTTAATCCGGCGTGTGTTCCACAGCGGTATTTTTTTACCTGCCACAGCCCATCCATGGGGTTAGTGTATTGCAAACAGGTTTTCTCGAGATTTAGCTGTTGCTTTGGGTGAGGCACACGGTGAGCCTCGCTCGTACAACGGGCGACAGCTAGTTCATGCCTCGAACTTTTACGGATAAACCCCCTCCGGGACACCCCAAGATAGCGACCGAAACTACTGACAATTTTCGGCGCCATCAGCACTCTACGTCTACTGCTGTTCGTACGTAGCAGCGTGAGGGCCCCGTCAACACCGGTAGGATCGTTTGTTGCGCCGACGCCGTACGTACGGCTGAACCAGGGACACCAACCCGCATCACCCCGTGATCACGCAGTGGCCGTCGCTGCAAATCGGCGCACTTTTGTCGTACAAGTGTCCCCTCTGTCCCCGAGGTATTTGACTCGTTAATTGGAGTTGTATCGCACGTGGGCTCTTGTGGATGTGCTCAACGGGGAGGGCGTCAATTTGTCCTCTCTGAAATCCCGAGAAGGGTAGTTCACAAGTTGGCGATTGTATCACGTACAGGCTTTTGTGAATGTGCTGAATGGGGAGGCATGATCGGATTGGTGGGTGGAATTCGTTAGTTTACTGGCTCGCGTTTGGTGTGAATCGATCGATAGAAGCCACCTCCAGGGCGCACGACACCATACCAAGTGCTGAAGAAACGTATGGACAAGGGTGGGTGGTGCTAATGAATCAATGACTCGAACTTACAGCAGTGTGGAATAACTAGTTTTGGCAGCAGAGAGGAAACGACATGACATTAAATAAAAATATTGCCATAGGGTGGGGGGGTGTAGGTAGGTGTGAATGAAACAAAACGAGTTGAGTAGAGGCTATTACGGGGGGCCATAGTAAATAAGACCTACGGTAAACACCAAAACCTATATATAAATTTCCCTATTTTACTAACAATATTTGGTCCTATTTAGTTTTTTTTTTTTTTTTTTATATATCATCACTTTTACTTTCCAGCCCACTCGTAGGAGTTTTTACCCTCGACGATCTTCTGGACAAGCCGTGGTCACAGGTGTCGTCCCTTCTCCCCCCCGGTACGTGCCTTTAGTTTTTATCGCGCATAGGGTTCAGCATTCCCACTGCTCGTCGATTTTCATCGAATGTACAGCTAACTCACGCTCTCTCGCGCTTTCCGCTAATCAATTTTTTATGCAAGAAAAAGTCCCTACGTATGAGCATGCACTCGGTGAGACTCGAACTCACGAAATTGATCTTGACAGGCTCGCGGACCACCTACCAAGCCACCGGGGACGCCGGCGTGGTCCCCCCCGTAATATACGATATTATACCAAGTAGTGTGCATTTTGTCAATTTTTCTCAAAGAGGGACACGATATAGAATATATCCTCGACGTAGCAGGTAGTGAGAAGCAGCCTCCAGAACAATCGCGCGTACGGCAACTCTCTGGGTGCAAATAAATATGAGGACCGCTTGGCCTTCGTATTGACGTGTGCGGCCAATGACGTGGGGATGGAACGTCGATGAGGAATAGAATATACTGTACCGGTAGCTAAAATGATACGTTGTGGGGAATGGGAGTCTGTGGAAACGACAGGCAGAGAAGTGTTTGAGGGTTGCTACTGATTTAAGGAAGGATATTTGGTTTATATAGGAACGGCATCCACGCTATCTTGTCAGAAGGCAGGCATAATAGCAATAAAATCAACGTATAACCGGTCCTAGTATTCCGAGGTGCACCACATACCCCTACCCCTACCCCCCACCCCTATACCCCTACCCCTACCTCCGCGCGCCCTTTCCGCGCGAACGTATATGTGCCCACCCGCGTTTTGTCCGACCGCTCGCACGAGATACATCATAGTATACGCTGTGGGGAAAAGGTACCGCTAGGTATGCATGCACGTGTCGTTGGTGTTCAAGATCGAATCGCGTTTGGCGTGTTACCAAATAGCACCCCGCTTATATGCACGCGGCTATTACTATTACCAGTCGGCGGCGAATGGCATGTGAAATACACACATACATACATACGTACACAGTGCCAACCTTGGCGTGTGGGAATACACAGGCCTCTCCGGAAACGCGAGACGCGATCACCCGGACGTCGGCCCCCTGTTCGACCGAAAAATTATTCAACGCCTATACGTAGCGAGCGGGGTGAGATCGTCGTTTCGTTTCGTTTCGTTTCGTTTCGTTTTTTTTTTTTGTGTGTTCACAACCGCCCCCGCCCTTGCGAAAGTACGAAACGTCCTGGCTAGTAGTGTGTACGAACGATGCACGCAAGAAGAGTTTTAGTTATTAACAATAATGGTATTAATAGTACATAGCAAAAACGGGAGAACAAAAAGTCTTTTTTTTTTTCTTTTGTGGTGCCGCGGGTGACGACGGACGCTTGTGGGCTTGTGAGTCACGAAGAAAGAAAGTGTGTCTATAACAATACCATAAAAATCGATGAGCTCCTGTCTGTACCAGTATTTATTCGCGTGCCCTCGCCGGTCAATTTTGGGGGGGTACCAGGCATTTCGTTTTGCCATGTATGGGGGTGAACGCTATAGCTGGCACGATTACTCGAGCACTTTCCTACATAGTCCGCCGGACTCGAAGCTAAAAAGTTAAATTGACGCGCTACACGAAATTTGAACGTGAGAGTGTGGTGACCTTGAGCTACATTTTCACCAATCCGCCGGAGGATTAAAAAATAAATAAATAAATAAATAAAAATGGGGTAGGTGGATCAGGTTCCTCGTATCGTACGTAGTCCGCCGGACTCGCAGCTAGTAAAAAAAAAAAAAGGACAAGATTTTTGCGGTAGATGCACCAAATTCCTCGTGCTGACAGTTGTGCGTAATGCGCCGGACTCGAAGCCAAAGAAAGAGATGCACCAGGTGCGCTGCATGCAACTCGCCGCTGGGGTAGATAGATCACACAACAACCCCCCCCCCGCCCCCAACCCGCATTTTTTTGGACGCCTCCGAAAAAAAGGGAGAAGGACCCCCGAAACGTTGACCGACGGACCTACCTGTGATACAGACCGGCGACCACTAACTTGCATGTCGCCTGCTGCTCGTGGAAGAAAGCGCGCCCTTCCGATGCATACCTTCGACTCGTGCATCGAGGACTCTCACCACCTTATGACCACACCCTACTGCCCCATCGACGGAACGTTGTTGAATAGGTGGAAGCACTCGGGGCGATGTCGCGCGGAGGAGGCGAGCGCGTGAGCATGGTGTGCGAGGTACGCCGGGGGGGGGGGGGGGGGGGGGGGGGAGGGGGGGAGGGGGTATTCGCTGCCCCGCATGGCCTTAGCCGTGTGACCGTAGACCCTCGCATCCCTACAGAATGCCAGGACGGAACGCGTCGGGTTTTCACCGGCCCGGAAGACATGGCTTGCACCAAGAGTGAAGCACCGTGAGGTGTTCGGCGAGTCGCACGAAGGGTAAACTGCACCCCTACCAAGAGCCGCTTTAGAGGGGAATTTTCTCGTATATGGATGACAGCTTCAGTGAGTTAATTTGTTTTCCGATGTGGCCACTTCCAGAGGCGCGGCGGAGGGGGGGGGGGGGGGGGGGGGGGGGGGGGGGGCGTACTCATTTGTTGCTTGCCTTAGTCATTTGTCCATTGACCTCGCATCCCTTTCGAGACGGAGCATCGTTCCTACTCCTAATAGAGACACCTCCAACAATTGGGCGCTCATTACGTTGTTTCTATAAATTACATAGAAACTTTTTGCTAATCTTATCCCCTTCCTGTTTGGCCTCCTGTGGCCACCATCTATCTCCTAGGATGGCGATCGTTTTCTCGCTGCTATTCATTGTATCAAACTCCTCCGTGTCACATTCGTCTATTTTCCTCATCTCCTCTTCTAACACATCCCGTTCCTCCTTGTATATTTCACATTCTCCTACTATGTGAGTTCTACTCTCTATTGCTTTGCCACACGGGCACATCTGTGCGTCTACTTCCTCCTCCTCCCGGCTACTGGTGTACCTCTTTCTTCTTTCTGGCAGGTCCAGGTCCCCTACACGAAAGCGCAGTTTCAGCGTTTTCGCGAAGTCCATTGGGCCATGCAAACGTTTTCATTCCTATTCCTTCCCTCAATCCCCCGTATATCTCTAGGTGTTGTTTCCGATTCCACCTTGTTTCTTAGCGCTGGCCTTTCCCTTCTTTCCATATTTTCTCCTACTTCTGCCTTGTACCCCCCAAACTTCCCGGCGGACATCATCTCTTCTTGGTTTCCCCCTAGATCCTTCCATACTTTTTTCAACTACGCCATCCCACCTTATGACAGCTCGCCCTTTTGTTACTTTCTCCCATACAGCTCTATCAACTATGGCTGGCAACCTCTTTTTTGGCAAGTTCCTTACTTTATATTGCCAGTTCAACTTTCTCATGTCTCTATTTGTCTTGAGTGGGCGCATTTCCCAGTTCTGCTCTTAATACTGTATTACTAGTCGTACTTGAGCGTCTTAGGATTTTTTTAGCTGCTGTCATTTGTACTGTTTCCAACTGTTTTACGAGTTTTCGCGTTCCCTTCCCATACTCCTCCTGCATATTCTAGCTTTGGTACTATCACATTCATCAATATACATCTCTTAATCCTAGTGTCAAGGTTCGGGTCTGTTAGGATCGCATCAAACTTGCCTACTTGTGCCTTACCCTTTCCTATTACTTTTGCTATATGTGTATCCCAAGAGCAGTCTTTTGAGATCTCTACGCCAAGGTATGTATACTGGTCTACGATCGGCTGTTCATCTTCTCCCCACTTCCAACTGAAATTTACCGGGTTGACCTTATCTTCGTTGCAAACAACTACTGCGCATTTCTTGACGTTCGCCGTCACCCTCCATTTCCTGGTATATTCTAGTGCCTTCTCTATTTGTTTCTGCAATCTTTCGGGTGTTTCTGATATCCCCACGAAGTCATCCGCAAACATCAATCCCGACACCGTATCTTCGCCTACCGTGAGTCCGTGCCTTGCTCCCTCGACTGCTACTATCAGGTCGTTAATATATATCTTGAGTAAGTTAGGTGACAACGTACATCCCTGTGCAACTCCTTGTAAAATGTCAGCATACTTCGATATTTCCTCATCCAGCATCACAGCACTTCTCGCACATTCCGTCATCTTTTTCATCATTCTCCAAATCTTTCCTCTGATTCCTGTTTCCCACAGTTTTTTCCACAATCCATTTCTCCATACTGTGTCGTAGGCTTTCTGCACATCTAGAAAGAAACAGTACGTTGTTAGTCCCGCGTCTTTCCTACCTTGAATAATCTTACCTAAGGTGTACACATGGTCTACGCAGCTACAGTTTGGCCTAAACCCTGCTTGGCCTTCGCTTATTTTGTGTTCCTTCTCCATCATCGTTACCATTCTATCGTTCAAAATCTTACAAAATGTTTTGCCTACTGTGCTTAGTAGCGTCATCCCTCTATAGTTCCCCGGGTCAGCCTTATCTTCTTTCTTGAATAAATTTACTACTACTCCTTCTCTCCACAGGTGCGTACACGTTTTTTCCATATCCAGTTAATACAACATAACCATCATGGTAAGCATTCCTTCTCCCCCGTACTTCATAAATTCATTCACTATTTGGTCTGCCCCTGCTGCCTTTCTATTCTTAAGTTTAGCTACACACTTCTGTACCTCTTCCCTTGTGAATTCTCTTTGTAACCCTCCATAACCACTGTCTTCCCTTTCTGATGTATCTACGTTCGCCTCTGCCCACGCGTTGATTTCCTTCTCGAATTCTGCACCGAACGTTTCGTTGGCTGTGGGTGTTCCTAGCTTTCGGTAATGCTCTACTAGTACTTCCCTTTTCCCCTTCGAACTACTAACCATCTTACCGTTCTGTGCTCTTAGAGTAGCTATTCCCGTGTCTGCCTCTCCTGCTTGTCTGCCAAGTATCCCTTTTATCCCTACCCACATCTGCTTCATCCCGCCCTCAAAGTCTTCATTTGTTTTATTTACTACGTCTTTCCATATCCCTTTCTTCTTCTTCTCTACCATCTCTTTTACTTTCTTTCTAGCTATAGCATACTCCTCCCACCCTGTCGAAGTTTTAGTCGATGTATACCTTGCGTGTGCCTTTCTCCTTGCTCTTATAGCCTCCTTCACTTCTTCATCCCACCATTTTACCGCTCTGTTGCATACTATCAACTTCTTCCCTATTACTTTTCTTGCCGTGGTCTTGACCAACTGCTCCCATCCTTCTATTATCCTAGCTCCTGTATCATCCCTTTCTATGTCGTTCCTTGTTGTACCTATTCTTTCCAACAGCTCGGAAGATTTCTCTGCATTTTTGGCCTTCTCTTCTTGGAACTCTTCCCGTTTCTCTTTTACTTCTAGTTTATCTATTCTCCATGGATACAATTTCCTACCTCTTCTATGTTTGATAACTCTCGTCTGTTGACTGTCTGTCCGTATTAGACAGTGATCCGTAGTTCCTATGTCCGCTGCGCATGCATGTAGTTCCGTTTAGCGGGGGGGGGGGGGGGGGCGGGTAAAAATATTTTTGCGCACGTCTCGGACCCATCATGAGCTACGGTACGAACTCAGTAAGTCCTCGCTAGAGAACGCTCTGTTTGTTTTTTTTCATTAGGCACTGCTGTATGTATGTACCGCAGATTTATATTTAGACAAGAACCACCCAAGAAAACAACCCGCAGATCCTCTATTATAGATCCCAGCCTGGTGCTATGAGGTGTGGCGCAGGGATCTGTATGGCATACCACTTTGTCCCACTATACAAAAACCAGTTCTAGACTAATTTTCAAACCAAAAGGTTATTATTTTTCGGGACAGAGTGGTATATAGTACATATCCAACCCCTGAAACATGCTCCAGAAGTATCAGATCACGCAGATGTTTGCGGTTCCCACCCGGCAATATGAAGAACATGCTGATCATGTACGTGTACAGACGAGGAGTGTTATCTCTTCGCTGACAAGACTTGCGAGTAGATCGGGACGTGGGACCCGATTTTTCTAGACTTTTTTTTTTTTTTTTTTTTTTTTTAATCCTCCGGCGGATTGGTAAAAATAAAGCTTAAGCTCAGCACACTTCCACGTTCCCAATTTCGTGTCGTGTGTCAATTTAGCCCAGTTGGGCACGTTGACCCGACCTGACCCCCGAGAGGAGCAGGTGCGGTGGAGATAGCCAGCCGGGAGAGTAATCTCATACTCTCCCGGATAGTGTGGGACTTGCGCGAGCTCACCCTCTAACAAAAACCAAGGCTATGAGGCCTTCCCGCCGGACTCGGTCCAGTTACGGTCCACCCTACACGTTGGGGCGTTGGTCCTAGACGAAACGTGCCAACCTACGGCCACCATCCATCGAGACACTCCAGCAGTGTCTTGGAGTCACACGTCGGGTGCGTACGAGAGGACTCTGGTGTCGGTTCAGCGACGACTTGGGACACTGAAATGTGGGGTCCCGAGCGGTTTCGTGTTTGTTTCGGGGGGAAAATTTTCAGCCGACGGGACTCACCCCTCACGGACAGGGGGGTGACGTTTTTTTTTTTTTCTTTTGTCAACAGTTGACGCGAGGGAAGAATCACTGCCAGGACAGCAGCGAGCGCATGCACGCGCACGCCTACAAATCCTAGGCGTGACGCCTTCATGTCAGCGGTTGACACTATGGAAATCACTACTGTAGCTAGGACAGCGGCGAGCGGATGCATACGCACAGTTTTGTGTTGTATGAATGCGTGTCTGCTCGTAGTACGGTTGTACCTGGCAGGACCTAAAGATTGTGTCTACTGGTGATATGAATACGCGATAAGTCGGGAGTCGGGAGGGGGGGATTTAGGTTTGGGATCTTGAGGGGCCTGGCCGGACAGGTGGCACAACAGTCTATTCACCAGTTGTTCCACTTTTTTGCGGCTACAACTTTCCTGCCCAGCAGAAGAAGGGCGGACTACTGTGTGTGATGGGCAGTCTTAAGATCATGCAGGCGGGACACTTTGTGTCCCTGGACACAGGTTTGCCTATTAAGTCTGTACTCGTTGGTACTCACACGTGATGCTTGCTGAGAAACAGAAGAAGAGCAGTTTCGTTCCTTTCGTGCACGCGGAAAAAACGCTTGGAAGGAAGGCATGCTTCCCCCTGGTCTTCCGGGCCAGCGGGGTGCTCGGCCGCCGTCGCGCGTGGGACTCGGGGGCACACGACAGTTTTGATGAAGCCGAGCGTTTCGCGTGCGGAGGACCAGACGTTTGCGGACAGCTTGTTAATTGAAGTTTTTTTTTTTTTTTTTTTTTTTTTTTTTTCAGCAGACCGCACCCGTGCGGATAGCCTAAAAGTTTTTTTTTTTTTTTTTTTTTCGGTAGGGCTGTGAACAGACCCGACCGGCGCGAACAGCCCAATAAGGACTTTGAGCAAGGCTGTTTGTTGGATGCACGCCTCGGCTGGACTTCCCGGCTACCTTTCTGACCGGGAGCACAAGTTGCGTTTGATGTTCATATCAGAGTCTAAAGGTATCTCATCAGATCCGAGCATGGCGTGGTACATGGGTTTTTGGTCAATCGTGAGGCTCTGATTTACTGCCTGTTGTATATCACTATGCCGCCCTCCCACCCCGTGAATACTTGGGTGTACCCACCACACACTCGAAAAATTGTGTATTACCGGACTTTTATCAGACACATTTTGGTCCTGATCACTACTGCTGTGTGTTTCCCCCGTAATAGCTTTCATCGACACGAACACCGTGTCGAGGTCACGAACGCACCACCCGTCCGACCCTCCACTCTGTCCCGAGACACAACGACCGTTCGGATGGAAAGTACATATACAAATGTTCCTTATGTGTTGGGACAGAGCGGGAACACAAAAGACGCCGAAAATCTCTCCCCGAGAAATGCCGGACTCAACTATAACCAGTATACTGCCTCAACTATAACCAGTATACTGTCTCAACTATAACCGGTATACTGCCTCAACTATAACCAGTATATTTCCTCAACTATAACCAGTATACTGCCTCAACTATAACCAGTACACTGCCTCAACTATAACCAGTATAATGCCTCAACTATAACCAGTATACTGCCTCAACTATAACCAGTATACCGCCTCAACTATAACTAGTATATGCCTCAACTATAACTACTTTACTGCCTCAACTATAACCAGTATACTGCTTCAACTATAACCAGTATACCGCCTCAAATATAACCAGAATACTGCCTACTGACAGTCAAGCGAAAAGTAAGCATGATAGTCAGAGACTGATGGTCCAGCCAACCCTCACGGCCCTATTGGGATGGTTCCAAGCTGAAAATGTAAACAAAGGGCGCCCCTTCGTGCATACACACTTGCGCGGTGTGTACCCGAATCAACGCGAAAGATTTATCCAACGAGGCGCGGAACAAGTGCCCCGCGGGGCTCGAAACCACGGCGTCGCCCATGGGTCAGCCCGTGGGTCGCTCCATGACGCACCCCGTGGCTAACCGTGGTGTGACCCATTGATTATAACCATGGACTACGCCACGGGTAGAATCCATGGGGGGGTGTCCGTGACGGTTTTTTTTTCCCACGGTTGACTACGGCTTGGCCCACGGTGTGCACCAGGGGCTGTCCAGATAAATGTAGGTGGTTGCCCGGTTTGTTTTGGTTGTGTTGCAGCAGTAGTGCCGGTCCCTCTCTAGCGCCGGTACAGCAGTATGCGCCAGCCAGGCAACAATACCGGCACTATATGTAGCGGCAACCGGCACTAATTACGCCGCACACTGCTACACTATTAGCAGGTAATCCCATCTTTATGGTGCCAAGCGATTGATTTCACAGGCAGACACTGCTGTGCACAGCGGGAAGGCGGCACTACTGTTAGTACTCAGCGGGCACTATGGAGGGGACCACTACTATTGCACTGTTTAAGTTTGCCATCCGACCATGTCAAGCGTGTATCGAGCGCAAGAGAATGGCGTGAAACGGAAAACGAAGACGGCGTAAAACAACGGCATCTCAAAACCGAACCGATTTGATCGCACAAAAGAGCCTCCTGAAACAAATTTTTTCCCCTGCATGTTTTATCCGTCAAACAGCGATTGAGCCCCCCCCCCCCCCCCCCCCCCCCCATCTCCCTCTAAGCATGATGTCTGCCTGGTCGATGAAAGCCCGACGTGCTCCGTCCCGGCATTGTAGGGATGCGAGGGTGTATGGCCATACGACTACGGCCACGCACGACCCCCCCCCCCCCCCCCCCCCCCCCCCCCCCCCCCCCCCCCATCGAAGCATTCCTGTATACCAGGTACCAGGTCATTATTTTTTCGCTTGTTTGTCATCCGAAAATGTGCAGGTAGCATGAATGAGCTTCAACGTTTACCGCTCGCAATATTCCCCGAAAGAAGAAAACCAACGGAGCAAAAAAAGGAAACCTATTGGACTAGGCTGCAGTAGAATACTGGACTACAGTAGCCTCTTGGACTGCAGTAGCCTATTGGACTACGGAAGTAGCTCCCAACGTTGATCACTCATATACATTCTCTCGTACCATTCCTCGTACCGAAAGAAGAACAAGAACAAGAAGAAGAAGAAGAAGAAGAAAACCTTGACACGCTTCCGTTTTTTTGTTTGCCTCCGCCTATGTATCTATCTATCTGTCTGTGAAAAGGTGGGCTTCAACGCCGGGCACAGCTCTCTCAACTGGCTCCTGAGCTCGCCCCCCTCGGCCAGGGTGCTGGCGTTCGATCTAGGCGAACACGCCTACGTGGAGCATGCCTTGGCTTTCCTGCAGGTGATTAGCTTTCGCGGGTTTTTTTCCGGCAAGGAGGAAGAAAGAGGCTTTCGCTCACTCGCGCTGTAACTGCGACACGGGTAGCTGATATCGTACACCCCAGACATATAATGACTTACATCATGATCTGTAGATCATGGTGTATAGATCACGATCTGTTGATCATGATGTATAGATCATGCGTAGATCATGATCTGTACATCACTCGTGAGTTCGCTCGCCTGCCGCCGTGAGAGCTCGTGCAGGATTCCGCAAAAGTAAACAAGACCCCAACTAACTCAGGGGAAACACGCGCTATTAACAGAGCATGCAAGTTATACGGCTGGTATTCGACAACAAGAGCTATGGATCATACAGATCATGCAGATCATACAAATCATACCTATCACACAGATCATACATGTCATACATATCATACAGATCATACAGATCATACAGATCATACAGATCATACAGATCATACAGATCGCACAGATCATACAGATCATACAGATCATACAGATCATACATATCATACAGATCATACAGATCGCACAGATCATACAGATCATACAGATCATGCAGATCATACAGATCATACAGATCATAAAAATCATACAGATCATACATAGCATACAGATCAGGAATATAGATAATGAAGAAGTGGGACCCGATTATCTATCAGAGTTAGGGCCCATCTTAACGGGGAGCGCAAAATTTCGTTACTTGGAAATAATTTTTTCTTTTCAATTAATTTTAACTTGATTTCGAAAAAAAAAAAAAAAAAAAAACGCTTTTATATCCTATCGGGGAACGGCGTATTGATTGTCAAACAAGAAAGAAATAGGAATACCTTGGAAAAACGCACCGCGTCACACAACTCCCAGCCGACAAACAGCGACGAGCGTCGACGAGAGCGAAGGCTTGCGTTGTCGCGTGCGCGCCGCCGCCAGCCTCTTTTTCTTTTTGGTGGCGCAGGATAGGAAGCTATCATTTATTCAGGGTGTCTTGGGTGGGCGGAGGGAGCCCTCAAGCGCCACGCGCAGAACAGCAACGGTGATGCAGCTATCGAGGTCTCGAGCGTATCCTCTGTTGTTTGCTCGTTTGCTCGGTGTAGGTGATAGTTGGCAGATCGAGCAGGCCGAAAAATTGGGCTTGCGGCCGCCATTATTTTTTTTCATGGCGCCACCGCCGGGGTACGATGTGCTATGGTCTGTGGCCGTGGTCGCGGCCATTGCTCTGGTCGCCTCTCGTTGAGGTTCGCGTTTACCGCCTCGATCGTGATCACCGAAGCGGCCAAGAATCACCCCAGACTCCACCGGTGGTGTTTGACCCACCATGAACATGCTACATCAAGGCTGATCAACTCCCCAATTCCAAATTGAAATAAAAAAATCACACGAAAAAAGTCCCAAAACACTTTTCATTCCGATTGATTTTTTTTAATTTGCCTTGAGAAGATGCCTGCCTGGCGATTCGCTCTTCGGCCAATCAAACGCAAATTAAATTAGAAAAAAAAAATCAAATCAAAATGAAAAAAAATAAAAGTCCTCGATAAGATGGGCCCTTCACCCTTTTGGCTAACATACTTTTTGGTCGACGGGGGATCCTGAACCGAGGAAAAACCATTGTTATCATGGTCAGTAGACCCTACCACTTATTCGATATTTGGTCTGATTTGGCTTAGGGCCGGGGTCAGGGCTGCTCTGATAAACTTGAGGCTTAGGGTCGCTCTGATTGGCTTAGGCAAGGGTTAGGGTTGCTCTGATTGGCTTAGGTCAGGGTTAGGGTTGTTCTGATTGGCTTAGGTAAGGGTTAGGGTCGCTCTGATTGGCTTAGGTCAGGGTTAGGGTTGCTCTGATTGGCTTAGGTCAGGGTTAGGGTTGCTCTGAGTGGCTTAGGTCAGGGTTAGGGTTGCTCTGATTGGCTTAGGTAAGGGTTAAGGTTGCTCTGATTGGCTTAGGTAAGGGTTAGGGTTGCTCTGAGTGGCTTAGGTAAGGGTTAGGGTTGCTCTGAGTGGCTTAGGCTGAGGGTTGGGGGCTTCTACAGTTATAGCCGTTTCGTACACGGTGTGTGTCAACCCATTCTCTCGAGTAGGTGGGAAGCAACCCTCGTCATGTTTTCCATCCGAAAATGTGCAGCATCGGTACCATGTTTTTTTTTTGTTAATAGACGTCGATCACTCATACACATTTCCGAGACAGACGGAGAAGAAGAAAAAGAAGAAGAAGAAGAAGAAGAAGAAGAAAAGACCGAGGGGAAACAAAACCAAAGCGTTGGAAGCAATTTTTTGTGATTACAAAACAACAGCAGCAGCACCAGCAGCACCAGCAGCATTTTTCGTTGAAGTACCTTACATACACCTACGGTATATAGTCGCAGCGATTTTTTTTTTTTTTTTTTGGCGCGAAGTAGCCCCCTTCGGGAAAAAATCGACCTGCTAAAGAATAAGCGACGATTGCGCGCAACAGCCAGCCCCCCTTGCGTGATCGGGGGGGGAGTGACACGAATTGGGTGACCGAGTTTGTGCCATGCAAGGCGAGGAGTCGTACGGCACCGGCGCAGCACGACCCTCTACCCGTACCACTGCAGGGCGCTCATGCTGCCCTTTTAGACGTGTTAGGACTGCAGTCCCCCTTTAGGTGACAAGCCGCTCTAATTACGAGTGTTTCGTCGCCGAAACGGGAGTGCAGCTCTAACGAAAAGGGTTATTACGGGGCGACGTAGTTAATAGGACCTACGGTACACACAAAAACCTATATAGCAAACTACTTTTACTAACAATATTTGGTCCTATTTACTATGGTCCCCCGTAACAGTAGACGCTTGGTCTGTAGCACCAAAAATTGACCTCTTGTTGCTTGGTCGACATGTCGGAGGGGGGGGGGGGGGTGGACTCCGCAGAGGATTCAAGCGTACAGTACGTACGTGCTTACGTACGTACGTACCTGGTATGATTTTTTTTCTTCTCGAATTTTATTTCTCGTGTCTTAAAACCCTTTTTTTTTTGCTGCATGAGTCCCGTTTTTGGGACAAAGTACTTACAGTTTAGAGCGGTTTGTCACCCTAAAAGGGACTGCGGTCCTAAAGGTTAGGGTTGAGCGGACGGAGGTCCTCCCAGGGACACGAGCCTGAAAATTTGTCAGTGCGTACCGTGCCGCCCACGATGTTTTAGCGTACGTTCGTTGCTGACGAGATGGGGGTGAAATCGTGAAAATCGTTTTTTTTTTTTGTTTTTTTTTTGCTCGCGGGTTTGTCGATGCAATGTACAAAAAACAAAAAACACCACGAACGAACAGTGTGCGAAATTGGTTAGAGTACCGCCGGCGAGTACGAGTAGAGAGCGGAAGTGGCGAATTTCAGGCGTCCAACTTTGAATTTACACAAGAGGCATTTCGCGCGCGGGGGGGGGGGAGGGGGAGTGTACTCAATAGGAGAGATGTACTCGATCTCATGCATGGCCGTAGTCGTACGTATGACCGGGAGGGGTTAACGTCAGCCGGCAGTTCTGTAGCTGATTGGCTGATGTTGGTTATACAGCACTACCCACTTCTATCACGTGAGTGAGTAGGCCAGTTGGCGATGGGTGCTACTTAACCAACAAATATATATGCTTTCCGGTTCGTTGAATATCACCCTATGCTGACTTGATCTCTCCGACCCTTCGCCACGGAACTCCACCATAAAAATCGAAGCCAAAAACCTTCGAGTTTTTTGTCGGTGATGGAAAAAAGTAGGCCAAGTGTGTACAGGGGAATCTATAGAGCACCAAAAAGATCTACGGCTCCTCACTTGATTATTGTATGGGAGCTCTGTACATCCACCACCCAAAAAACTGTTATTTTTTCGACAAGTGAAGCGTCAACTCGACGCACAATCCCAAAGGCTCGAAGCCATATCACCAACAATTGTTGTTGTTGTTGTTGTTGTTGCTGCTGCTGTTGTTGATGTAGCTCTCCCATTCATATTGAGTCCGCGGTCACCGGCCAGGCTCCAATAAAACAGGAGCGGAAGACTACCTCTACGAAGAAAAAAAGAAAGAAAAAAGGCTCAAGGGTATTATTCCAATGACGTTGGGATGAGGAGTCCGATCGCGGTCAGAAATAGTGTGTCTATCTTAAAAAGTGCTGCCCCTGATGGCAGCCCCTATCGCAGCATGCCTCGCCAGGTGTGTGGAAACGGTGTGTGTGTTTTGTGTGTGTGTGCGTGTTTTTTTTTTTTTTTCCCTGTTCCTTACTGATTTCGTCCTAAACTTGTCTGTGGTGGTTGCATCTGTCAACCGCGCGTTTTTTTATGCATGTTGCCAGTAGAAAACACGAATTAGAAGACGCCTGACGGACAGGGGTATTTCGTAGAAACAAATATCATGTTACCTTACCTGATACCAGGTATATAGCAACAACAAAAACAACAAAAAAGGAAAACCGTGTGTGGCATTTCGATCGCGCGTTCTGTGTGTGAGCTGTGTATGACCTCACGCGCTCGGAGGACCTGTATGTTGCACACCTGCATGGAAATTCCGCTCCACGTTAGCATGGAGAAAGAGGAGCCCTACGAGCTCCCGCCGATCTCGAGCGAGGGGGGGGGGAGGGGCGGGTGTACTCGATAGGAGAGATGTACTCGATCTCGTGCATGACCTTAGTCGTATGATCATAGACCCTCGCATGCCTACACTGCCGGGACGAAGCATGTGGGGTTTTCACCGAGCAGGCAGACACTGCTTGCACCAAGCGCGCAGCGCCGTGAGGTGTTGGGCGAGTCGCATGAAGAGTGAGCTGCATCCTACTGAGAACCGCTTCTGAGGCGGACTTGCACATGGACGACAGCGTAAAAGAGACATTTTAATTAGACATTTTAATTGGCCACTTCCAGAGACAGCAATGGGTTTACCTTAAACACTACTTGATAGGATCAACTCCCTTGTGCGGCGTAAACGTTCTTTTTCTCGCACAAAATGACCTATTGCGGGGGTCCATAGTTAATAGGACCTATGGTATACGTAAAAACCTATATATGTACCTATTTTTCCTTACAATATTTTGTCCTATTTACTGCGGTCCCCCGTAAGAACTCGACCACCAGCCGTGACCGACCGCAAAAAAAAAAAAAAAAAAAAAAAAAAACGGTACCCTGTTTGGGGGGAAGGTTTCTTTCGCCTGCAGATGGAACGCCTTGGTCGAACGGCATGGATTACGGGGGTCCATAGTAAACAGGACCAAATATTGTTAGTAAAAATAGTTAAATATATAGGTTTTAGTGTGCACCGTAGGTCCTGTTAACTATGGTCCCCGTACTAGCAAGTCCGCACGTTTTTTTTTTTCTTCCCAGAAGAGAGAAGCCAATTTCGCTACGAAGCTCTCTCGAAGTGCTATCATACCACTGACGGTTCTACCTCTCCGCGAGAGATCACCGTAGTCACAAAGAGGAACGTACGACGCACAAGCATCAACACTGTTCGCGTCCCCCCCCCCCCCCCCCCCCCCCCCCCCCCCGGCCCTTCTGTCTCCTGACCCCTCTGCTTCGACACTGTTGACCCGCCCCACTCCTCTCAAAGAGAAACATGCGAAGCGCAAGCATCGACACTGTAGTTTACCGTCTACCCCCTCTGTGTTGTATATGGGTTGGGTTGGCGTCGGTTGGTAACGACACTGAGAACATGCCGCTCACTACCTGAGCTAGACAATCAGGGTACCGTTTTCTTGGGGGGGGGGGGGGGGCGGTCGGCCACAGCTGGCGATCGAGCGATCGATCCCCTATGTCGGGTGGAAAACCTTCACTCCGCACAAGGGGAATGATCGCAGCACGTAGCGTTTTGGTACGGCACCCACGAGGCAGAGGCAATCACGTAGTACCCCCATTTCTGTTTCCAGAAGTGACCGCGCCGGAAATTAAATTAACTCGTTGAAGCTGTCACTCATGTGCAAGTCGGCCTCACGAACGGCTCTTGGTAGGATGCGGCTCACCCTTCATGCGACTCGACGAACACCTCACGACGCTTCGCGCTTGGTGCAAGCAAGGTCTGCCTGGTCGGTGAAAACCCGACGTGCTCCGTCCCGGCGTTGTAGGGATGCGAGGGTCTATGGTCATAAGACTACGGCCATGCATGATATCGAGTACACCCCCCCCCCCATCCCCTGTATTATACCTAGTATATAAGGTGGTTTGGCGTCGGTTGGCGACGACGCTGTACAATACGCCTCTCACTGTGTGAGTTGGACAACCAGGGTACCTTTTTTTTTTTTTTTTTTTTTTTTTTTTTTGCCGGTTACCACGGCTGGCGGTCGAGTTAGATCATTTTTGTGCGGGGAGAACCTTAATTCCGCACAAGGGGGATGATCGTATCGCATAGCGTGTATATAGTAAGCCACCCATGACGGAGTTACATGGTGAACCCATTCCTGTCTCTGGAAGTGGCTACGCCAGAAAATAAATCGGTTCATTTACGCTGTCACCCATGTGCAAGTCCGCCTCACAAGCGGTTTCCTAGTAGGATGCAGCTCACTCTTCAAGCGACTCGCCCAACACCTCACGGCGCTTCGTGCTTGGTGCAAACAATGACTGCCTGGTCGGTGAAAACCCAACGTGCTCAGTCCCGGCATTGTAGGGATGCCAGAGTCTATGCTCTACGACCACGGCCATGCATGTGACGATGTGTACACCCACTCCGCCCCTCCGCTCACCGACTCACATGGTAGGAGAATGTGAAATGCACAAGGAGGAACGGGATGTGTTAGAAGAGGGCAGATGAGGGAAATAGACGAATGTGGCATGGAGGAGTTTTAATGCACTGGACAGCAGCGAGAAAACGATCGCTATCCTAGGAGGTGGATGGGGGCCACAGGCGGCCAAACAGGAAGGGGATACGATTGGGAAAAAGTTTTCATGTCATATATGGAAACGACGTAGTGAGCGCCCAATTGTTGGAGGTGTCTTTATTAGGAGTAGGAACGGTGCTCCGTCTCGAAAGGGATGCGTGGTCAATGGTCAAACGACTAAGGCAAGCAACAAATGAGCCCCCCCCCCCCCCCCCCCCCCCCCCCCCCCACCGGCGCCTCATGAAGGGGAACGTGCGAAGCCCAAGCATCCACAACTGTTCACCCGTTTCCCGAACCCCCTCCGCCTCCCCCCCCCCCCCTGGCGCAACGGTAGTGACCCCCCCCCCCCCCCCCCCCCCCCCCCCCCCCCCCCCCCCCCCCCCCCCCCCCCCCCCCCCCCCCCCCCCCCCCCCCCCCCCCCCCCCCCCCCCCCCCCCCCCCCACCCCCCCCCCCCCCCCCCCCCCCCCCCCCCGGCGCGTAAATAAGCGGACATTCTTGGTAAGACTATTCAGAAGCTCTTGTGTTCCCACCTAACATTGTATGTCCACTACTTTTTCTATCTCTCTCTCTCTGTTGTGAGTCAGATCCGGGGTCACTTAGAGGGGGCACTCTCACTCTTCTGCCTCTCCCCGCTATCTGTGTGTACAGCTGTGTGCACCTCCGTTTATATGTTTGCATCGCGATAATACGGGGAACCATAGTAAGTAGGACCAAATATTGTCGGTAAAAATACGTAAATAAATAGGTTTTTATGTATACCATTTTTTTTTTTTTTTTTTTTTTTTTTTTTTTTCATCATCACTTTTACTTTCCAGCCCACTCGTAGGAGGTTTTACCCTCGACGATCTTCTGGACAAGCCGTGGTCACAGGTGTCGTCCCTTCTCCCCCCCGGTACGTGCCTTTAGTTTTTATCGCGCATAGGGTTCAGCATTCCCACTGCTCGTCGATTTTCATCGAATGTACAGCTAACTCACGCTCTCGCGCTTTCCGCTAATCAATTTTATGCAAGAAAAAGTCCCTATGAGCATGCACTCGGTGAGACTCGAACTCACGAAATTGATCTTGATAGGCTCGCGGACCACCTACCAAGCCACCGGGGACGCCGGTATCCATAGGTCCTATTAACTGTGGACCCCCGTAATAGTAGTTTTTGACATTTCGTTCCGTTTCCTCTTCGATCGACCCGCGTCGAATAGTGCTCGACTTTCGGACAGAGTAGATCATCATCGGTCCCCACCTCATTTACCTAGATATTTTTAGGGCGGGTAGATTTCCAGGTCCGCATGATCTGTTATGATCTGTATGATCTGTATGATCTGTATGATCTGTATGATCTGTATGATCTGTATGATCTGTACGATATGTATGACATGTATGATCTGCATGATATGTATGATCTTGTGGGTTGCCGCATAACCTGTACGATCTAGCACACATTTTCCCGGGTTGGATCTGTAGCTATACAGATCCTGCACAGCATCTGTATGATCTGTATGATACGTATGATCTGTATGATCTGTATGATCTGTATGATCTATATGATCTGTATGATCTGTATGATGTGTATGATCTGTATGATCTGTATGATCTGTATGATCTGTATGGTCTGTATGATCTTATGGGATGCCGCATAACCTGTACGATCTACAGTAGGACACATTTTGCTGGGTTGGATATGTAACTACTGTATACAGATCATGCGCAGCATCTCATGGTAACGGCACGTGAGGATCCCACCACGAGCTAGGATCTCATATCGGTAGGTTAGGGGTCTATATTTACCCACAGACAATATAGATAGTGATAGATCTGTCCGACAACGTGGCAATGTTTGCTTTCTCCTCGATTTCCGGGATGCGCAGGCAACTTTTCCCGGTCGCATCGATCTGGTCGTCGGGGATTCCGCCGTGACGGTGCCCGCGTTCGCCGCGGAGGAGCGACGAGAGGGACGCGACCCTCGTGCGTGCGACGTGGTGTTTGTGGACGGTAACCACAGCGAAGACGGGGCGTACACCGACCTTGTCAACTTCCAGGCCATAGCTAGCAGGTGAGTTGGTGACGAGGAAAAAGGAACAGAAAAGTCGTATCGATATGATATGATATGATATGACATGATATGATATGATGTGATATGACATGATATGATATGACATGACATGACATGATGACATGACATGACATGACATGACATGACATGACATGACATGACATGACATGACATGACATGGTATGATATGATATGATATGATATGATATGATATGATATGATATGATATGATATGATATGATATGATATGATATGATATGATATGATATGATATTATATGATATTATATGATACGATATGATATGATATGATATGATAGGATAGGATAGGATAGGATACGAGTAGGGGCGGAAGACGCTTTTTTTCAAAGCAGTGCAGTAAATACGACACCGGCAGCTGTGTTTTCGGGCGTTGGGGGGGGGGGGGGGGGGGGGGGGGGGGGGGAGCATGTTGCGGCATAGCCCAGCTTTGTAGTAATACTGCACCCATGTCCATCCTCCGGCGGATTAGCAAACAAGTGAGAAGAAAGCACACGCATCGTGTTGATAGGCGGAAGAAGGCGCCTGCACGATATCTGCCTGTTCGTGTGTTTTCGGACATTATTAGGGAGGGAGGGTCGGGGAAAGGGGGGGGGGGGGGGGGGGGGGAGCATTCATGAATGCATGCTGCGGCATAGCCAAGCTTTGTGCATAGCACCCATGCGCACGCTTCAGCGCTTAACACCATAGTACATACACCCCATCGGAGGCCGGGCCGCATATAGCGACAAGAAGCAGTGAACACGTGGTCTTGTTGACGGTCTGCAGTAGGAAAGGGGAAAGCGCGCAGATAGAAACGAGTGCGGTCATGCTGCGCACGGTGGCGTGTCGTGCACAGGTACACGGCGCCCTTTAAACGTCGCCGTCCCTGGTGCTCCGGAGGCATCCCTCCACCTCCAGGAAGGAGCCCCTGACCGCTCCATGTGGGCGTGATGATGGTGCCGTAGCTTCGACAACTGATGTTCAGTCATCCGCCCGCCCCCCCCCCCCGCCGCTCTGAAAAGCCCCCAGAAGATTTCACAGCAGCATGTCAGCGTGCGAAGCCAGAGACGCGTGCTGCGAGTACACCTGGTAGGCGGCAGACAGGGGTACGTGTGTACGTCGCACCTATTTTTTCCCCCCCGAGGCTCCTTCGTTTCAACTGCGCCAAACACACTATCTATGCTACAGCAGTAGTAGGGGTGCACCATTTTTTTTTTTTTTTTTTTTTTTTTTTTCATGAGGTCTCTCACTTGACCTTAAAAGGGGCCCTGTGCTATTTATTTAGTGAGTCAAACCTTGATCTTGACTTAAAAAAAAAATGGAAGCGCACCGGGATAAAACCATTGTCCAGATGGCCCAGCCGGCTGGGTGCACGAAGCATGCATGCTTGCTGAACGATGGTGGCATCCCGAAGGTTTTTTGTGTCAAGGAGCCCAGACTTTTTACAGCAGGGAACAAACAAAAATGACCAAAAAGTTCTGCCGTTACGGGGGACCATAGTAGACAGGACCTATCGTACACACAAAAGCCTTTATGTGTACTTTTACCTATTTTTCGCAATAACACCATTTGGTTCTATTTTTCTTGCATAAAATTGATTTTAGCGGAAAGCGCGAGAGCGTGAGTTAGCTGTACATTCGATGAAAATCGACGAGCAGTGGGAATGCTGAACCCTATGCGCGATAAAAACTAAAGGCACGTACCGGGGGGGAGAAGGGACGACACCTGTGACCACGGCTTGTCCAGAAGATCGTCGAGGGTAAAACCTCCTACGAGTGGGCTGGAAAGTAAAAGTGATGATGAAAAAAAATAAATAAATAAATAAAAAATTACCCTGTGGTCCCCCGTAATATTACCCCTATAAAAGCGCGCCTCCAAACTCTACGGAACCGAACATGTAACCGTCCTTTTGAAGTCGAGGTGTCCCCGAAAAACAGGATGGCAGTGAGTCCTAAAAAGAGGCTATTAACCCGTTTGCGGCAAACTGCGGTCCCGCTCTTGGGGGGACAAACCGCCCGAATTGTAAGGAGGCTTTCCCCACAACGGGACTGCACAAAAACCAGTTTGCCCTTAAAAGGGATAAAGAGCTCTCGGAGCTTTTCACCCAACAAGAGAGTTTGAGAAAAATGAGAAAAAGCTGTACCTGGTAGGTACTACCGTAAACTCCACGGGGCCCAGGTATTACGGGGGTCCATAGTTAACGGGACCAAATTTTGTTATTACGGGGGTACATAGTTAACAGGACCTATGGTGTACATAAAAACCTATATATTTTCCTATTTTTACTAACAAAATTTGGTCCCGTTAACTATGGACCCCCGTAATAGTAAAAATAGGTAAATGTATAGGTTTTTATCTATACCATAGGTCCTATTAACTATGTACCCCCGTAATAGTAGTAATTCAACGAAGAAGAATGCAGACCTCGGAAACAACGTCGCTTCCTGCTCAGATTATCTGCTGTTGATATACGGGGGACCATAGTAAATAGGACCTACGGTACACACAAAAACCTATATATTTTTCTATTGTTGCTAACCACATTTGGTCCTATTTACTATGGTCCCCCCGTCATAGATCTTTCGCGGCAGTTATAATCCTGATCCGTACGATCCACGTCATGCAGCCGGCGGGGGTCGTACAACAAGCTGGATAATCTACGGCAGCATTTTTTTTTTCTCCCTGGAATGGATATGTAGTGTTATCCTGATCCTGTACAACGTCTCGTACCTCAATTGCGAGGTGCGGGGTATAACTTATAGCCTGGTATGTTTTGTTTCGAAATAAGCCGCACCTTCGACCTCCCTTTCCGATTCCTGGGATGATGTGGCTATCATCCTTTGACCGTCGCGTGATCTGCATCTACGACTATCGAGGGTGGGCTAATGTGATGGCATCACGTGGCTATGACGCACCAGTAGCATAAGACAGGCAAATACGTACCACGCGTAGGAGATCACGTGACGTGTTATTACGGGGAACCATAGTTAATAGGACCAAATATTGTTAGTAAAAATAGGTAAATATATAGGTACATAAAAACCTATATATTTACCTATTTTTAACTAACAAAAATTTGGTCCCGTTAACTATGGACCCCCGTAATAGTTAACCCTTTTAGCACCGCAGTCCCGTTTTGAGGACAAACTACTTGGAATTAGACTGAACCTGTCCCCAGAACGGGACGGCAGTTCTCAAAGGGTTAACTGCCCCCTTCCGGTCCCACTCTGTCCCTGTACCTTGATTGAGCTCTCCATGAGATAAGCAACAGGAAGGGTACTTCACCGAGAAGAAGCGTGCCCTGGCCAGCATCGACATCCCTGCGTCCTCCCCTCCATGAGGCATCATGACACACCTGCAGCTTACGGCCTCCATTGTCTAGATCGTGATGCGTTCGATGTGTGCATAAAATCGCTCGTGCTCCGTGCGGAGATTTGTCCAGCTACTGTAGACACCTGTTCACCCCACGCGGGGAGCCTTTTTTTTTCTGGATTGTAGGGCTCACCTCGATCACGAGCCTATTGCTGTGCCTCCCCTCCTTGTATGGCTCGCCCCCAGTAACGAACCCACCCCGATACTATAGCGTAGATGGTAGATGGTGGCCAGAGAAGAGCGGAATAGGTAGGGGGTAAGATAAGGAAAATGTTTCATACGTAATTAATATATAGAAAAAAACGCGTTGAGCACCCAAATGTTAGAGGTGTCTCTATGACTACAGTATAAGCAGAAACGGTGCTCCGTCTCGAAAGGGATGTGTGGTTAATGGTCGAATGACTAAGGTAAGCAGCAGCAAATGAGTATGCCCCCCCCCCCCCCTCTCAGCCGATGTGTTAGAAGAGGAGACGAGGGAAATAGACGAATGTGACACGGACGAGTTTGACAAACTAGATAGCTCCGAGAAAACGATTGCTATCCTAGGAGATGGTGGCCACAGGCGGCCCAACAGGAAGGGGATAAGATTAGCAAAACGTTTCTATGTAACACATGGAAATAACGTAATCAGCGCCCAATTGTTGGAGGTATCTCTATTAGGAGTAGGAACGGCGCTCCGTCTCGAAAGGGATGCGTGGTCAATGGTCGAATGACTAAGGTAAGCAGCAAATGAGTACCCCCCCCCCCCCCCCCCCCCACCTTCAGCCCCTCCTGCATCGCGAATACCGCTGGACAGGGCCGGGTACTCTTTCGCCAAGTCGACGGAATAATACAGGCACACATGGCCTCCGTTCCGGCCGCATGGCGACACTTTTTTGTAGGCATAAACGTGCATTGCACGCTCTTGGAGAACCATGGCGCTACCAGTACCAGGGAGGGCGCTCTCAGAGACCGGACGCTTTTGTTTTCAATACATACATGCTGCGATCGTTGCATGCTACAAAGTGACGCACTCTGAGGTACCACCTATACTTTCTGAGGGTCCTGACTCGATAACTTGCAAACCTCAGCCCAAAAACTGCTTAGACTAGAAGAATTGGTGGAGGCGCGGCCCGACGGACCACGGAAACATTCTTGTAAAAACGCTTGGTATGCTAACAATATTGAGCGAAGGAGTCCTGTTATAAACAGTCAGAAATATATTTTCTGGCCAAAAACTGCGACCTCGATCGTAGCCCGCGTCGCGCGCTATTCACGATAGATAGTTACGAGAGGGTACACGTAATATTTTTGTTCTGAGGCTCTCCTCGTATGAGCGAGGAACTCCACGCACCTCGCCTAAAACAAAAACGGACCTACAGGGCAAAAACGAAAAGCAGTGCAAAAAACCCTACGGACAATCAATCAACCTCAATCCCATGGTCTATTGAGGGAGAATAAAGCACAAGTGAAATGATATTCTTCCAGCGATAAGGCATGCCTTACTCGGTGGTCCATCAGTCCGAGTGTCAGTGAGGCATACCAAAACTGCTATCAGCACAAGGCATGCCCTATGGAGAACGCGTCGTTTCTCAATTGTACGATTATTCTCAACAATGACCCCCCCCCCCCCCCCCCCCCCCTCCTGGTCGGTGCAAACCCGACGCGCGCCGTCCCGGCATTGTAGGGATGCGAGGGTCTATGGTCATACGACTACGGCCATGCATGATAATAAGTACCCCCCCTCCCCCCTCTCCCTACCCCCTCCCCCCCTCCTCTGTTGCAAACCTTCGGGCTATAGGGGCTGGAACGCCTTCGCAGTAGACGATATGGACATGGACTCCGTTTCGGCGGCATGGCGACGGTTCCGTGAAGAGGGCAGGGGCAGGCTGGAGCACGTCGTGGAATCGACCTCGGAGTCTTACATGCGGGTTCGTGATACTCGCGCTTGCTTGCTTGCTTGTGTGCGCGAACATTGCGTGCGCGGTTTTTTCTCTACGCGTGAATATTTGTGCTCAAAGCTCAGCGACACATGATACAGAGACATGTTTTACTGCGTGCGAGCACTATGTTTTTCTATACGCGTGGCTTTTTTTGGCTCAACCCTCAATGGCACACGATATATCTGTGTCGATTTAAACTTGAGGGATGACGCATTCGTCGACCAAACAACCAAGTGCAAAGCAGCTGTTCTATCGGTTTGGCTCAGACGTATTCATTTGCACATCAGCAGCAGTCATGCGCATCGTGTTTTACTGTACGAGAGCTACTCCTTTTCAGTCATCAGCTGTCATATCGATCTCTCTGCAGCATGAAAGCAGAAACCAGCCTGTTCGTGCGATTTAAACATGTCACACCTCAGACAGAGCGTCTATTCTATTCCGACAGACAGCTCATGATCTAGCTCTTTCAAGACAGATCTATGCCCGATTCTGTATGATCTAGCTCATCAAACGTTGCCGGGTGGGACCTGTAAGAACCTGCACATGATCTACAGCAGCACGTGTTTGCTTCCTGGGTTTGGATCTGCCCTATAAGGCAGATCCTGCACAACCAACCTCTCACAGCGGCAGGTGAGGAACTGCAGATCACCGACTACAGCAGATAGATCAGATATATCACGACCTGTCTGTCCGAGGTGTGAGACATATCACGAGTGCCACCGAAATATAGACTAGACGTACGCTATTTTGCAATATTGCAACAACCAATATTGCAAACAACTCCATTGCAACACGTACGTAGCTCCATTGAAGTGCGCATGGACAACTGACGTAGTGAACGATGCGCGAGCGTGTGCCTGCTTTTTTCTCTGTGCGCGACACTTTTTTTTTCTACTTCTCCCGCTCCCTCCTGTCAGTAACTCAGACCCGGGGTCACACACAGAGCGGGCGCTCCTCCCCCTATGTTGGTACGTATATACGGCCGGCACCCATGCAGAGACTTGCATACTGTACTAAGCTGGGGCCGCTATTGTCTACGCGGGAGGAAATCGCAAGCAAGCAAATCGCGTTGTTATTCACCAGAAGAAGGAAACGAAAAGCACCACCCGTGTCTGGAGTAGACGAGCAGACCAACATGCATGACGAGTGGGTGCTCACTACCGAGTACTTGCTGCCGTTGTCTTCCGGCGTGTGCGGCCATCACGTTCGCCGCAGATGGAGAAGGACGAAGGCGCAATCGAGGGCAACATCTGGAACGCGCACGTCGAGAAGCAGTCGTACAGATACTTCACGCAGCTAGGCTTCATGTCGCTCGGCATCGGCTACCTGCGCCCCCCGCCCGGACAAGACACTCAGGATGCGTAAAAAACATCAGTCAGTGTGCATTAGCAATCGTCTCTCATGTGGGTGCCGGTACCATATTCGCCAGCAAACAACACCGGCACCATATAGCGGCACGCTATCACACTGGTTAGTATTCTCTTTTGCCAAGCGACTTTTGCAGGCACCGTGGCGGGTAGCAGGTACTGGTCAACCGGTACTGTATCGTGCAACACCCGCGTATCGTGTGCGCAGGAGGAGCTCGCGAGGAAGAGCGGACCGGTTCTGGCTACGTAGCACATAAAAAAAAACTCGTACAGACAATTCACGCTGCACTACGGGTTTTTTACTGCTCGGCCTCGGTTACTTATGCCCCCCCTGCCCCCGCCCCCACCCTCTCAAGCAACACCAGCGTGCCATAAACCAGGGGATACGTAAGGGTAAAGTTTATTAATTTCTGAACATATGTTGGAGCTCTAAAACAAAGGGGAGCATAGGCTAGCGCATCCCAAAAGCAGACCGAACGGTTGCCTTTGAGGGATTACCTTGGCATGGGACGGAGGTCCTATCTGGGAGCAGGGTCGCCAAACCTTAGTGTGGGATCAAGGTGTCTAAGCGGGAGCAGGGCGGTCGACAGGGCAGTCAAATAAAAACTATTTCTGAAATACGGGTTGCATTCATTCATGATTCCTGTGTTTTGCGTCGTGTTTTTGATTAGTGCAGGAACCTCGATGTCGACGCCAAACGCATTCGACTCGAGTGTAGATGTGAGCGTTTCGCAGCTACCTCGATAGGCATGACCCCGTAAGCATGCACATTGCATATCGACCTCGCCTCTATTCGGCTCGAGTGTCGGTGCGAGCTTACCATAGCCTATCGGCAAAAAAAAAAACTCTTAGGAAACAGTGCGCGCGGTCTCCATCACCCCGCGGACAGCCTGTTTTTGCACGCCTCGGACAGCTCATCTGCATATCATCTACAGATCATCCACAGATCATGAGCTAGACAGTTCAAGGCAGATAGATAGATTCCTGATCTGTGTGGCCTTAGATCATGTTGCCAGGTGGGAGCCGTATAACCTACGTGATCGAGGACCGTGTTTCCTGCGTTCGATATGGTACTACTGAGATCCTTGCACAACATCTCATAGCGGCAAGTTAGGATCTGCAGATGATCTATCTGTAGATGATCCATCTGTAGATGATCTATCTGTAGATGATCTATCCGTAGATGATCTATCTGTCCGATGTGTGGCATATTTGTCAATCGCGCGGCAAGCGGGGTGCGACACGCGCATGCCTAGGAAAACATACAAATAAGCATTGGAAACAATAGCTCGTGGCACAGCTGATATCACACCTGCGCCCGAGGAGAGCATCACCCCACCGTCGTGCGGTGCACGGGGTAGTAGACACTAGCATGACCCTCGCTATCTCTGTTGTTCTTCCTCGGCGCCGATTCAACGCGCGCACGACGAGGAGGAGTTCTGCTCTATCGAAATTCGTTTCTACAGTAATTGTCATTGCATTGGACCCCAATTTACAGAGCGTATTCTTGGTGGCGACGACCAGCGTGTGCATCAGCTCGTAGCTGGTGTGTACGCTTACAGGCTTGCTTTTGCCGACGAAGCACTAAGACACAGCCTATGAAGGTTTAGATCGAAGGGCTATTTACAGTATAGGGTCTAGATGGCGTGGATAGTTCATGCCTGAAGAACCAGCCGGCGCTCCCCCCCTCGTTCTCGAGCTCCTACAGAGTTGCTACAGTAGACCTTCTTCTGCACGCCTTGAAAGGGTGGGGGGGGGGGGAGGGGGGCGGAAGTAACCCATGCCGTGGGACAGTAGCAGACGGTGGTGCTTCTACCCCCACGTTCTGGTCCTTCCTGCTACGCTCGTACGTAGATTCGCCCTGAATGCAGGACAGCCCGACGAGATACCACGCTCCTGCAGGTCGTTGGTGGTATATTCCAATCTTGCATGTCGACCCAGGTTATCCCGACCCCCGACCTGAGCCCACCTACAGCCCTACCCCTAACCCTATCCCTGTTGGTCACCTATTGCTAAGTTGTCCCATCGACCCGTTCTCGGCATTAACGTCCGGGGCTAACCCACCAAGCAAGTCAGCGGTGACCGAGTGGACCAGCGGGCTATGCTCATGTTAGAAGGATTATCATGGGCTGGGCAATCGATCGATATATTACCCCTATGGCTCAGTAGGTGGCACCCTTCACATTTGACGTCGTCGAGGACACGGGTTCAAATTTCACTTCGAACGTTTCTTTTGTAGAAGCGCTTTCGCGTGCGCCCGTGAACACATATACCTCCCTGGTTCCCCAGGTATTGAAACGAAGCGGGTGGGTCAGCGTACGGTCATATACGGTACCGGCGCCCCAAATACCGCGCCGTTCAGAGGGGAGGAGAGTGAAGGGTTACCCTGGGCTGGGTAATCGATCGATCTTGTACCCCTATAGTTCAGCAGGAAATACGTTTACATTGAGCACGCTCGGGGCACAGCGGTGAGCTGTGAGTGTCGTTCGCACCGTCGTGTGCGGTGGAATACGCGGAATACGTAGATGGTACACACGAGGCATGCTCAGTTACTTCGGAGATGTTTGATGTCCTGGGTGTTTTTATGGCGCTTCGACCCCTGATCGACGTCCGAGGTGGACCCCTCGTTCACTCCCTCGACGTATAGTCTAACACGAGGAGAGAGAGCCCTTCCAACCTTCACCACGAGCGTGTTGTCCACCTCGCCTACGACACATCCTAAGGTAGGGGCAGCACCATTTTCGTTTCTGAGGTTCCTGACTTGAGGAGCTCTACACTAATAGTGAGTGATTTGGAGAAATAGGAAAAGAACAACCCCGATAAGCAATCCCATAAGGCCCACCTAGTATTCAATTAGGTGTGCAAAAATTCGTATTTTTCTAAAGAAAAAGTGGCATTCCGACGAGTTTGGGTTTAAGGAGCTCCATCATCGGGAAAACGATCCATCTAAAAGACGGTATACCCCTATTTCCGCACCCGTCCTAACTGCGTAAGACCTTTCACGCCCCACAGTCTCCATCAGGTTATCCCTCTCTCCCTCTCAACCAGTAAACCCCAACCCTAACCCCAGCCCTTTGGGGGCCTCGAGGTCGGCAGGGGCGTTCGCATGGCTCCGCCGTGTGTCTCGGTGGCGTAATCTCGAACGAAAACGGGCGGCCGAAAGGCTAGCCTCGACGAAAGTCAGAACCGAGCGACCTGTTAGCGCAGTTTCTTTTGTTGCCATGCCGGCCGAACTGCATTCAGGGGCCGAGTGGTGTTCCTAAATATATATATAGACGGAGTTGTTAGACACTCTGCGTTTCTTTGAGGGGGTAATGGGGGCCGGAGGTGGCCGATGCCGAGCGAGAAGAGCCCGAGCTGCGCGAAGAGCCTGTACGTCTGCTCGTCGAAAGAGGCGTCTCACTTGACACCCTCGTTCTCTTCTGCTTCGTCCTCCATCTTCAGGTAATGGTGTCACCGGGCCGAAAAAAGAGAGCAGAAAAGCGCATCCGCGCGCGTGTGTCAGATGGATGTATAGCTCTTTCGCCAGGTCATGATGCGCTCTCTCCTGTTTGCTTTGCTCTCTCCGAAATATTTGTCTTCGGCGGATTGGTAGGTGGTCCGCGTGCCTATCAAGATCAATGTCGTGGGTTCAAGTCTCACCGAGTGCATGCTCCTAGGGACTTTTTCTTGTATAAAAAATTGAATATTAATAGCGGAAAGCGCGAGAGCGTGAGTTAGCTACATTCGATGAAAATCGACGAGCAGTGGGAATGCTGAACCCTACGCGCGACAATAAACAAAGGCACGTACCGGGGGGGAGAAGGGACGACACCTGTGACCACGGCTTGTCCAGAAGATCGTCGAGGGTAAAACCTCCTACGAGTTAGGCTGGAAAGTAAAAGTGATGATTAAAAAAAAGGCATTAATTTCGTGCTTGCAGTTTATGATTGGAAACAAAAAAAGGTAAATACGGGAATAGAAACTATTTACAGTAGTTCACACTGACTCAAGTATTGAGATTCTTAATTTCACTGCTCCCTCTTAAACTATGTGTGTACGAGTATTGTGAAACGTTTTGCGAAGATAACCATCATAGGTGAGATGGTGGCAGGAGGGAACGACGACCGTCTCCCGACGGCACGCAATCGATGACAAGTTTCTCCCATGGAAATGATCCAACATTGTCAACACGTTCGAAGGCAAGTTGAGTAGATTTGGGCGGCAATATGTCTAAACCTGATGCTATAGGGACCCGAACATTACCCTACCAGTTTTTTAGAGACGGGGGTGTTCTCATTATCGTGCATGGCAGTAGTCATGTACCATAGACCCTCGCATCCCCACAATACCGGGACGGGGCGCGTCGGGTTTTCACCGACCAGGCTGACATTCCTTGCACCAAGCGCGAAGCAAGCGCCGTGAGGTGTCCGGCGAGCGGCATGAAGGGCGAGCTGCATCCTACTAAGAACCACTTGTAAGGCGGACTTGCAAAGGATGACCGCTTCGAATGTGTTGGTTTAGGAGGGGGGAAGGGGCGAACGCGGCCGAGGTAGGCGAATGGCGATTCATCTTCAGGGGAACCTCGATGGGATTCCCGTGGTAAGTTGTTGTAGGGATTTTGGGAACCCACCACTGCGGAGAGCTGTCCCCCCAATGCAAGGGGTCCTGTGGTGGGTGGTTAGGGTCCCAACACAGCGGCCAAAGCAATGGTTGGTAACTTTGGTTGCTATCAACAATCTACGAACAGCGTGACAGCCCCAACAGCACGGGTAGGATCATGTCGCCTCCGTGACGTACGACGCCTTGCGGTGCAACTCCGCCTACAACAATTTGTATCATCCGCCAATCACGCGGTGGCCGTTGCTGTATATACGCAGCCGTCGTTCTTTTTATCGTCAATTTGTTACCCCTCTGAAGTTCCTAGAGGGTTCAATAAGGAAACAGGGGAGGACCTCACGCTGTGTGTATGGCTGGGGGGGAAAAGCCTCGCGTCGTCCAATGCCAACAAACGTGAATGAGTTACGCCCGATTTCTATTACGGGGGATCATAGAAAATAAGGACCGAATACTGTTGGAAAACATAGGAAATATATAGGTTTTTGTGCGTACCGTCGGCCCTGTTTACTATGGTTCCCCGCAACAGGCTCCCGTACGTAGCAGTACCGTATCACACGAGTGATAAGAAGAACGCCATATCACACGGGTGACTTCGTATCACACGGGTGATAAGATAACGCCGTATCACACGGGCGATAAGATAACGCCGTATCACACGGGTGATAAGATAGCACACCCCTCCTGGGATGAGCTTCTGAAGCAATGGAGGGTCACGCACAACAACGGAATCGGTGGGAGCTTCGGAGGCATCTCGTCGGGGTTTTTCCTCAGGCCCATCCATCGCTCGGCGTTTTTTTGCACTCTCTCCCCGTTTTGTCGATGAAAAAAATCCGATGGGGCGGGGATTATATCAGGTGTGATATGTATATATACGGTACGCATGCATCGTGGTTCAAACCCTTTCCTCTTCCTGCGTCGTCGTTGCTCATGTTAATACCAATAGCGCAAGCAGCATTAATTATCACGCACACACGCACACATGCACGCACGCGCGCACGCGTCGCGCAACGTAAATACGAACTCTTGTGTAAGGCTAACTACGGCAGTACTTTCCTCTTCGTGCATCGTTGCCGCCCCGTACTTAAAAAGCGTGAGCAACACGAATGATCGCACTCAACACGCAGGCGTCGCGCACGCACATACGAACCCTTGTGCAATGCTCCGCGGTGCGCTTCGCGACGGCCTCGAGCCTGCCCCTCCCATCCTCCCTGATGCGTCGCCATGCCGCCGAGACGGAGCCCATGTCCATGTCGTCTACGGCGAAGGCGTGCCAGCCCCTAGAGAGCCGAGTATTTTTTCGATATAGCCGACGGGGGGGGGGGGGGGGGGGGGGCGCGAGATTCTTTCTTGAGGCGAGCTGGACAATTGAAAAACGTCCGACCCGAGAGTGCCCCCTAGAGCCCTGCCACCACTGTACGGTGACGTGGACGGGGGGGGGGGGGGGGGGGGGGTGCTCATTTGTTGCTTGCCTTAGTCATTTGACCATTGACCACGCATCCCTTTCGAGACGGAGCACCGTTCCTACTCCTACTGTAACAGAGACACCCCCAACAGTTTAGGCGCTCATTTCGTGTTTTCCATGTATTACACAAGAACCCTACCTCTACAGTGGGGGAGAGGGGGGGGGGGGGGGGGGGGGGGGGGGGGTATTCAGGTCATGCATGGTCGCAGCTGTATGACCATAGACCGCCGCGTCCCTACAATGCAGGGACAGAGCACGTCGGGTTATCCCCGACCGGGCAGACATTGCTTGCACCAAGCGCGAAGGGCCGTGAGGTGTTCGGTGAGTCGATACCAAGAGCCGCTCGTAGGACGGACGGACTTTCTTGCATACGGATGACAACGTCGAACGTATGGGGGGGGGGGGGGGGGGGGTGCGCCTCGGGTGTACCTTTTAATGGTCTCTCCCGCATGGAGGTACACTCGTAGATAGAGCTTACGAGATAGAGACGGGGGGGGGCTGCGTTCTTCTCTAGGGAAGGCACAGCAGGTCGAAGTACCTCTACCCCGATCGGCATACCATACACGTTGTTGAAGGCGTTCCCTCTGGCAAATAAGAACAACCGCCCTCCACTTGCCGAGCAACCGCCCTCGACACACCCACCACTCCAGGCGTTCCATGTGCAGGTGCAAGTATAGCCCTTCCTCATGCGCGTGAGGTGTGAGCGGGAGCTAGGAGTAGGACTCGTACTCCTCCGTGCGAGCGGTAATGTATCAGTATGCTGCGCTACCGGTAAAAAGGCTAACCGATTCACCAGGTACCCACCCGAACTGCAGTAAGCCTTAGAACACTCTGCCGCCTCTCCCTGGAACAGCGGTACGTTTTGAAGACGCCCACCGACTGTCGAACTGATACGGGATAAAAAAAAAATTGGGGACCTGAGTGTTGCAACCAGCTAGTCGCAGCGAACAAGAGCAAGATGGCACCAGCCCGACCCTCCGCGCGAAAAGCGGTACATACAAGCACAAGAGAGCGTCCGCAGGAGGGACGAAAGCACTCGCTTCGTCGCCGCCGACAGGGGGGCACCGCTCGAGCGGCGCTGGGGTAGGACACGGCAGCCACTCAGCCACAGACACGCCGGCTGATGGTAGCCCCCAGGGGATAACATGAGCAGAATGGTTCGATGGATGCACTATATGGGAAAACCGTACTTGCATCGAGCGCCCAAATGTTGGAGGTGTCTTTAACAGGAGTAGGAACGATGCTCCGTCTCGAAAGGGATGCGTGGTCAATGATAAAGCGACTAATAATAAGGTAAGCAACAATGAGTACCCCCCCCCGCTTCCGCAACGCCGCCATGCATGACACGAGCACCCCCCCCCCCTCCCCTTCTCCCCTAACACCTGCTACGGAAAAAGTGACATGCCGAACTACGTCACTTTTGTCCTGCTAGTCGGCGCCGCCAACAATCGATTTCGCACTCTTGTTCGTGGGAGGCATCGACAACCGAGAGCGAACTCGACTCCGCTACTTCACACCTCAAACATATCGTGACAACCTGCCTAGATCTTGTAGTTCGTCACCCGCCACTGTTAAGAATTGTGAAAGGATCTGCCTAGCACAGATCGAACCAAGGAAAAAGGTTTGTTGCAAGATCGTGCAAGACTGTGCGGGTTCCACCCCGCAACATGAACTACTGTATGTATATCATACAAGATCGGGGATATATTTGGCTTGAATGACGCAGATCATGAACAGGGAAATCGATGACCCTGTCCGAGGTGTGCACTATTACGGGGGACATACAGTAGTAAATAGGACCAAGAATATTGTTAGCAAAAATAGGTAGATATGTAGGTTTTGTGTGTACAGTAGGTCCCATTTACTACGGTTCCCCGTAATAGTTCGTCCCATCTCGTCCGCCACGGTATCGGTGGTTACAGCGTTAGCGAGAGCTCTTCTTTCTCCTCGGGCAGGATAGGACCCCACAAGAACTAAATCATGCGGGAAAACCAAGGCGTGGTCCACGTATATGCATAGAACGTGTTCGCCTAGGTCGACCGCTTAACGCGATGAAAAATCAGATGGCCTACAATAGTCTACAGTAGGTATACAACGAAAGCTGTTGTATGGCACGAATTGGGTTCCAACAATATCGCGTAGTCCGCCTCAGCTGAGAAACCCTCTGGTGAGACGTAAGTGTGGTTTGCCAACACGCGAGCTTCCGCTATCGTGGGGCTCAAGCGACTATTACGGGGGACCATAGTTAACGGGACCAATTTTTTTTGTAAAAACAGTTAAATATATAGGTTTTTATGTATACCATAGGTCCTATTAACTATGGACTCCCGTTATACATACCGCAGCAGTTACAGCATGAGTGAGCTGCGGTAGTGGCTTGGTTGTCGCGCAACTCCGAGAACAGTTTCACCTGCAGGAAAGCCAAGGTCACGTGTCGCGTAGCCGTGTTCGCCCAGATCGAACGACAGCACCCTCACCATGCGAGGCGAACTCAGCAGCTAGTTGAGACAGCTGTGCCCGGCGTTGAACCCAACCTTTTTTTAAGATAGAAACGTAAAAAAGAAAGAAGAAGAAAAAAAAACGTATTTGGTTTGGGTGATTTCAGTATGTGAAAACAGGGGGTGTTTCCTTCCTGTGCATTCCTGTCGGAGACCGGTTACGGTTGACGCATAACACGTATTTTGTACATGTGGAAGTGTGTGGTGAGCTCATGCTCTAGTCTTGTCATTCCGCCGGATAAGAAACAAATACCAGCATGTACCTGTTTTTGACTCAAACGAAACAGGTGTACTTTTTTCTTGCCTAGGCCCTCATGCTTACCATTTCGCCGGAGGATGATAAATAATAAGAAATGAAAAAGAAACGTTTCGGGTATATATCGCGGCAAGTGTGTGTATCAGCCAGCTTCGGCTGTTGTTGATGATATCATATTGTTGGTGTTGTTGTTGTTGCTGCTGCTGCTGTTGTTGTTTTGGTGGTTAGTTGTTTGTTGTTGTTGTTGTTGGTGGTGGTGGTGGTGGTGGTGGTGGTGGTTTTCGCCACGATTCTGTCTGTCTCAACCTTTCTTTTGAATTTCCCACCACCCGGATACAGCACGTCCGGTACGTTTGCACACCCCCGGTACGCCTCCGTCGCGGTATTACGGGGAACCCTAACAAATAGGACCAAATATTGTTAGTAAAAATAGGTAACTATATTGGTTTTTCTCAGAACGGTATGTTCTACTTACTCTGGTCCCCCGTAATAGTATCCTTCGCAAACTCCACCCGGCACGTGACGATGATCAAGCGCTTCTGAGCCGCAAGACCGTAAAGAATAAAGGTCCACGCCTCGAATAGACAGATCATGATCTTTCTGATCTATCTGATCTATCTGTCTACATATCATCTACATCTTTGCCTGCCGTTGTGAGATGCTTGTGCGGGATCGGTAGATCACAAGTATAGTCCAACCCAGGAAACATGTATGTGCTGGACCATGCACACTATACGGCTCCCGCCCGGCAACATAAGCTATCTAGATCATACACGATCGAGAATGTATGATCTATCTGCCTTGAAGCATCTAGATCGGCACGGAGAGAGTGGGAATCGATTATCTGTCCCGATGAGGTGTGGCAAGCTATCCTATTTTTGAATCCATTGTCTGTCCTGCCCCTTTTCTTTCCAGACGCAGATAATCAAATCGTTTAAACTTTTCGAGCTCCTCATGAAAATGTGCAAGAGCAGAGCTACTTTTAAGTGATGACACGAATTTGAAGGTACCTACACAGTTTACCACGTGGAATTTAGATTATTAACAGAGTTTCTTACTCGTAGTCTATTAATGACTACTGTAAGCTCGAGTACGTACTCGTATATACGGTACAACTTACCTATCTTTTTGCGGTTTGGCACAGGATAAAGACTTGACTGCTTGCTGTGGCTTGAATTTTCGGCACTTCCTGGTAGGCGCCTACTTGGAGTCGATCACACCTACCTGGAGGCACACAGTCGCCGAGAACGTAGATGGGAGCAGCTAGCACGCATATCTGTCGTCCCGGACCCCTCTCAAGCACTCGAGTCGGCCCTCCTCCGTCTCAATCCCGTCGAAGGTAAGGATCATCCGTTTGGCTTTGGGGGAGGTTCGCGTTGGACTGGCAACAATCGAGCTGTCGCCGATGCCGCCGCAACTTGCCAGGATACCCAGCAACAAGAAGAAGGAGAGCTGACGCCGAGTGAAGTTACCGCTGAAGAGATGCCATGCCCTCGTCATCTTCGCCAACTTTGGAAAGAGAAACCACCCCTACCGACTACGTACCGAGCAGCGAGCCGTTGGTTTGGATGCGGTATCTTTTGTAAGCTTTCGTCCCCGGTACCATAACGCTTCAAAACTTGCCCGAACTCCAATGGAGCCAGCAGCTCACAGACTAAATCAAGCCTGTGTTGTGGAGTCTCTCTCTTGGTCAATGAGTGATGGAAGAGCAACGGTCGCCTTGCTTGTCGAAGGCGAAGAACCGCTGGAGCTAGCTTCCGGTGGCAGTGAGCCTGGCGGCGGAGTCATCCTCGGACGCGGAGGCCAGAGGTGATGGTTGTCCTCGGCGAGGCACAGAACATTCAAAAATTCATGCCACCGTGTCCGGAAATGTAAGGACTGTTTAAATACTTATATTAATACTACTACGGTCCTTAAATTTACGAATATGTGATGCTCATACTTGCGTATCACCCCCTGGTATACCGTGTACCAATATGACCGAAAATATAACAACCATTTGAAGTTTATGGCCGATATCAAATGGTGTTTATATTTACGGTCAAAGTGGTACCCGGTGCGCCAAGCGTACGCTGTAAAAGTACGCTCTCGCTGGACTGGTTTTCGCCTTTTTTGGGTGCAGAACAGCAAGCAACGGCAAGCTCGCAAGCTCTGCCACGCTCTCGCAAGCACACAGCAGGCATCCGTACTCACAGACAGCAACAGGCAACCGAGGTACGTGCCTTCATTTTCATCGCGCATCATCGGCATAGGGTTCAGCACTCCCACTGCTCGTCGATCTTCATCGAATGCATTCAGTAGCTAAAAGGGCCGTTTTTAACGACTGCAAGAAATAGCAAAAAACTTGCTATTTTAGCAAGTCCAGATTTCCAAAACTTGCCAAAATAAAGTAAAATTTAAACTTTTTATTTTGCTAAAAACTTGCCAAATTTCTGAAGTCTTCGACACATAACGCTTCTGGATTATATGCAAACCCTGTGGCGCGAGTGGCACGTAGGAGAGGACGCAGAGGCCACCACGAGGCATCGTGTACGTAGACGGTGGTATGGACCCAAAACCTGGCAAAGAAAGGACCAAGAAGTCAGCCGCGCTTCCGGCCTGATTGAGCTGTGCTGGAGAATCCGGTGCGGCCGCTGGATTGGGACTTACTCAAGCACCTGACCGAGAAGGGAGCGTCACCTGCCCACCACGATCACCAACGCCATCTTCTCTGCAGTCGTCACCGGGGAGACCCAGCAGAACTAGCTAGAATACGCCAGGCCACCAGGGACATGGACCCTGACATGAAGGCCCTGCTGGCTAAGCTCAAGGTTGCGAGTGAACTTCCTGCGGGCTGCGGCAGCGACGAAGAAGGCAGCGAAAGCAGAGAACTGTTGGATTCAACAGGAACCACGAGAGACCCTCCGAAGGTAGCTTCGACTACGGGCAAGCACGACAGCCCACGGGAACGGGCAACCAAACTCCCATCAGAGCGGAGTTCCCGTGCTGATCTGGGTGATGCTAGTGTGTCTGGTGAGTCGATGGGGGGAGGAGAGGCGCGTAACGATGCCCAGGACGACGATTCCAGCGACGGCAGTTCCGACGTGGAGACACACCGCGCGTCGGCGGCTGCGGGGACCTCTCTTCGTGCCGGTATCGACACAGCCGCATCGAAGGGCAAAGGGAAACGTGTTGGAGGAGAGGGCGGCGGGCGGGACGACGGGAACGCGCCACAGTCTGCGAAAAAGAGGAAGCGCAACAAACCCGTGCCTCCCGAGCAGCCAGCCCCGAAAGGCTCGTACGGTACGTGGAAATTGACTCTTCTTCGTACATAGGGTCGTCCTGTTCCGGGGACTTTTTTTGTAGTCTGATGGTGCTGCTGCTGTGCTTTTGTTACATGCACGCACACGAAACCTACGTATGCCAAATTCTGCCTCTGGGCAGGCAGAGTGTACGTAGAGGTACACAAGTCGCTGCGTCCGCTAACAACGACAGAGTGCAGGCATCGAAAAAGGTACCGTTATCGATTACTCCTAGCTGTTTCACGTATAGCGCGAATACACCGCATCACGAGCATGAAGCTGGGCCACGTGCTGCGGCGTTGATCTCCGAGTACCCGAGCTGTAAAAGCGCTCTCTCTCTCTTAGTCTCGCGCAGGCCACCCCTTGGCTTGTCTCTTCCGAGCGGCGCGATGTAGCAACAGCTCGCCCACCGACGAGCCGCACCCGTGTTTTACGAAAACCTCACAAACCTCGCGTGACGTACCTAGTATGTGTTATTTGGCCCGCTTATCGGGCTAACTAAGCTTTGGTCGAAGAACTACCAGTCCTTGACAACAATATCGTCTTGTATGAGAGGTCAGGCTTCAATACGGGCCGGTCAGCAAGAACGGCCGAATCTGAACAAGCCTCGCAAGCTATTCCCGACACGGTCTTCGATCAGCTTGCGCATATCTAGGCTATCGATACCTGGTTGTATTGAAAACGTTGAGCTCCGTTATTAATAGTAATCGAGATTTTATCCGCGTCTCTCAAAAAGTGCGCCTTATCACGTTATTATGAGGTACAGCCAGTAGTTACCTCGTAGTTAATAGGTAGCCTGTACTCTGCACTGCAGCTACTAATATACCTCGAAGCATACTAAATTGTAGCTGCTGCTACTGCTTTTGCTGTGTCCGTTTCATTTCTCGTTGGCGCCCACCGATCGGCCCCGGAGTGCGCGTCGCGGTCTCTCCTTCGCAGTCTCTTTCTTCCGTCCTCTCCGCTGACAAACGTACAGCAGACCACGCGTACGGTCAGTGCAGCGATGTTACGACGTGGATTTGACGCGCACGTACATTCAACATAGTACGTAGGTGCTGCTGCTTTAGAGTGAGTTAGTTCCCTCAAGGGAGGTTGCTCGTCTTCCATGGGCGAAGCAAGCCCTTCGTTGTTAAGTTTAACCCCTTCAGTACGGCAGTCCCGATTCGGGGACACACCAGTCTATTTCCAAGTGATTTGTCCCCGAAACGGGACTGCGGTACTAAAAGGGTTTAAGACGGTATGTATATCATGTGTAGTGGGGTGTTTCGTCGTCTCGTTTTTCCGGTGGGTTCCGCCTTTTCTTTGATGTGCGTGGTTTTTTTCTGTAGTTTGAGCTGCTGTTTGTATTTACAGCGGTCGTGCAGGGTTCACAACACTACTCTCTTCGGAAATGTAGGGGCTGCTGTTTGGGTGAACACACAGGGCCTGGCAAAAAACTCTTTTTACCTTCACAGACGGAGTGGTCCGCAAGTACTGCATGAACCTCTTCGAAATATCGAATGTGGTAGCTCCTACGAAATATTCAAAATGTGGTACCAGTTTCATCTGCGTCTGTCGTCACGTCCATTTCGGCCCCTGACCTCGCCAATTGCGTGTGTTGTTGTCACCGTCATTTTTGACGCACTCGTTGTTCCCTAATCACGCAGTTGATGCCGCGCTGGAAGTACCGGAGGGGGCCTTGCTGGGCTTCGAGACGGCGACGGCGGAGGGCGCGGGGGAACGCAGAGGCGAGACCGTGACGTTTGGTGGCCGGAAGTGCCCCGTCGGAGCTGTTATCGACGCACTGAAGAAGCGCAGGGAAAAAATCGGTGTCGACGGTGCCGAATTCATGGATCACCTGGTTGGTGGGAGTACCCGCAACAAGACGAGGACTTGCTTCCCGCGTCTCATGAACATCCTCGCGAGTGATGGGATCAGAGACCGCTTCGTCCAGTCCGAACAGCAGGCCCCTCGGACGGATCTGGACACTGGTGCCGTTGGCTCCAGGAAAAACATCTGGTTGGAGGTCCGCGAGATATTCGTCAATCCCCACGCCGAGGTACGATAGTGATTGGGGAAGACGCAACGAAGTACGGTGACGTGTGGACACCTTTGTGGTGTTTTTTGTACTGCAATGGTAAACATGCACGCGGGCGTGCTTTGTCGTCTTACACTTTGGTGACAGCTGAACAGAACTGTTGTGTGCGCGCTTCAGTGCACACCAAAAACATCGAAATGACACGCGACATCCCCGGAGGCCGTGGGTCAGAACGCAGAACAAACGGAGGCTGCGACGACAGGATAAATGAAGCTCATACTCGTGGTAATGTTGGTAGTTTTCGAGCAGCCCCCCCCTGTGTAGGCACAAAACGTTCTCCGCTGTGTCGGTTGTAGCTGTTCGTTTTGGGCATGCGATGTTTGATCCTCGAAATGTAGTGCGACGGGGTTGCGCTGTTTGCGCAGACCGTTATTTTGCCCCTTGTTTTTATCCCCCACTGGGGCACGTGACAAAGAGAACACGATACATCACGCCAAAAAAAAGGTCATACTGAACAAACGACCGGGGGGGGGGGGGGGGAGGGGGGGGGGGGCTGTCATCACACGACAAACCAATTTCATACAAGCTTTCATAGGGCTGGGCACTTGCACTGTTTTTGTGTACCGGCGGTAGGAATCTAGTGTTTGACCCCGCCAGTATATTCGCCTGTAGTACAGTAAGTACGTTCAAGAAACACGCAATATAATAGTACGTGGACCCTCGTATTTTGTGTTTCGAAAAACAAAATAGGAGAAAGGAGAGATACGAAAGAAGAGAGGAAAGCAGGTGCCCAAACCTTCGTTCCGCTTATTTCAAAAGATCACCACATCATCGGTACGCGGTGCATGCATTTTTTGTCGTTTTTGTCTTGATTTACTTAGGTGTCGATGACCGCAACCGCTCCCGGCCAGTAGTATACTTCTGCAAGCCTGTATCCTGGATGATTTTGAGGACATCATAATCGACAGGGACTGAGTCAGCGAGTGCCCAGCCCTAATTGTTCATGTTCATCATAGTTTCGTTTGAGATTGTTTCATAAGTACCCCCCCCCCCCCCCCCCTGACCAGAATGAAATCATTCTGCGGGGCGTCGTTTTTTTGTGTTGTGTGTACGGTTTTTTATCGCGAGATGAAGGGCTTCGTGGTTGCACTGCTCAGCACATCAAGTTTTTTTCAACTATTTTAATTAGGGCGTCTCCGCGGGAGCACGTCAAGAGGACAGAAATAAACAACCGGAGTGGTGCTCACCTCATACAAAGTACAGTAGCATTTAGGTACTTCAAGGTTACTTTTTCGTAGATTAACCCCCCCTGTCCAAGCGAAATTACCATAATGCGGTGTGTCGTTTATGTTTGGTTCATGTGCTCCTCGTGCTATTTTTTTTAATGTATCCACGTCATTTCGGGCATCGTGGTTGCGCTGTTAACATGTAGCTGTTTTTTTTTTCTTTTTCTTTTGTCCCCTCCTCTCGTGCCAGCTCGGCTACTTGATGTCGAAGCGCCTTCAGCTCGCGCACCTGACTCCCGGAACATGCTTCCAGCCAAACGTTCGCGTCGGGAAGCTCATCGACATGTACAACACCACGAGGAAGAACTTGAACACCTTCACGACGAACTGCAGGCAATCCGGGATGGGTGAACCCTTCTGGGATTTCTGCCAAGGTGATTTGTGATTGAAACGTGCTGCCGTTTGTAATATGGCCGTGTTTCAGCAGAAGAGCTGACTCTTGCGTTCGTTAGGTTTGTGTGGGCGTACGTGTTGACGTGTGTGCGGCACTTTGTTACACGTAAGTTGATTGTTCGAATCTTCTACACACACGCGCTTTACTTCTGATAAACGCTATTTTAGAAATCCGGGATGGGTGGACCCTACTGAGAGTTCTGTACGAAAACCTACCTAAAGTGCTTCCGTTTGTACCGCTGTGGCCGTTTGTCCGATCGAATAGCCAACCTCTGCGTCCAAATGTGATTGAAATTGTACGGGTTAGGGCAAATGAAATGTCTGGGTCCTTGGTGTGTGTTCCTAACATTCACACGCAGACCCACCTGTGCCAGCTTGTTGCTTACACGCGCGACAGTTTAGGCTGAGCCTCCGCCGGCCTTCGCCGCAAGTGGTGATTGTTTTTCTGATAATTCAGCAAAAAGCCAAGCAACAGTTTTTTATTTTTGAAAAGCCGACCCCCCTCCCCCCCCCCCAAAAAAAAAAACGGTGGAGGCTCAGCTTAGCTAACGTCGCCGAAACTTCGCAAGCGGTCCCGCGCATGTGGTGGTGGCACCAACACCATCATTAACGTCTCTTATGTTTTTCGTGGTGTTGACAATAGTTGCGCTGGCCTCCCTCAACCCCTCTGCCGCCCGGCTCCCTGCCCCCCCCCCCTCCCTCCTCTGCCGGCCCCACCGCTGCCCCCCCCCCCCCCCCCCCACCACCTCACCACACCCCACCGCCCTTGTTATCTAAGGGGACACCGACGCCCTCTACATGCAAGAGGTCTGTTCGGTTCACCCCGAGCTACTGGAGTTCACGCAGACGCTCATTCCGGAGACTTGGAGGGCGGAAGCTGGCCTGGGCGGAGCCGGACCGTCCGAAGATGCCGGTGGGAATGGAGGAGACGACGACGACGAAGACGAAGGTGGAAATGGCAAGTCCTTGGCATCAAAACTTGATGAGGCTTCCAGGACGAGGCGCGCTGATACCCGCCGGAAACAGGCCGCGAAAGCGGCACTAGATACGTACTTACCCATGATACGGTCAATGTTGGCTTCCGGGTCGGCCGCTGGGGGGTCAGCAGGCTGGGGATCGGCGCATAGGGCAGAGGGGGGTGAGATGTTCGCAAAGGAACGAGCCCAGGCAGCTCTAGACTTCGATCGCTCTCGCGCTGCAAGCAAGTCGGCAGAGGCTGCAAGCAAGTCGGCAGAGGTAATGGCCAAGCACGAACAGCTATATACCATTACACGCCAGAAGCTTCTTGAAGAGAGACAGGCGGAGATCCCTGATGAGATTTTCATCGCACAGTTAGAACGAAACTTGAAGAAGCACATTTCGGTGATGCAGGCAGAAACTTGACTGTTGGGGCCCGTTGGACTTGCGCGCTGTGAACACCGGTCCATTTTGAAGATAGATGCATCCCAATATTTAGCGCGGCGCTGTAGCAGGTTGACCTCCGGCGTTGGGCTACATGTTTTGTTGAAGTAGATGCCCTTTCTAAGAAGGTGCCTTCAAGCATCCAAATGTTTTTTTTTTTTTCATTTGGTGGGATTATAGCCGTCGGTGTCGTGCTGTATTTATATTAAAAGGTAATGGTTCCACGCGACCGAAGACGATTGTTTTCGTTGAAGGGTAGATGTGTCTTGGCGTATGGTACTGGGGAATGGTGGTTGGATGTTTTCTTTTGAAGTTCCTTATCGTCCAGGTATTCGTTAGGGGGTTTCGTGTAGAAGGAGGGGTTCGCGTATGGCGGTTGTCTGTAGGCTTTCTGACTCTTGGTGTTGACGTGAACTCGTACTGGTACATCGTTGGGACGTCCAGAACGGTTGTCTGTAGACGACGCGTGTTTTTTTAGAGGTAGCACTTGTTGGATAAAATATTTTGCGACCGACGGGCGCCTAAAGCCAATCGCGTCTGTAATCAATCCCGTTTGTGTTTCACAAAACAGTTTTTCTTTTTTTTAGTCTAGGCCATGATTGTTTCAACGGGTTATGTGTACAATTTCTCTCTTAAAGTCTTGGGAGGTTGAGGTAGGGAGCTCATCAAGCGAGGGTCCTCAGAAAAACCGGGTGCGCCTCTACCTTGGAATGCATCTGACGAACCTACTTGTTTTTGCTCTACGGTTCATCTATTCTTAAGCGGTATGAGGTATGTTAGTCTTGGTGGTTGCGGTAGTTGGATGATGTTTTTTTGTACGTTATGGTCGTCGCCACTGGCACATTGTGGAGTCGCGTGGACGAAGAGAACGGTTTGTATAATGTTGTCTAGCCTTTTGTTGTTTGGTGTCCGTATCTTTTGTCTTTTCAGTATGTTGGTATATTTATGCTTAGACAACGTCTTGTCTCTACAGTATGTTAGTATTGGAGCGTTCGTATTTCCAGTATGTTGGTGTAGGGGCTTGATCGGTGGGTAACGTATTTTACCTGCAGTATGTTAGTATTGGGGCTTTTAGTAGGTGGATTGTATTTTGTCGTTCCAGTATGTCAGTAAAAAGGGGCTTGAGTAGTTGGATGACATGGCTTTGTACGGTGTTGTCGACATAGTTTGTTGGACGTTGTTGGCATGTGGGGAGCTGGGAAAGGGTTGCCTGTTTTACCCAAGACTCCCTGTTTTGAATGCAAGGTAGATTTATCGTCGGAGCACGTCAGCATTGGCGCAATAATAGTTGGATTTTTTTGTATTCCCTACGCTGTCTTGGCGCTAATTGGTCCGTTGCCGAGGCGTGAGGACTTGATGAAACCTCAGAGCATGTCAAAAACGGTTATGATTTGATCATATGCCGTCCAACACACCATACGTCGTGGAAATGTAGGTAGGGACCTCTGAAGGGGTTGGAAAGGGGTTACCTCTCTGTTTTGTTATTTTCTTTCGCGATATTGTAGCCTTTGCTTCACATCAAAAATAAGGTGTTTGGACGGTATAATATGATATTCGGAATGTCTTATTAAAAACGTACTTTATCGCGGGCTCATCGCGCTTCGAGTGTTGGGGGTACGGGTCGCTGCAGGCTGGTGTCACGCCATGAAGTTTGCAGTTTGTCTATCCGGAGACGATGCGCATGTTGCCGCAGTGTGCATGGCCCGACGACGGAACACAGAGGAGGACGGAGCGTGGCGTTGCCTCGTTGTAGTTTTAGTTACGCTGAAACTCCTAAAACTACGATAAAATATACCCGGCATTCACCAGGTGTACGGGAATGTACAATATTTGGGTTTGTTTTTTATTCAAGCGCCACGACAAAGGATTCGCTGCAGTCGCACGCTACTACCGTGTACATTCCTGTTCGGTGCTGTTGTGCTTTTTTTTTTCGTTATGTATTCTGTTCAATCGATTTCGACAACCACTATTCGCTGCGGCCGCACGCTACTGGCGGAAACACTGCGATGCTCACTATATTTGCGTACATGATGTTAGATGCTCGTCGTGGCGGGTTTTTCTTGATGCCTTTTCCTTCTCTTTTTTTTTCATCAAGTTCGAAGACCGGACTTTCGCTGCAGCCCAAGCCACAGTTCTATTGCCGGGATCACTGTTCGATGCTCACACTGTACTGTCGTACAAGCTGTTCGAAGCTACCCGCGGTACACGCGGTTCGATTCTCGTCGAGGCGACTTGACGTCGTGTATATCTTACTATATTTTGAATTCTTAATCTCGAATAACCAAAAATTCCCTGCGGCTGCAAGCTACTACTGCCGTCCACACTGTTCCATGCTCGTCGGAACGAGTTTGCGCGATACCCCTTTCATTATTGTGACTTTTTTTTTCGCCAAGTAAAAAACTATTGTTTCCACTGCGGCGACACGATACTGCCGTACACTATTGCTCGATGACGGTCGCGGTGAGTTCATTGTGCCGCCTTTTTGAAACTTGTATTAAGGTATGTCACGAAGATAGACAACCATTGTTTCGCTGAGCGGTCGCGATACGTACACATCGCGGCAGCTTTCGTTGTGTTTATTTTTTTGTACCAATTCGTAGCTTGCAAGCATGTTTTTCGGTACGAAAAGCTCGTCGGTCAGCACTGCATGCCGTTCGGAGAATCCAAGAGCCATACTATATATAAATGAGTTCCGGCGCTCGGACGCTACACCGGTCGATGCTGCTCGCGGCACGCGCTTTTTTGGCGGACGGTTTTTCTTGCGATCGTTTGTGACTACAAATCACGTACAAATAGCCGTGCGTGGAGTGGTTCGTCAGGCCAGCATTGCTTGTCGGTGGAAACTTCATCATTGGAAATGGTACACATATCTACGGAGGTTGCTCGTCTACCAATAATGAGCGCCAATGAAATGAACTCGGCTCGCGAACCAACGACAGGTACAACACTAGCGTGCAGAAAGGTGCTTGGCAGTCGCCATCGGGTGTAGGCAATACGGAAATTATCCGTTACGGTCGCGCGCTACTGCTGCATACACGATTCGTCGATGATGCACGTGGCGCAAACTTTGCTCGGGTAGCAATAAATCTTGAAAAGATAGAAAACACTTCCATTCATCATGAAATCACGCAAACAAGCGCGCGGTTTTTATTGAAGAGTTGTTCTCTCGTGTGCGAAGAGAACAGAAAACCGCCGTTTTTCTTCCAGTTTGAAGTAATTTGTGTTGCCATTTACACCTTGTCCTTCAAAACGACCCCCTTTTTAACACCGCAAACGGTCCCCACAACAATGCCAAGCTGCACTGGAACCAACGTGGCGCAAAACAACAATACAAGAAGTGACGAATTCCTACACGGAACAAACACGTTGTGTCGTCTGCACTTACATCAACCGTTCGGAGTATACAACGGGCGATGCTGACAACTCGTGTAATAAGTCCAAAGTTCCCCATAAAATAAAGAAGACAATAAAATACAACGTTCACCCCGCGAATGTCACGTGCGCTTCCGATTCAATCAGAGGACGGTGTTTGCCACGTGAAATAAAAGAGGGCAGCCAATTGGGTCGTGCCCAATACCGTTGACGACACGCCCCCCTCCAACCCCATCTACATCCGGGTCAACCGCTAAAAACGATTGACGGCAGCGCCCGTTACGCTAAAGACACTTAAAACAAAACGTTGGGCGCGACAACCTCACGGCCGTCAAGGATTGTGCACCAGACGGCCCGCAACGACAGTGAACCAGAAGATGGTATAGCCCCCCCCCCCCCCCCCTCTCCGACCAACACTAAACGACATAACTGACAAAACCCGTCAAAACCCGTCCTCAGAAACAAGCATGGCAGTGTTGTTTTACGCAATAATAAACTCACTAGGCCAGCATCGACCATACGTGCTGTCGTCAGCATCTACCGCGGCGTGTTGCGTGCGACATTGCGCTTAGGCCGTTTCTGCTGAACTCTCTCAAGGCTAAGCATGATTCCCCTGCGCAGTTCTACTTCGCCTCTGCATCTAGGGCGCGCGTCGGTGGGGGTTGTGAACGAGGGTGGTAGGACACCCCCTGGTGTTTGGGGCCGACGCTTACGGCTTGATTCCGTTTCGTCAGCTGCGCTTATCTCGGGCGATCCCTGGTCGATGCACAAAAGTTGTGTAGGTGAAACAACGCTTGGATGAGCTTGGGGCGGCGTTTGAGCAACCCTGAGAGGTCTCCATAGAATGCCCCACCTCGACACGAGGACACCGAACGACTGCTCTACCTTGACACGAAGCTGGCTCAAGTGAAAGTTGAAGGAATCATACTCTGGCGACAGGCCTCTGCCGGGGTAAGGCGTGAGCAGCTGATTGCTGAGAGGGTACGCGGCATCTCCCAGGACATAGTACCCGTGTGGCAACTTCGCGACAGAGGACGACATGCCAGAGCTCAAGAATGCCGTCCAGTCGTTACTCGAGCCTGGGGCAATGCACGACATACACAGGAACCTGTAGTTCGCCGTAGCTATAGCCTGAACGTTCAGCCCGTAGTTACCCTTGGATCCAGAGTAATACCGGATGACGTTCGACACATCATGCAGAGAAGGTGCTTCGGTCTTGACGTGAAGTCCATCGAGGCAGCCAACGCACCCGGCAGTAGCATCTCCGTCGCTTTTTGCCTGGTGTTGGGGGGGGGGGACACGGCGGAAGGGTGGATCATTCATCAATTCCGGTTTTCTGTTTTCACTCAGCGCGCCGTACATGCAAGGAGTACTTCGCCCGCGCTTGCTGTGACTAAGGAGGTGTAAGCAAGGCATTCCATGGTGTTGAAGCTCACCGCCGTTCGGCTTTTTTACTGAAACGAATCACACCGTGCGGTTCGCTATTCCTGTTTTGTAGGGAGAAATCGCACGGTGCGGTGCGGTTGTAACAGTTTCAAGATCATTCCGGGGGGTGCCATGCGGTGCGACCTCTTCATATCACGGTGTGGTGTGGTGGGTGCGGTGCGGTTATCTGTTCGACGATTGTTTCCTACGATGCGGTTAAGCGTGCACCGCAGTAGGAAACCGGGGGCACCCGTAGGTTTACACCGTGCTAAAACAGTGTGTTTAGGGGTAACAGCTTACAGTTCGGGGTACTTTCGTGTGCCACTGCTAGTTTACTAATTTGTTTAGTGTACGTATCGGAACTAGTTCGTCGACAAAACGTATGATAGTAATCGAGTTCTGCCCCAATTGTGCTTTTCTTGCGTCCGAATTGTCTTATTAAACTGCGACGTTTCTTACGGTCCACACCGTGCGACAATAGAGTACGCACCGGTTTTTCCTTCCGATCAGTTACATCCGCACCTAAGATAACGTCAGTACTAGGTTTTCCCATCGTACTCTACGGTGCGGTGGGGGTTTTTTTGGTTTAGGTAATCCTATAGTGAGGGGTGTTGTGTGGATTATTGTTTAGAAAATCCGTTGCTGCGGGGCGGCGCAATGCGGCACGGTTTTGCTAAACGCAAAGACGTGCGGTGCGGTGTTATGCGATAAAACCGCAGAAGCGCACCGCATCGTGAGCATCGGACAAAAAACCGCAGCCAGAAAAGCCTTGGTTATTCTATTTCAAAGAACAGCGCACCGGTAGCATATAACACTAGCATCCCCATGCGAGACGGACCACTCGATGATCACTGTCATGAGCATAACGACAGTGTGTGGGGACACATGACACATTATAACCAAACGTCGTTCTCGCTTGCCTGGAATTCAGAGGCCAGTCTCTCGAGCTCAGCCGGCGTTGTGGGAAACCCCATGGGCCCAACCTCGGACTGCTTGGCGATGATGGCGTCTACGACGTCGTTAAGACAGGCGTAGAGTGCTGTCGTGGAAACACCATAAACCGTTTGCAGGTCCAAGTATGATGCGCCGGCGCAGAGACGCAGCGCGATTGCCAAGCGAGTCTCCACCGAGATGACCCCTGAGGCGGTTCGCAACTCTTTTGTGAGGCAAGGAAACGGCGGGCGGAGTGGGACGTACACATTAAGAGAGGAGCAGGGGGCGGGGAGTCGGAGAGAGAGAGATTTATTTTCGGAGATTTTACCGCGAGTCGTAGGTTGTAGTTGGCGCGATATTTTTTTGTAGTCGCTACACCTTCGCACCGTCAAAATTAAAAAAAAAAAAAAAAAACGCAGTCATTCGTAGCAACAAACTGGAATCTGGACTCAAGCTGGATATCGGGTTCTAGATTCCTACCTTCTTTTCTTTTGCGGAGCCTCTTCCGTACTTGTGTCGGCCTTTTCAGTCTGGCTCTAACCCAGCCCAAATCAAGACGCTAGAGATTCAAAGCGTGTGTAAGTTACTGCTACTGCTGTAGCCGCGACGACCAGGGACTCGCAGCTTTTTACCCCCATTCGCCACATGGGGGTAAAAGGCTTTTTTTCCCTAGCGGATTCCAGCCTTCAATGCTTTTTTTTTTTTATATTTTAGGAAAAGTGCGCCCGCCTTGGGTATTATTCTCCTGTTGATTGTTAGGTGTCCTGTACATGACACTGCTGTTTGGCAAATGCTGTCCTGGTCGTCACGCTACTGCTCCTGCTGCTGTTGTTCTATTATGACGAGCAGTGTACACCACTTCGAGGATGCCGATGCCTTTACGTCACTTTGACTTACACCTGTAGTACAGCACGCCTATTGATACCACTGGAACGAACAGTAAAAAAATAACGAAAGGCTGAGAAGTACAGGAAAATGACTACTTCAGGAGTCGTTGTACTGAATTTACAGGAGGACGCACCCATTCTCAAACATCAAACCAGCCTGGACCAGGTACGACACACGAGCAATATAACACGTGCTTCTTCGAAGTGCTGCTGTAAAACAGGTGTGATACGTCTAAATAGGGATGTCCTGTACTACTGCCGTTGTCTACGTGGTGTGCTCGCGGTGCACATGCTCGTGTCGTCGTCCTCGTGTATACTGGTGGGTTTTACATTTGATAGGTACGAGTATGCATGCACGAGTACTCGTGTTACAGTCGTACGAACAGTTTTTCCTGGGTTGGATGGATGTGTAGTGTGCAGATCCTTGACATACTCGTACGAGTACTCCATTTTGAAAAATTATAAAAAAAAGGCGGCCAAAAGAAGCTGCCGGGTACGTGCGCCGGTAGACTACTACTCTGGACGTAGATACAAGGGCCGCGTGGTATTGATATTATTGTCTACCAGGTAAGTGTGTATTATATTACCGAGCTGAGTCGTATATTTATACTCGTACGAGTACTCACGCATTACAACAGAATGCTGGAATCAATCATCGGGTGTATCATTGTGGACAAGCAACCTCTCTTTCACACACACTCACTGGCAAACTTGGGATCTCGCTTGAGGGCAGGACGAAGGGTGTTCACGAGCTTGTGGAAAGAACGCTCCTCCATGCGGTATGTCCTGCGAAAGACCTTCGTGCTCACGGCGTGCGCCGCGTGCGGCGCCCAGTCGAGGCGGGATCGTTTCTTAGCTCGCACTCGACGTCGGGGCTTGACCGCATCCTCCGTCAAAACGACAGCCAGGAACGCAGCGATGGCATCGTCGTGGTCCTGCCGTGCCCGGTTTGCGGGCAGAAGCTGCTCGCCTCGTCCTTTCCGCGCTTCCTCTTCCTCGCGTTCCTCCTGCTCCTCCTCTGAACAGCGTTCATCATCCACATCTCGTTCCACCTCTTCCTCCTGAATCCTTGCCTCCATGAAGCGCTGTCACTCTTGTCGTCGACTACGCATAGCGTCTTCCTGACTAGTGGAGCGTTGACTAGTCGCTGAACCTCTTGCATTTGTGCCGTCCGCTGCACTTGGCGGGTCTGCCATGACTATGCCACTCGCAAGAAGAGAGAGAGTGTGGCAATTGCATGCTCTCTCTGGCGCGGTTTGCTACACCTTTTGCGTTCAGGGCTCAAATAGCAAATAAAATAGCAAATTTCTCTTCCCATAAATTTGCCAACGAACGGGAAGTGTAATCTCCAAAGAAAAGCTTGGCAAGTTTTTTGCTATTTTAGCAAGTACAAATTTCCATATTATGGAAATTTAGCAAGTTTTTTGCTAAATACGCGTCGTTAAAAACGGCCCGACGCGCTTTCCGCTAATCAATTTGTTTGCAAGAAAAAGTCCTTATTACGAGTACGTAACTCGGTGAGACTTGAACCCACGAAATTGATCTTGGTAGGCGCGTGGACGACCTGCCAACAAGCCACCGGGGACGCCGTCTACTATTTAATGTGTTGTTCCTGATCTGTTGATACTAATTGCGCACAGTTACAAGGCTCCGCATGGGTGCCGGCGAATGCCAGCTTTCGCCTGCACTCATTTCCCGGGGAAAGGGGACAAGAGAGCTGAGAGGTAACGAAGTAACCATGTGCGGTGTGGAGAATATTATATTCGATCCTTGAACTATTAATAGACAACAATGCCAATTGCTGGGTGAAGTTGACGGACACGTTTTTTATTGAAGATGCACACCCCTTCGCTCGATGAAAAAAAAACACACACGCTCATCACTGAAAACGCACCGATACCTGAAGCCCACCACACGCAGTGTTACAAAACAATATACCAGGTACCTGGTACATCGTGAAAGTCATCGTCGCTGAGTTCACAAATCACCGGTTCGCACTCCAAGGTCTACTGCTACTGCTGTTGTAGGTCTTTCCGGGCAGATAGATTACCGGTTTGTATGATCTGTATGATCTGTATGGTCTGTATGATCCAGATCATGCTGGCGGGTGGGAGCCGTATGATGTACACGATCTAGAACATGTTTCCTGGTTTGGCTCTGTACCATACATATCCTGCGCAACACCCCGTAGCGGCAGGCAAGGATCTATCTCATAGACCTGATCTGTTTGATCTGTCTATCTGATCTATCTGATCTGTCCGACGCGTACATAAAAAAATCTAGACTGCGCCAGACCCCGGTTTCTTCTCAGAGTGCCGGTGCTGCACAAATACGCGATACTGATACACAACAGCCAGCAAGCAGCGGCGGTACCCCTCTCGATCTTCGAGGAAACCTCTTGCGCAGACTCGAGTCTGCGTGAGGATTCCACTGCGAACGTACCGGTATCAATACCGGATTATGGTGGTGTTCTGAGCCTTTCCGTGATGTGGTTAACCCTTTTAGTGCTGCAGTCCCATTTTGGGGACAAACCACTTGGAATTAGACTGGTTTGTCCCCGAATCGAGACTGCAGTACTAAAGGCTAGAACGCTGAGTCCGCACAGGGGTCCGGACATTTTCCGGCGCTTGCTTTCTCGACGGCGGCAAGCCAAGGGTGCTGTAAAATCAAACACTACAGGGTTTCTCCTATATTTTCACCCCAATAATTGAAGCACTAGAAAGGCCTGCTGGATTTAAAAACACTCCCGCCGCTCAGATTTGAACCCTCGCCGTTGCAGGCTCTTCGCAAGCCCCCCCCCCCCCAAAAAAAAAGCAAGCTGCAGAAGAGGGACACGAGTACGCAAAACGTGCATACCGAACTGGTTTTGAAAGCACCGAGCTGCCTACAGCACGAGGCACAAGCCGATACAACCCCTACCCGCTTGGTATGCACGGAGGCGACATGAGTAGTAGCAGCACGACGCTGCGCTTTTCTGAGCAGGGGCGACCTCGGTAGCTTCTTTAATCGTCAGTGGTGTGAAGTGACCTCTCGAAAAGTAGCGTTCTCTTGTGGTCTACAGCACAGCAAATTCGTTGTGCTTGAAGCAGCTTTTCCGTAACGGCCGAGCTGGCTAGGACACAAGACACGAGACAAGACAATCCTTAAACGCTTGGTACAGCGGTGGCATGAATGGTAACAACACGACGTTGCTGTTGTTCGGTAGTCGTGGGCCCGGCAGCTGCCGTAGTCGTGAGCGAAGCGAGATTGGTCTCTCCAAAATGCAAGCCTATATTCCAGCCGACACCACAAAATAAATCGTGAGATCGAATCGTATTTTCAGAACGACGGAGCTCGCTCGAAAACCACACACAAGGCAAGACCAGCCTTACCCGCTTGCTGCGGCGACGGCATGAGTAGTAGGAGCAAGGTGCTGCCGAGTTTCAGCGGTTGGGAGCGTGATAGCTGCCGCTTTCGCTTGCGTTGTCTGCAGCTGCTGTTGCTGTTGCTGTCGCTGTGGCTCAAAAGTGCAAAATCGCAGGGACACCGATTTGCTACTCGGCGCTAGACGCTCAAACTAAACCAATCGAACCTCGCAAAATTAGTCTGGCGTTTTGGGAATTTACTAATGATATTTTTTTACGGCCGAAAAACTCCCCGCAACCACCGAGGGCGAAAATGTCCATCGTAACACGCAGAAAAGTGCTGTAAAAAATTGGACGGGGAAACCCTTTTTTTTATAATATCGGAAGAACCTCGACCAGATCTTTCTTCTGAAAACACCTTAAAGTTGTTCGGTATTGATACGGCGACCTCCCCGTTCTGGAAAAAACGAGGTAACTGAAAGACGTTCGCGCCCATCTGCGAACTCAACGCTCTTAGGGTAACCAGTATATATTTCACGACATATAGTATTGTGAGTGCCCGCTATGTGCAGGGCTGGCCCGCACAAAACTTTATGCCGGATGTGTGTCGTCAATTTCAATCTCGCACGTGGACCCAGACCACCCCAACCCAACACCAGGCCTGACGCTAACCCTAACCCGAACCCAAACCCCTACCCTTTGGGGGGGTCGAGGTCGGCAGCGGCAGTCACGCGGCCGCGTGTTTTGGTGACGTTTTGACAAAGAAAAGCCGGGCGGTCGAAAGACCCGCCTTGACCAATAAGACCCACATCCTGCACAAAGTTTTGTGCAGGATGCAGCTGCACATAGATCGAGTCAGTGTTGTGTGTTGTTGGTAAATAGAGGATATCATGTTTGGACCAGATGAGATACGCACTCGGACGCGTGCTCGCAGTCCCTGGTAGGCAGTGCCTGTATGTTATAGTGTAAACTGTCGTATTCGTAGAAGTGTATGAGGGCATGCCGGAGGATAGCAGACTAAACGAGCGTAAGACTCTGCCATAGCTGTGAGGCTACAGTAGCAGCTTCTACGTACCGCTATTGTTGTTGCCCCCCACCCCGACCCCTCTCACATTTGTTTTTTGGCGGCCGGTCACAGCTGGCGATCGAGTTAGAGATCATTTGTGCGGGGTGGAGAACCTGTAGTCCCCACAAGGGAAATGATCGTATCACGTAGTGTTTATGGTGAGGCACCCAAGAGGCAGTTACATAGTATACCCATTGCTGTCTCTGGAAGTGTCCACACCGGAAATTAAATGAATTATTTGATGCTGTCATCCATACGCAAGAAAATCCGCCTCTAAAGCGGTTCTTAGTAGGATGCAGCCCACCCTTCACGCGACTGGCCGAACACCTCACGGCGCTTCGCGCTTGGTGCGAGCAATGTCTGCCTGGTAGGGGAACACCCGACGTGCTCCATCCCGGCATTGTACATAGGGATGCGGGGATTTTTGGTCATACGACTACGGCCGTGCATGACATGAGTATATACAGCTCTCAGACGGAGCATGGACCATGTGCATACCCGGAGGAATAGGTGGTAGTGGTAGTGGCGGTGGCGGCGGCGGTGGTAGTTTCGGTGTTAGTTGTGCTGGGTGTTGGTGTAATTGTTGGTGTTGTGGCGGTGGTGTTGGTGGTGGTGGTGGCGGTGGTGATGTTGGTGTGGTGGTGGTGGTGGTGGGTGGCGTTGGTGTTGCTCTTGGTGGTGGTGGTGGTGGTGGTGGTGGTGTGATGTGGTTGTGGGAGTGGGCGGTGGGAGTGGGTGGTGTTGGTGGCGGTGGCGGTGTTAATGGTGGTGTTGGTGTTGGCGTGGTTGTAGGTGTTGGCGTAAGTGGCGGTGTTAGTGATGTTGGTGCTGTTGGCGTAGGAGTGAGTGTTGGGGGGTGTTGGTGGTCTTTGGTGGTGTTGGCGTTTTATGTTGGTGGTATTGGTGGTGGCAGTTCCTGCTCAGTAACAGGCTCATTCTTAGCTATTAATAGCGACATAACAAATGAGAAGGGCGGTTTTGTCACGCTTTCCTTAGTATTGTGAACGTACAGCATTCGGTGGTTCCTGCTACCCGCGTGTGATGCATGAAACCCCTTGCATTTTGGTCAGGCATTCACAGGATGAATCCAAGTTTTGGATCGTGTAGCCGATGCTGATATCATCACTTCTTTTCGCGTGCTTTTTCTACTTTAATTTGAAGTTCTGAAAGGGTTGACGACAAAGATCGCAGTAAGACTTGCCTAGGCGCAGTCCATGATCCTATCGTTCGACTATCACCACTGCTGTAGTCGACCACATGCTCCCCCCCCCCCCTGCCCCAGCTCGGCCTTCATGCAACTCGCCGAACACCTCACGGCGCTTCGCGCTTGGTGCACGAAATGTCTGCCTGGTTGGTGAAAACCCGACGTGCTCCGTCTCGGCATTGTAAAGGGATGCGAGGGCCTATGGTCATGCGACTGCGGTCATGCGTGATAATGAGTACATCCCCCCCCACCCCCCCCACTCCCCACCAACTTGCCCCTTAAACTTTGCTCCTGCAGCTCGCCATTCCTGAGGCACCGTCTGAGCGACGCGAGCATCAGCCGCGAGCACGTGCGCGTCGAGGTCTCGCCCGTCGGCGGAGGCGCTGCGCCGGGTGTGCGCCTGTCCGTGATCGGGGCCAACCCTGTGGTGCTCGTCCGGCAGCAGGTATACACAATCACCATCTATTGTATGGGCCGACGAATAAGAGGGAACTTTCTATTACGGGGGTCCATAGTTAATAGGACCTATGGTATACATAAAAACCTATATATTTATCTATTTTTACTAACAATAATTGGTCCTATTAACTATGGACCCCCGTAATAAGAACATCAGACTCACGTTTTGGAGGACGCGCAGAAAAACAAAAATCGATGGAGAAGTCGTACTCATCTCTGTTACGAACAAAGCCTATCGCAGGTTTCACTCTGCCCGCGAATACATAACCAACGTTTTATATTGATACGGGAGTCCGAGCGGGGATTTTAGTTTCGGCCGGAATGGTATGGTATGCTATTTACGGGGGTCCATAGTTAATGGGACCAAGTTTTGTTAGTAAAAATAGGTAAATATATAGTTTTTTTATGTATACCATAGGTCCTATTAACTATGGACCCCGGTAATAGTAGGCGACGCTCAAGGTTGCTCAAGGTTTGTGTTTGCAATAAGGTTTCCAGGTCATGCTCAGATTAGGCGTTTTCGGGTGGCGGGCCCATACTGTAATATTTGTGCCGTAAGAAGATTTGGTACGGTGACACATGGTTGCGAAGCGGCCGTGTAAATTTAAGTCGGCACGCCCCGAATGCCTGTCGAGGTATGGTAGTGATATCTTGGTTTTAGTATGATTGAGGACTCTAGGGTATGGATTGTTGTACCCCTCCCCCCCTGTAACCTACTCCCCCCTTCCTACCCTCCAACCCTTGCCCTCCGCCCCCGCTACTATGTCTATGTTCATACGACTACGGCCACGCATGATAACGAGTTCCTCTCCCCCCCCCCCCGAAATAAAGCTGTTAATTCGACGCTGTCATCCTTATGCAAGAAAGTCCGCCTCACAAGCGGTTAGGATGATGCGACTCGCCCAACACCTCACGGCGCTTCCCGCTTGGTGCAAGCAATGCTTGCCTGGTCGGTGAAGACCCGACGTGCTCCGTCCCGGCATTGTATGTATGCGAGGGTCTATGGTCATACGATTACGGCCACGCATGGCATGAATACCCCCCCCCCCCCCCTCCCCTGCATCCCCTGCCCTCCCTATTGCCAAATCTCCCCCTCCGCCCGTCTTCTCCTTCCTTTTCCCATTCCCAATATACTTATCGGTCGGTCGGTCGGTCGTTATATCGCCAATTGATTAACCCCCTGAAGCCGCCGGGCGCCAGGACCCTTCTCTACCGCGGGCAGACGGCCGTTGCAGAGGCGGGCGACAGCTTCGCCTTTTGCCGCGGGTACAACGGAGTCATTCAAGTCGTCGCGTGGGACGAGGTGCAGCAGCGGCCGCAGCAGCAGCAGCAGCAGCAGCAGCAGCAGCAGCAGCAGCAGCAGCAGCAGGCGAAGTCTTCGGAAAAAACTCGGAGAGGCGCCAGTCAACTGTGGCAGGGGCAGACGCAGCGGCAGCCGCAGGGGCGGGCGTGGTGGGGGCGGCAGCCATGATAGGCCAGGCCGCGCCCAAGACAGCGCCGGCGACGGAGTCGGCGTTCAAGGCGTAGAAGGAGGAGGTGATGGCGTCGGCAGCGGCAGCGGGGGCCGGGCCCAAGTCACCACATGCGACGCCCGAGAGGGCAGTGCCACTATCTACACCGCTGGCGACGAAGTCGGGTCTGTAGGCGACGGTGGTGGTGGTGGTGTTGGTGTTAGTGATTGTGTCGGTGTTGGCGGTGCTGGCGGTGTTGGTGTTGATATCGGTGTCGGTGGTGTTGTTGGTGGTGCGGGTGGTGACGACTTTGTTGGTGGTGGTGGTGGTGGTGTTGGTGGTGGCGACGGCGAAGGCGGTGGCAGCCAAAGTGAGGCGCCGGAAGAAAAAAAAACGCCACTACAACGGGGGGAACACCCCCGGCGGGAACCGTGCTACCTCTCGCTGCGGAGTCCGAGGAGTCCGTCAAATTTAATTCCGCCTATGTTGTCCCGGAAGCTGGAACGGGACGAGGCGCCACCCTGCCCCGTGACATTGTGGAAAGGCGAGTCGGGGGCGAAGACACAGCTGACGATACGGTGGTGACGGCGGCAGCGGCGGCAGCGGCGGCAGCGGCGGCAGCGGTGACGGTGGTGGATGTGGTGGAAGTAGTAGCGGCACCAGTGGAACAAGGAGGCTCGGATACAGGCTCGGACACGTCGGAGGGGTTCGACAGAATTGCTGGGAGAGGTGGGGGGGTGGGTCGGGAGACGCCTGGATGTGGCGGCGGCGGCGGTGGTGGTGGTGGTGATGGTGGTGGAGCCGAGCAGCAACCGCACACTCAACAGCAACAGCGAGTGCAACAACAACAGCAGCAGCAGCAGCAGCAGCAAGAACGACAACATCAAATGTCGCAACACGAACTCCAACACCAGCAACACCTGCACCAACAACGACAAAACCACAATCACCACGATCAACAACAGCAACAGCAACAGCAGCACAAACAACACCAAAGCCAACACGAACAGCATCAACACCAACAACAGAAACAACAGCACCTTCAGCAGCAACCGCAGAAGGCCGCAGAGCAAGGACACACCCCTCCCCCCGACCCCAAGGCATCCTCGCACCCCGACGGTGGCACCCTCTCGGGCTTGCGCGTTGCCCTGGTCAGGCGAGGCTTTACGAAGATGCGTCTCAAGGTCTTCCGCGAAAGCGCAGCCAAGCTTGGGATGGAAATTCAGGAGTGGCCGGCGCTTGAGGTGTGATACCGATGGGGTTATTAGTGGGACGTATGCATTCTGATGTTCGTTTTTATTTTTTTGTCCTTTTTGCTGCAAGAGTAGCATAGAGCCAACACCTGGTACGCTCCACGGTGATCTCCCAATTATGCCACACTTTGGCTCGATTATACTGCTATGCTCGAAACAAAGCCCGATTGTAACTACGTTGTTGCTCTTAAAAACGTTAAACTATGTCGGAATAGATGCGAGCAATAGAACTGACATACGCCTAGCTACCAATTGGGAACGTCAAGGGCAGTATTGGGGGGGGGATTATTAGAAGGTTGTACTCACAACACGGACCGCTCATGGTGCGCCTCTTCGCTCTTCGCCCCCCCCGCCCTCCCCCCCCCCACCCCTCCCTGCCCTCGCACGCACACTTGTGTTTTGACGCCGGCTGTGAGGCGCAGGCGGCAAGAGCTCCGAGAGTCTCAGACCTCATCCCCTCTGCAAAAGTATTCAAAGTCGGCGGCGCATCTCGCCCCCCCTCCTCTCCCTCCTCTTGTCTTCTTCCACGCAAAGGCGTGTCCTCCCCGCGCAAGGAGAACGCTGCTGGTGGTGGTGGCGGAGGAAGTGGTAGCAAGAAGCGTAGGCGAGGTAGTGATGGCGGTGGTGGTGGTGGTGGTGGTGGTAGCAGTAGTGGTGGTGGTAACGGTAACAGTAGCATTAACGGTGGCGGCGGGTGGGGGATGCTGAACGAGATGCGTCGGCAGGGCCTCGCTCACGCGGTGTGCTCGTCAGAGATCCCTCCGGCATGGGACGAGTTTGGGTCGGCGTCGATCCCGGAGCGGGGTCGAGGGGGGGGGAGGCTGACGCCGTCGTCGAGGTGGTGCGGGAGGAGTGGTTGGTCAGCTGTCTCCTTGAGCAGGTAGGAATACGACTTCGGCTATGCATGGTGATGAGTACACCCCCACCCCCCCCCCCCTCTCTCTCTACCCCTTATCCCTCTTCCCCCGCCCCCCCCCCCCCCCCCCCCCCCTGCGTCTCAAAAGGGATGCGTGGTCAATGGTCAGGTGACTATGGTAAGCAAAAAAGAATGCGCCCCCCCCTCCGTCTCGAAAGGGATGCGTGATCAATGGTAAAATGACTAAGGCAAGCAACAAATGAGTGCACCCCCCCTCCCCCTCCCCTCCGCTCCCCCCACCCCGTGCCAACGTGAGCAGTGCACAACACCCGAGGGCGTGGGTGATGGTGTTGGCCCCCGATCGTTTTGCGTGCCGTGTGTGTCGAATTGCATCATTGAGGCGGTTCGTTTGATCTGTTTTGCTCTGTTTTTGTTGTTGTCTTGGCCGTACAACAGTGCCACAAATGAGGCACAGCAGTGCTCTACCCACTTCAAGACCACCCCGTGACAGAGCAAAAAAAAAACACGGTCTTTTTATCTCTGATGGTATGATTTTTTTTTGTTTTCTTTTTTCTACTGAACAAGCAATCCTATTGCTTAACTAATTCCAACTCGTTGTTTTTCCCCCCCTCGACCCAGGCTGATTTTAAGCCTGGTACAATCTCTATTATGGCCTTTGACCGGATGATTTTTAACGGGATGGTCTTAAGCCGGATGGTCTTAAAATGGGTACACCGCTTGTAACACCTTTCGGCACAACTATTTCTGACTGGCGGGACTCCTCAACTGAATAGCCACCACTCTGTGCGGGAATATAAGGATCGATCAGACATTAATATCAAGACCAAGCGGTTCTTACTTCTCCGCTCAAAGTGGTATCCAATAGGACGCGCCTTATCGTTGGAGTAACATTTTTGTTTTTATTTTGTTTTCTCGACTTGCTTACCGTCGTATGCCCGAGCCAAGCCATTTTTTGTTGTTTATCGAGGTTTTGCACAAATAAGTTGTTTAAATTGTCCTGCTGACCCGGGCAGCATCCAGGGGAGCCACTGGCCTACATCCTTGACAAGGAATTACATATAGAATACGCGCGTTCGGCTTATCACAACACTTGTAAAATTCGGTAAAAATGGAATATAGACGAGACGTATTACGCAGCTTGCAAAGTTGAGCATCAACTACTTAATCAGTCGAACTCACAGCTGACGGTATTTCATATTTTTACAAAATCATTTTTTTTCTTGAAAGATGCAAAAAAAAAATAATCAGGTTTTCAGTGAAGTATTCGTACGTACTATTATTATGGTGGTAGAGCTCCACTCGAGTGAATAAGTATGCCTCAGAAAAAAAGTACTGGTTGACTTTTACCGCTATCTATCGTGGCGGCAGGCGTGCGCCCTCGAGTTCGTGCGCGGAATATTCCTGTGTGTGTGCGGAAATTCCTGTGGTCCGCCGCGACTGTGGGTGCAAAGTGCGAATGTTCTTTTTCGCTTCTGCGGCTGGTTAATTTCGGGGCTGTTCATGGGTCAGATCAAACCTCCTGCGGGTCGGGTCGAGTCGGGTCGGGGGGACCTGGGCCGACCCGTGAGGTTTTGAAAACATCCTGGCCGCCCCGACCCGACCCGACCCGACCCGACCCGTGAGATATTAAAGACCTCCTAAACCCGACCCGCGGGTTGGGGTCATGGCCCGTAAAGGGCCCTGCTTGATTCGAGGGCTGAGTCGGAGGGCTGCGGAGTTTGAGAAAAGCCAAAGGGAGAGAGGGGGGCGGGGTGTGTGTGAGAGAGAGAGGCGCATGAATAGAGAAAGTTTTTTTGAAGCGCACAAAGAGAGGGGGGAGGGAGAGAGGGAGGGAGAGACAAGAGTGAAAAAAGGAAACGTCTCGGATGAGCAGGAGAAGGAGACATACGGGCAGAGACAGAAAGACAATAAATACATACGTAGTGAACGAGAGAGGGCCAGAGATTGACAAGTACCCACGCAGAAGCAGAGAAGAAAGTGGGCATGAATATGAATATCAGGTAGACCGAGAAGCGTTCTCCCCCAACGCCCCCCCCGCAGCGCTCGCTGGGGTGCTCGCGTCGGCCTAAGCTCAGCACCCACGCACGAAAAGTCTTGACAAAAATTCCCCTGCCCCCCCCCCCCCCCCCCCCCCCCCCCCCGTTTTTCCTACCTTACCGTGTCCCCCACTTTCGCGAGTGGTGCAAGCCTTGCCTGCCTGGTCGGTGAAAACCCGACGTGCTACGATATTGTGTATGTCTATGTAGAGATGCGAGGGTCTATGATACCCTACGACTACGTTCATGCATGATGATGGCCTCACCGCGCCCCCGCCCCCACCTCCGCCCTTGCACACGCCCACGCCTCGACTCGCCTTGCGAATCGCAAAAAAAATAATATTTTATACACATAGCGACTAGTTCCGACGGGCGCCTATCTATTATTTCCACCGCCGATGGAAGGCGGGAAGAAGGGGGGGGCGGATGGTGGCAGCAGGCGGGAAGGGTGGGGGGAGGGGGAAGAACTGGCGCCGCTTGAAGTGAAGAAGTACGCTTGCCTGAGGCCAACGCCGATGAAACACCACAATGAGGAGGTGAGAGCGGTCGGCTTGCGTGTTCTGTTTGTCTTCCTGCTTCCTTGTTTTTTTGTTACACACCCACCCACCCCTTCATATTGAGGGTCTACTGACTGTGGTACTCGTATGAAGTACGTCCCAGGCACAAGTTTTTTTTTTTTTTTTTCTTGTGAAATAGAAAAACCTCAGCTGAAAAGATCGATCGATATGTTCGTTCGGAAATCACGTTTGGAAGCCTTCTCCCCCCCCCCCCCCCTCGCGTTCTTTCTGGCTTACCGTTTCCGCGACCGGATCCAATTTCTCATGCCCCCCCCCCCGCGCGCGCGCGTTCTTTCTTGCTTACCGTTGCCGAGAAAGGGTCGAAATTCTCTGACCCCCCGCCCCCTGCAGCTCGCCCTTCTCATCGACTCGCCCAACAACACCTCACGGCGCTTCGCGCTTATGCAAAGCAATGTCTGCCTGGTCGGTGAAAACCCGACATGCTCCGTCCCGGCATTGTAGGGATGCGAGGGTCTATGGTAATACGACTACGGCCATGCATGAGATCGAGTACATCTCTCCTATCGAGTACACCCCCGCCCCTCACCCTTTTCTTTACTTCATCTATTCGATTGGTTTTGGTATGTGCGTGTCTTCGTGCCAAACTCTCAACGCTTTTGCGAGGCAGGTGACCAGCGTGCTAGACCTGATGACCCACATGTACAAGGTTACGGGGGATGGGACGAGGGCTGACTCCTACCAGCGGGCTGCGTCCGTGCTGCGATCTCTTCCCAGGAGGTACGGTACTCGGACGGTTTTCCTGTTTACCTCATTTCGGCGGCCTTTTCACGTAGAAGGGGACGCGAGCGCGCGAGATGTGGCACTTGCGGAATGTTTGTGTCCCCTGTACTTTTCGGTGCTACGGTGCTGTGGTATCTTCCAGGGAGGTACGATGCGGTAGGGTTTTCCTATAGCACTCGTGCTGACGGCGTTTTTAACGTGTATATTGGGGGATTCGGGGATATGGGATACCCGCGCTAGGTGCGTTTCTGTTCCTTTTTTTGTCTTCCGTGTTGCGGTCTCTCCCCAAGGAGGGACGGTAGGGTTTTCGTATACCTTCTCCTTTTGACGGCGTTTTTGTGTGTATACTCTGCGGGATTCCACGAGAAAAGATGAACATGATACTTGCTGCGCCCTGTATATGTGCGTTTTCTTTTCCATTTTTTTTTTTTCGTGTGCTGCGGCCAGTGTGTACGGAGGCAGGCGCACGACCAATTTCCTGTTTTTTGTTCTATTTATTGTTACCCACTCTGTCCCAGAATATGAACTACATTCGGACCTTGGGGCTCATATCTCTGGGTGCAGGTCTGTTTTTTGTTTTTGTTTTTTTTTGCTGTGTCCGCCATGAGCTAGAGCAGCTGGAGAGCACAAACACGACTGGATAGACCAGCATGTCAACCTCGCACTGTCGACACAAGCAAGGGCATAGGGAGGTCGCCTCACGACCGACTATGCTGTGGCAAGGCACATCGCATTTTCGCATTTTCCTATAGGAAATCAATTTGTATGTCCGAGGTGTTGAAATGTATGGACAGTTGCCGACCCAGCGGTTCGATATGCAGCTGTGACACACACAATCTGAGCTTCTCGCCAACACACCCCCAGCTCTCGCATGGTTGTGGTTGCGCAGCAGATCGCTGACACACAACACTGCTGTCAAGCCTACACCCAACCAACAACGACCAAACCTGTAATTCCCTAGGCTTACCTATTATAAGGGCTTCTATTAATAGAAGCAAAATTCAAAACCTGTCCCATTCAACAAAAGGACAAAAAAAAGGTACACCGGTGTTTTTTGCCAGTTTACGGTAGAAAAACTTAAAATGAGGTTATTCAGAGTACACCAAACCCAAGTTAGACGACGTTTTCTGTCATGGTACACCACGTACCGTTTTCTGGTAAAATATCAATGTCTGGTGTTGACGAACAAAAACCGCGATCATGAATACCAGGGCTTGCTCGTATTCATACGAATAGTCTAGAGTAGCTTATATTTCTGAGCGAATACCTCACGAATAAGAAAATGAATAAAACGGACGAAACCGAGAACAAACATTAATAATCGGCAAAAAAAAAAACGAAAATGAAAACAAAAGGAAAAACTCAAAAAAATGAATAGACCAAAACTCGGAAAAAAAAATGGAAAATAATCGAAATTGAGCGAGGTAATCGCGAAAAGCGGATAAAAACGACGAAAAAATCACAAAAAATGTATAATAAACACCGTGAACTCTTCGAAAACGAACACGCAAGCGGTGATTTGCGTGTGTCCCCTTCTACAACTCCGTACCATACCAGGTACGTGCGTACTGTGAGCTCGCATACGAACAATAAAAAAAACAGGACGAAACTCTACGAATGAGAAAAGACCAAGAACGGACGAAACCGAAGTAAAACGTTAAGAATCGGCAAAAAAACGACAACGAAAAAAAATTAAAAAACGAAAAAAAAAATGATCGACCAAACTCGGAAAAAAAAAAAAAAATGGAAAATGATTCAAACTGAGCAAGATAACCAAAAAAAAAAAAAAAACGGATAAAATCGATGAAAAATCGCAAAAATGGGGGTAAACATCGTGAATTCTTCGAAAGCGAACATAATTATGAACAAAAACCGCGTTCATGAATACAAGCGTTTTTTCGTATTCATACGAGTAGTCAAGCGTTAGCTATATTTCTGAAAAATAAGAAAAATACCAAAAACGGACGAAACCGAGGAAAAACGTCAAGAATCAGCAAAAATAAACGAAAACGAGAAAAAAAGGCCAAAAAAATGAACAAAAATGGATGGACCAAAACTTGAAAAAAACAGGAAAGTAATATCAAAGTTCGGAACAAACCGGCGCACAAATTTGAGAGTACCCAAAAATGATCGCGCCTCCTAGATATTTTTCGAATCAGGTAAGTCACGAATACCTTTGATACGGTCATTACCAATAGTGATGCCTTCAGCTGAAATGACATGACCTATTAATAAATACTCAACTTGTTTGGAGCCTGTCAATCTAGCTTTTTGGAGTGCGTTAAACATGCGGTCCAAAAGCTTTACGTGATGACTCCATGTAGCGGAGCACGCGACTAAATCATCTATATAACAGAGCAAACCACTGGCTGATCCAGTATCGCCAAGTGCGAGGGACATTATGCGTTGATATAGCCAAGGTGCATTACAAACACCGTAAGGCATACGTTTGAAACAGTACTTGCCTCTCTCTGTGACAAAAGCGTTTGATTCGATGTCCGAGTCAGCCACCACAGGCAGTTGGTGACAGGCGGATTGTGCATCAGCGACTGCGAGGAACTTTGCTCCTCCGACGGCATCCAGATGGCTTTCTATGTCGGGCATAGGCCAAGTCTTTCGAATAATGTGGCGGTTGAGTGTGTTGCGATAATCAACACTAAAACCGTGCTGAGCCATCAGCTTTAGTGACGACTGTATCAGGACTACTCCAGGCACTCGTGCGCTCCTCAATTATTCCTTGTTTCAACAAGTTTGGTTACTTGTTCATCAATTTCCTCTTGAACATGGGGTAAGATTCGGTTCGGCGCACGATCAACGGGACGGGTGCCTGGTAGCAATGGAAACGTGGCGTCGGCTATTTTGTAACAAGCGAGCTCGTTCGGGGACAACGAAAAAACGGGACGGTATTTAGCGCACAACTGAGTAACTTCTGTGATTTGTTCAGGCGTAAACGTGGTGTCAACAGAAGCCTTCGCAAGAGCTGGTTCCGTGGCGATACGCGCTGCGACTATAATAGCTCATCCAGATTCTCAGGCGAGGCTGCTACCACAACCACTTGTATTTCGTTTTTTTTTTTTTTTTCCGTCACTGTGGATGTTGATAAAAAATCCCAAATACGACTTCTGGGTATTTTCACACCACGACTGCAGCAGTATAGGCCCGCCAACAAGAAAGTGCCCGATAAGAACGTATTGCTCACTTTTTGGAGGACGCTGAGAAAATAGCGTTGAGAAAAACGGCTCAGTGGTGAACTCTACACTAAATCCTACCTGGTGCAGAATAGCCTATGGTCAAGGTTGTTTGGAAATGGCGTCCCAATAAGAACCTCAGGCTTGCCCAGACTAGGTGTTTCTTGTTGGCGGGCCCATACTGTAGACGGATTGGCGATTTGTAACAAAACAAAACCGTCTGCTGTATGCCATGTTGTAGCTGTACGGGCCACCACCAACCGCTCGAATACTTGCAACTTTTCAACACTCGTAGAAGTCTCGGACATTTCGGACAGCGAAACCAAACGAGGTTCTAGTACTACATCAGTGTCGACAAGAAGTGGATAGCTGGTGAAAGCAAGAACTGATGCTCCAGTACCGGCTGGCAAATAAAAACGGGTTTTCAATCTCGCGGGGACAGCTTCGAAGTCAGCATGAACAGATGCGAGAGAGACTGAAGCAGGACTGGGTGAGGAAATCGTTTCAGCACGGTAACGATTATCGGCACGATGTACAGCGGGAATGGTTGCATTGCTTGAGTGGAAAGTTGAGCACTGATTTTCCTCCTGTCAAGTTTGGCACCAAACAAAGACATCACGCTGTTATCTAACAAAATATCGTCAGGACGTGATGACGATATTACAAGAGCTTTGACTGACCGATTGACATCACCCAATCGTAAGTCAAAACGGATGAAGCTTTTAGCTTCCATCAATGATCCGTTCGCTGCTTTCAACGTGATAGAACATGGGGAATTTTGGATGGATATGTTCATTTTTCAGGACTGGGTGGCGTTGAATTAAAGGGAATGCAATACATGGAACATGGCTTGCCGTGTCAAATCGTGATGCGGGAAACATTAGGTCCTTCAACACGTCCGCACACATGAACGCGATGAGATGAGAAAGCAAGTGCAAGTGGCCGTCGCGAACGACGAGAAAGAGAACTGCTGAACCATTCTTCACTGTTGCTGTTGTTGTTGTTTTATCACATTAAATCGTCCTTTCTACCCGGCTTCATCAGTACACCCGGTGTCCGTCCTGATTCCTTATCCTAGAGAGATTCTGATTCCGTGGCCACAGACCGTGAGACAGAGGAAGACCAAAAATAAAAATAATCGCAAATTCAAGCATGCAAGTGAAATGCCAGCGTACCGGGTACGAGAACATGTTTATCACTATTACTCGCACTGTTCGGACGTGAATCGGAACAGTCATCGACATCCATTGGGACGGATGCGGGACAAACAGAATCAGAAACAGAACAATCATCGGCATCCATTGGGACGGATGCGGGACAAACAGAATCAGAAACAGAACAGTCATCCAAATCCATTGCTTCGGATGCGGAACGAACAGAATCAGAAACGTTTATTTGCTTTCTCATTGCACGCTTGCTTACGACGTACAGGACAATCTATGGGACACGTCAACCACGGCCTTCCAGGTAAACAATTAGCAAACCGTGCACACTTACGTTGGGGAAGATGCGTTTATATCAGTATCTAGTCTACGGGGTACACGGTCATCTACTATGGACATGGTGAGGTCAAGCGACTCAGGAGGTATACACCCTCTTTCGTCGCCCCTCGGGCTACCCAACTGTACAGCTTTCGACGTGCCATCGGACCATCGGACAACTGCTGTACGGGTACCGTACTCGACTTCCCAAGTATGTGAGGGACTAACACAACCGGGCATCGTCATGGCTTCTGCTTCGACCGTTTCACGTAGTCGTGATAACGATGCTTGTTTGCTGCGCCGTGCTGGGGGTGATCAAAGCAACCCTGAGACGAATGACCGGAGTTGTTTGAAGATGTGCACTCAGGGAGGGAACACGGTTCGAACTGGTGGGACTGCTGGGAGGCAGCCTGCGACTGTGTCGGCTGTGCTTGAGCACGGGGGGGACTACGGGCTTTGTCAACGGGGTCGCTCCGCGAACGTTTGCGATCCATGTGAACGTTACTTTGAGCAGTGGTACTACGCCCCACGAATCGTCGGCGGTTTCGTACGTACTACGGTCGACCACAGTGTACTCACTGTGTTGTCAACAGTCTGCTCTAGCGTCGCAGCACTGCATTGTGCGCGATCACTCGACTCTTGATTTGTTCTGCAGTACGGACCTAGGCGTTGCCGCTCGTACAGTTATGGTGTCAACCCTCGTTCGAAGATTCCGATTGTTAGAGCTTCCAACTCGGAGACTCCGGTACGATCCGCTTGACGACGGAAATCGGAAAACTTGTCACGGTGTTTGTCCGTAAATGAGGTGACTGAGTCGGTTTCGGACAGTGCCATCGTGACGATATCTTCGACTGAACGCGCTATGGCGTCCGCGAACAGGTACGTGGATTCAAAGGCCCACTTAACCTCTGCCCAAGACTTTGGGGTGGTCTTTGCCTCGTCATCAGGCCACAACTGGCGGTCGGCACCACGCCCCCACGGGACAAGACTACCCATTAATTGTGTGTGAAACACAATTGCCTCTTCCTTGAGGCCGTACAGAAAGTACTGCATCAAGCACGAGTCTACTAACGTCGGTCATGACAACACAAGACTTGAGAGACACTTTGACGAAAGCTTCGTACTGGTCCGTACGACCCACTACGAAGTTCTTGTCGTCTTCGGTACCAAAAAAATCGTAACAGCAGCAAAATCATTCAGGTTCATTCTCGAATTTACCGCGGGTACCGTGCTCCTAACGAACCGAAAAAAAAAATCACGATTCGTGACTTTTTGGCATATGCCAAAAGATCACGATCCGTCACATTTCAGTTCTAACGAAAAAAGCCGAAAAACGTAACGCTTCGTGATATTTTCAAATAGTAACAATCCCGATATTTCAAACCCAGGGGGTGGAGCCAACTCTCGAGAGTGGGGCACGGCCACGCCGGGCTGGGCCGTCCGCACCTGGCCCAGCCCGTGATATATTCGAATCACGGGCCGAAGCCGGACCCAGCCTGCGAGATTCCGATTTCACCGACCGTCGGCCAAGCTCGGTTCGCGAGATTGCATCTCGCAGGCCGTCTGCCCGGCCTGGCCTGTGACATCCTCAGATCATTGTCGCGTTTGTCTACCAGCGGTGGCTCCTCCTCCTCGAAATTTCGAGGCCACAACCTCTTCGTTAGCCCACGTTCAGCGGTGCCTTCGAGTAGCCGCCCGTTGTCCACAAGCGACGTACCAAGCAGAGTCTGCCATGCCCCTATACCGACCTTCGGATACCGTTGGTGCGCGTGGGTTGCGTAGTGCCTTGATCAGGCGTATTTTGGGACACGACAAATGTCGCGAATCGTGATTTTATTTTTTTGAAGACCTATGCCAGTGGTAACGCGAAGTCCAAAAGTTTTCTTTAAAAATAATTGCTTTAAAAAAAACACCCGAAAATATCCTCGTACCGCTGTTGTGGGAAAAAAGGAAGAAAATGTTTGATTTTCCCTTCTTTTTTTTCTAACGGCTGCAGGCGGCGCAATTTGTTTTCTCTCGTTGCAAATTGTCAACACGCTGATAAAAATCAGCTCGTGCCACGATAGATGCTCGATCTCGATATAGACTCAGCCCACGGCTAACATGCTTGGTGTCGAGCAAGGCCAACGAGTATAGATGGCGGCATCGAAGATAGAAAGTGGATAAATGCTCTAGGGGGCGAGAGCTTGCCGGCGGCGTCCTGCGGTATCCTCCCAAACCCGAAAAAAAGCCTGTTTTTTGCCATTCGAGGCGGCTCGAGAATTTTTGTCTTTTGTTTTGTACACACCAGCGGCTAATTGTTTTTTTATCGTACGCCTGGCCAGCGCCCGCCACACGTCACTGGCCATTGTGTGAAGACGGTGACCCAAGGGTGGGTCGGAGCCCCTAACGAGCGCACTCCGTTCAGAATTCATAACGCAATCGTTGGTTTTGTCGATCGATGTCTGTCGAGGACTCGGAATCTCGCCGCTTCGAACCAAAGATCGGCCTGAGTTTTTCTCAAGCCGATCTTGGCCCAACATCGGCCCCAGATTTGCTTTTTTCGGGCTTTTCCAAAAGTTGGGAACTTTGTTTGTTTTCTAAGCGTGCCCATAGAAAGCGTGTTCTAAAAACATTTGGCGGGTATCTTTGGAATTCAAACTTTTTATTGATACTTCGCGTTCCCATTGGCATAGGTCTAAGGAAAAGCCAAAAAAAATTGGCGTCATGAATCGTGATTTTTTTTGTCGTTATTCACAACAAAAAAAATCACGATTCACGACAGAAATCTCACGAATCGTGATTTTTGTTTGTTAGAAGTGGCCCTTATAAGTCTTCGAGTATTTTTGTCTCTCTCTCGGTTTCTCTTTTGCCGTTCGTGCATTTTTGTGTTCTGGGTGGGCGGGGACGGTTAGGGGTGAAATCCCGGGGTTTACACTGCTGGGATGTTTTGGGTGTTGATTCTCTTTTACAACCCATGGGTTGTAATTTGGCGCTCCCTGTGAGGTGTGAGGTGGCGACCGCCGACCTCTACTGTAGGCTACCGCTGCGTCTGCAGCAGCAGTAGTGAGGTTGGTACAAAGGATCTATAAGTTCGCTCGAAAGTGGATCAGAAGGCCCCGAAAGAGCCATGGGATCGGCAGGCTTGGCTGGATGAGCACTGCCTGAAGAAAGTCGAGGGAGAGAGAGATATCGCGTGGGTATGTCACTGCTGTGGGAACGACGTTGGCGACAGATCGACTGTCGAGACTGTACTTGCCAGACAGCACGAGCTCTCGGAAAGGCATCGGACGTGATTGTCATATTGTTGAGGAACGCCATGAGCGTCATACAGCTACAGCAGTGGCATCCTTCTGTTGTTTGTTGTAGCTGCCGTAGCGTTAGTACGGGTCCTGCCAATCCTGTTGTCAAAAGCTTTGAGACCCTACCATTCTGTCCGGGAATGTAAGGACCGTTTTAATATAATTTTAGTATTTGATAGTCCTTACTTTTCCAGACAACGTGGATAATCCCACCTACCAGGTACCTGGTATCTGGTATCGGTACCACGGGTATACCTGGTATATATATACTGAAGTATACACGTAACAGCGTTGACTTGCCTCGCTTTCCTTACTTGTACGGCCGAGCTGCAGCAGCATTCTTGCTCGTACAGAGTAACCTCGGCACCACAGCAGCAGTAGCGCTTCCCGCAGCTTCAGCAATCGAACACTGCGAGACGTTGGTTTGTGTGTTTATGTTGCCGCTGGGTGGGGACTTGGATGCCGAAAAACACGAGGCTCCTATACGGCTGCGGGTAGAGCCTCTTGCTGCGTGCAGTAAAATAATGCCAGGTATATCGGTAATACTTGTACGAGCAGTTAGCCCCGGTCTACCCTGGCGGTCCCGGTAGTAACCACGAGGTACTACTGCATACCACGGTATTGCACTGCTGAGAGGCCTGCTGCTGACATTTTTTTACTTTATATATATTTCACTGATTGATGCTGCTTTAAGTATACAGATTGGGCGTATTCGTTCCCAGCGCTACAACGGTAGAGCACTGCGAACCGTTTCTGGGTGTGTGAAATATTGGCGCCGTGTGTGATGTGGATGATGCACTGCACGAGCCTGCTACTAATATCTCGATATCACTTGTATAGAGCATGACAGGTATAACAGTTGTTTCGACCAAATTGTTTCAGGTGTAAGCGGAACACTCCTAAGATCAGGGGTAATTATTACCTGGTATATCGTCTATACCCGGTATCATATACAAGGTATCAGGTATTCGAGTAGGGGAGACGACGCCTTCATACGAGTACGAGTACGTACGTGCGCCTCTTCAGTGCCCGCAGTACTGCCACACAAATCATACTGAAAAAAACTCGCACACATGTCAAAAAAAAACATTTTTGGCCCCGCTCTACAATACCAGGTATATCATATCGGTGCGCAAGCAACAAGACAGGAAAGAGACGAGCGATGAAGGCTCTTGCTTGATTTTCTGGGCTCCGCCTGTGTTTTGTGTGTCTGGCTAATGATGCGTTTGCGGCGCGCAAGGTGTCTCTACCGGAGATCGATATAGATCAAATCAGCAGGTTGGCTTTCTTCCCTACCCAACGAATGTTAAGTAGCCGTGAAGTTCAGGGCAAGGCATGCCTCGCCCACAGCATTTCACTCGCAGTAAGTGTACATTTTTGTCGTTGGGCAGGATACGCTCCGGCGGAGAAATCTCCCATGCACACCACATTGGTCCCCGCATGGTTGAAAGCATCGACGAGATTATCGCTACAGGAACACTGGGGCGACTCCAAGAGTTGAAGGTGAGTGGCGAAGGGAGGAAGGGGAGGGAGGACCGGGGAAAAGGGGGGGGGGGGGGTACTCATTATCATGCGTGGCCGTAGACGTATGACCATAGACCCTCGCATCCCTACAATGCCGAGATGGAGCACGTCGGGTTTTCACCGACCAGGCAAGCATTGCTTGCACCAAGTGCGATGCCGCGTGAGGTGTTGGGCGAGTCGCATGAAGGCTGAGCTGCATCCTACCAGGAACCGCTTTTGAGGCGAATTTTGTTGCGTATGGATGACAGCATCAATGAATTAGTTTGATTTCTGGTGTGGCCACTTCCAGAGATAGCAATGGGTTCACTACGTAACTGCCTCGTGGGTGCCTCACCATATACGTGATACGATTTACCCTTGTGCGGAATAAAGGTTCTCCCCGCACAAAAATGGTCTAACTTGACCGCCAGCCGTAGTAACCGCCAAAAAAAAAAGGAACGGTACCACTGGCTGTCTAGCTCACGCAGTGAGAGGCGTGTTTTACAGCGTCGTCGCCAACCGACGCCAACCCAACCTATATATCTACCAGATGTATAATATAGGCGGGTAGAGACAAGGTAGGGCACACGATTGCGCGGTTGGGGGGGGGGGGGGTAGGATACTCGACATGATGCATGACCGTATGACCATAGACCATCCCTACAATACCGGGACGGAGCACGTCGGGTTTTCACGGTTGGGGGGGGGGGGGGGGGAGGGTCTTGGCCGTGCGTGGTGCGTGACTGAAGGCCTTGTAAAAGGGAGAGCCTTGCCAATTGGGCAGTCGCCTCATCCTCCCTTTCTCTATATATCTTCCTCCCTCCTTCCGTCCGTCCGTCCGTCCCTATTTCCCTCCTTTCCCAAGCTTCGGAACCCGAAATATTCAGAGTTCAGACAAAAAAAAAACTGGCGAGCTTGCTGGGTATGGTTTTTGGAAGGCTGGTCGAAAATCCGCCCTATATCCAATCTAGAGCCTCCAGTAGTATCTACGAACGCCGCCCGACCCCCCCTCCCTATTCGTTTAGATCTATGTACCAGTGCACTGACGGTTCCGAGTTGTAAATGATTGCATACACCTTGGCAGGCGGTGCGAATGATTATGAGTTCATGTTTTGGGCTACCGAGGTCCTGCCCCCCCCCCCCCCCCTGCTCACTCCCACGTTCTAGATCGTCTACTACAGCGATCCGATATACGGTAGCTCTCGGCATCACCGGGAAACGCAGTATTTTTCAGAGCCAAATGTGGGAGGGGAACGCATGGTTTTTTCGTTCCGTTTTGTTCCGTTTTGGGTGCTGAGTTGAGGCGGCCCCGCATGATAAGAACTCGCGCTGGTGGATATTTTTGCGCATAAGGCGTGCCTTGTTTCCGTCATCTCTGCCCGCTGGTGGAAGTCACATTACGGGGGACGATTAGTAAACAGGACCGAGTATTGCTAGTAAAAATAGGTAAATATATAGGTTTTCGTGTGTACCGTAGGTCCTATTTACTATGGTCCCCCGTAATAGAACAAACACGCTAACGAAAAAGCCGAGCATACGTACGCCTACGCCTTTTGAGCCATTTCTAATTACACTAAAGAGTACCAGGTAGGTGAACTTTAGGGGAAAAAAAAAAAAACGCCCAAAATAGCTATACACTTGTGCCTTTTGAGCCATTTATAAGTACACTTACTGTAACAATAGGTACGACCGGGTGTTGGCCAATCAGAGGGAGGACCAGAGAGCCTTTTCCCGAGCGCAACATTTCGTTTACCTTAAGAGGGGTCAGAAGCCAGGAAGCCTTTTCCCGATTGCAATGTTTCGTGTGCCTATAAATGGCTAAAAAAAACAAAGGGACACCTTTTCGGGCTTTTCCTCAAACAACTATTAGAGGGGAACATATTACGGGGGACCATAGTAAATAGGACCAAGTATTGTTATTAAAAAGGGTAAATATATAGGTTTTGTATGTACCGTAGGTCCTATTTACTATGGTCTCCCGTAGTAGTAAATAGGACCAGATATTTCTTGGTAGAAATACCGGAATAGACAGGTTTTTGTGTATGTGACGGGTCCTGATCGACTATGGTCCCCCGAAATATGAAATGCATTGGAGAATATCGGTCTGACGGCGCTGATCTCTCCCCGGTTTCACTCAGATCAAAAGGGTAAGGCATGCCCTAGTGTTTAGTGTCCGAGGGTTGGTAGGATACAAGTTCGCAGCGTTTTGAAAAAAAAAACAAGAATCCGAACTGACCTTAACCCAATATCGTTGGAACAACACCATTATTAGAGCGTTTTTTACACAATATTTTCCGTGACATTGCTAGACAGGCTTTTTGTGATATTGTTCGTCGGGTGGTGTTTCGGTCGCTTTCTCTTTAGGGGTCTCAAAAAGGCCCAAAAAGGCTCAAGAAGGCCCAAAAAGGCCCAAAAAGGCCAAAAAAGGCCAAACAAGGCTCAACCCATTCAAGGACGGGACACTCCCGTTTTGAGTACAAATCCATGGAATTAGAGGTGGATATAATATGTGCGCGTGTATAGTGAAGCAGTGAAAGAGCTAAGGCAAGACGAAAAACAAACAATCAGTTTTTGGGTGTCACTGGGACATAGAGGCCCTCAAGTGAGGACCCTCACAAAAAAGTTAGCGACCACCCCTCCGGTACAGCACGCCGGTGTTGTTGTTTTTTGGCGGGGGCTGTGTGGTAAAATCTCCTAACAACTCGCTTCCGCTCGCTTAAGAAAGGCATCTCCCCCGACCACGGGGCGGTCAGACAGAGACCATCCGGACTTTGAGACGCTACGAAAACTTCACGCCTCGGACAGCTCGTGATCTACTGCGTACAGATGATCGACATACTGCTGTTGTGAAAAAAGGCCGCGCCCGATCTGCATACGCAGTAAGTAGTACAGGTCAGGGATACAACTATTGATAGCTGTTGCGCTGTTGCGCTGGCGCGCAACATTTTGGTCAAGATAGCCGCTTTCCGCACCAGTCGTGGAGGGCCTGGTTGCAAGCAGCGCAACACGCGACTTTCGGCGCGCAACTTTTTTTTTGGCCGCAGGCCCCAACTTTTTTTTGCGGCCTTTTTTGTTCGCCGTACGTAGTCGTTTGTTTGTTTTTGAACCACTGTCTTTCGAATTCGGCTTTGGCGAAAAAAAAATGAATCCCCTTTTTGAATTCGCCGCAGGCGAATTTTTTTCTGGGCCCTTTTTCTATCCGCCCTACAAGTAGAACAAATGAAAATTAGGTCTGTTGGTCCCGATACACGCCTTTTCAAGGTTCGGCAGGCGTTTATACGCAGTTGGCATATATTTCCTCGTGTATCGCAACTTTTTGGCCTCCGGCGGCCCTCCCGGGGGGGCCCTGCGGCGCGCGTGGCGTGTTGCCCTGCACGCAGCAAACACCGGACCACTAATTATATCCCTGGTACAGGAAGCACGTGCTACTGCTGTAGATCATGCAGATCAAGCAGATCATACGACTCCCACGCGGCAACATGAGCTATACGCTGGTAGATAGGTCACACAGCCCTGGAATGTATCTACCCTGAAAGATCTACATCATGAAGTGGGAATGATCTGCAGATGATATGCATGATCTGTATGATCTGCAGATGATCTGTGGATGATCTAGCTGTCCGAGGTGTGAAAGACTGTATCTCACCGGACAGCGGGGCGGTCGGACAGATCGTCCGGACCTGATGGGACTTGACGAAGCCTCCATTCCACAATATTATTTTTCCTGGGGAACAGGGTAATCAGCACCTAATATAGTGTGTAAAAGATGTACCTGGTAGGGAGGTTCATGGTTTTTGGATGCATCGCGGATTCTGATTTCTTTAGTATGATACAAAACCGTAATAGTAGCTCTGGCTTTTTTGGGTTCGCGTCAGTTCCTCTTCTGGCCTTGTTAGGTTGGTTTACGCTAGTTGTACGGGGATGATCGGTCACAGGGGTCAAACCGCAGTCTCCCTCTCAAAGGCATCATTTCTCCCCCACCCCCAACCGCCCTCCGCGCCCTTGCGTTGTTTGCCCCTCCTTCTCGTCCCTCCTCTTCCTCCTCCTCTTCTTCCTCCTCCTCCTCTTCCTCCGCTTATTCCTCCTCCTCTTCTTCCTCCTCTCCCTCGCTTCTTTTCTTCCTCGTCTGCTTCCTCCTCGTCCTCCTTGTTCTTCTCCTCCTCCTCCTCCTCTTCCTCCTCTTCCTTTTATTCCTCCTCCGCCTTCTCCCCCTTCTTTTATTCCTCCTCCTTGCAGAGCCCGAAGAATTTGGTGCTTTTGGAGCTGTGCAAGGTTCATGGGGTGGGGCCTGTGGTAGCATCCGCATGGTATAAGAGTGGGATCCGCAGCGTCGACGACGCACGGCAGAGGCTTGCACTGGGTGAGAGGAAGGGGAGGTATAAGAGGGGAGGGGGGTACTCATGTCATGCATGGCCGTAGTCGTATGGCCATAGACCCTCGAATCCCTAGGATGGCGGGACGGAGCACGTCGGGTTTTCACCGACCAGGCAGACATTGCATGCAGGTGGTGGGGGGGGGGTGGGGGGGGGGGGGGGGGGGGGGGGGGGGTGTACTCGATAGGAGAGATGTACTCGACCTCATGCATGACCGTAGTCGTATGACCATAGACCCTCGCATCCCTACAATGCCGGGACGGAGCATGTCGGGTTTTCACCGACCAGGCAGAAATTTCTTGCACCAAGCGCGAAGCGCCGTGAAGTGTCCGGCGAGTCGCATGAAGGGTGAGCTGCACCCTACTAAGAACCGCTTGTGAGGCGGACTTGCACAGGGATGACAGCTTCAATGAGTTAGTTTAATTTCCGGTGTAGCCACTTCCAGAGACAGCAATGGGAGTACTATGTGACTGCCTCGTGGGTGCCTTACCTTGAACACTACGTGATTCGATCAATTCCCTTGTGCAACGTGAAGGTTCTTTACCTCGCACAAAGGATCTAACTCGACGACCAGCTGTGGGCGACCGCCAAAAAAAAAAAAAAAACGGTACCCTGGATGTCTAGCTCACGTAGTGAGCGGCATGTTTTACAGTGTCGTTGCCAACCGATGCCAAACCAACCCATATACAATATATAATTGGGGGGTATAACAGCGGGGGGGGGGGGGGGCGTACTCATTTGTTGCTCGCCTTAGTCATTTGACCATTGACTACGCATCCCTTTCGAGACGGAGCATGCAGCGGGGGGGGGGGGGGGGGGGGGGGGGGGGGGGGGGGTACTCGATAGGAGAGATGTACTCGATCTCATGCATGGCCGTAGTCGTATGACCATAGACCCTCGCATCCCCCTACAACGCCTGGACGGAGCACGTCGGGTTTTCACCGACCACGCAGATTTTGCATGCAGGGGGGGGGGGGGGGGGCTCAATGGTATAGGTGGGCGAGGGAATGATAGTGTTTTGTTTCGGGCGGTTGGTTAATGGCTGGTTAACTGGTTGGTTGGTTAATATATTGATTATACTGATGGGTTGGTTGGTTGTTTTAGTTGATTGGTCAGCTGCGTGGTTGATTTCCGTTGGTTGATCGATGAGTTGCTTGATTGATGCCAGGCATGTTGTAGGTTTGTTCCTTGACTATTCAGGCGTTTCATGCTAATGGTTTTCACTAGCGGGTTCTTATCGCTTTCAACGGAACCCAGTTGGCCAGACCAGGCCTCCAGGCCGTCGTATCGATTTTTTGCAGGGGTTTGCCGCATCAGTTTTCTCACGAACCGGTGGTGGTGTGTTGGTGTTGGGTGTGGGTGTTGGTGTTGGTGCTGGCGTTGGTGTTGGTGGTTGGTGTTGGGTGTTGGGTGTTGCTGTTGCTGTTGATGTCGGTGGTGGTGATGGTGATGGTGATGGTGCTGTCTTTGGTACAGGTGTTGTTGTTGGTAGCACTGTTGATGTTGATATTTATGTCTTACGTTGGTGCCGGTCATGGTATTGATGGTGTTGGGTGTCGATGCTGGTGCTGGTGCTGGTGATGCTGGTGGGGGTATCGATGTTGGTATAGGTGTGGATGTTGGTGTTGGTGATGATGTCGATGGTCTTGGTGTTGGAGGGGGTGGTTGGGTGTGTGTGTTTTTTTTTTCGTGTGTTGGTGTTGGTCAAGGTGGTGGTGTTGGTGGCGGCGACTGTTGCGGTAGTGATACTTCTTCTGGACAAATAAATAGGCGTTCATCACGTAGAAGCAAGGAAACAAGCCATTCGACGGCGGGGGGCGACAAGCTGTCGCCGATCCCAGTATTGTGTACGGCTTGGCCCATCTTCGGTAACGTGGTTGATAGCCCACACTATCAACAACTCTTGAACACATCTTCATTCCGAGAAAATTCCCAGACATTTTCCTAGACGCTCGGGGTTAGGATTAGTATTTAGAGTTTGCATTTCTCGTCGGCTAAATTGTATGACGAAGAAATATTGTGAAGCACGATGACGATTTGGCAACTCGTCGGAGTTAAGGAGCCGCATCAGTCAGAAATATGTCGACCAAAATTGTTGCCTCCTATCACAGCACGCGTCTCAGGTGTACCCATCAACCGTTTTGTTTCGTCCTCCCTCCGCAGGAGACGAGAAAGCCTCCTTACCCTTGCTCAAGGGGGAGACGATATTGGGGCTGCGACACTTCGACGACCTTCAGGTGAAAGATGCCTTTCTTACCTTTATCTCGGAGAACGTGCCAATCCAATGACGAACGGACTGACTGACTGACTGATAGACTGTCTGATAGACTGTCTGACAGACTGTCCGAATGGATGAAGTACCGAATGACTGAACGAATGACGGAATGACCGAATAGATGACTGGCCGAATGGCTTACTCCGCCGATTGTCCGGTTGGTCGACTGGCCCATCGATTGGCTGAATGAACCACTGCCTAAATGACTGACCGCAAGAAGACTGACCGAATGACGGAATGGCCGAATATATGACTGACCGAATGACTACATCTGCGGATTGTCCCGTTGGTCAACTGGCTCGATTGATTGACGGGCCTGAAACACGACCTGACCGACGGACGGAATGCCTGATGGACTGACTGATTAAATGGCTGATTGAATGACTGACCGAATTACTGGCCGAACGGCTGACCGTATAACTGACTCAATGTCTGATAGAATGGCTGACCGAATGCTTGACCGAATGGCTGATCGAACATCTGACCTGTTGACTGACTGACATTGACTGGATGGGTGACTGGCTGACGCACCGATTCAGTGACTGACTGACCCAACACCCGCCTGTCTCATTGACTCACCAAATGGCTGACCGAATGACTGAGGGACGGGCTGACTAACCGGGTGACTGACTGTTTGACTGCCCGACATTTCAATCAACCGACCTACTGACTTTCCGGCCAAAATTACCCATTGATTGACCGGCTGACCGACGGACCGAATGAGTGACCGAATAAACGACCGACTGGCTTTTCCTACCATCTAGTTGGCCGACTGAAGTGGCCGGCTTACCGCGCCGACTAATTCTCCTCCCCGCTCGGTTCGAATCGAAGCAGGTGCTGGTTTACCGTACCGACAGACCCCCTCCCCCTCCAACTGAACGACTGAACTGGCCGGCTTGCTGTGCCGACTACCCCCCTCCTCCCCCCTCCCTAAAACCTTGAAACGCTCGGTCCGAATCAAAGCAGGTGTCCATCACCAGAGAGGAGGTGTCGGAGATCGCTCGCGAAGTTCGAGCAGAAGCGGAAAGGTTCGGCCGCGAGCGAGACAGGGAGGGAACCGTCTTTTTCGAGGTGCGTGCACAATTCCATCAAGTAGTTGATTGATGGATGGATTTTTTTTTCACTTGTATGCCGCGATACCTCAGGGTAAATGCGGGGAACACTCTTTGAGGTGAATTCGGGGACTTTCCGTTTATTTCTGTCACAAGTCTTTTTTTTTTTTGGGGGGGGAGGGGGTGTACTCGATATTATGCATGACTGTAGTCGTATGACCATATACCCCCGCATCGCTACAATGCCGTGACGGAGCACGTCGGGTTTTCACCGACCAGGCAGACATTGCTTGCACCAAGCACGAAACGAAACGTGAGGTGTTCGGCGAGTCGCATGAAGGGTGAGCTGCATCCTACTAAGAATCGCTTGCGAGGCGGATTTGCACATGATTGACGGCTTCAATGAAATTCATTTAATTTCCGGTGTGGCCACTTCCAGAGACAGCAACGGGGTTGCTATGTAGCTTCCTCGTGGGTGCCTTACCATAAATACTACGTGTTGCGATCATTTCCCTTGTGCGGAGTAAACGTTCTCCACCCCGCACAAATGATCTATAACTCGATCGCCAGCTGTGACCGACCGACAAAAAGAAGATTAAAAAACGGCACCCTGGTTGTCTAGCTCACGTAGTGAGCGGCATGTTTTACAGCGTCGTTGCCGACCGACGCCAATCCAACCTATATATATAATATAGGGGGTGGAGGTGAGAGGGCGACCACCGTCTATAATGCAAGGTGTACGTGTGAGAGATAAGTTAGTGGATGGATGCGAAATAACTTCGGGACAATTTCGGGGTAGTTTGGACGGATGCGCTAAGTCAGGGTAACTTTGGGGTAATTTCGAGGTAACTCAGGGTAGTTTCAGGATAATTTCGAGGAAATTTGGGGCTTCAGGACAACATCGTCGCTTCCGTCACTAACCTTGAAGGGGGCTTGATGTCCGTCGAGATGACGTCTTTATTGGGGCACGTTTTTTTTTTTCCGTGCGTTTTTGCGTGTGCTCGTTCACCCACCGCGATGGCTTATTGAGGGGTTAACCCATCGCGCTTGGTGGATTTTGAAGGAAGTTTCGTTTTTTCCTTTCGTACATCGGACGGCGCGCGTAGGATCGAGAGTTTGAAAACTTGAGCTTGAACTTTTTTTGGTGACTTTTGTTCAGGCTGATGACGTTGGCGATGGGGCTGGATGTCTTGAATTTCTTGTTTTGTTTCCCTCTGTTAGGATAGTTCGTTCACGTGGGCTCCAATGGGCAGAGCAGCTACTGAGTTGGTTGTTGCTGCTCGCAATAGTATTGTACGATGTACCTGGTGGTAGAAGTAGTAGTAGCAGCAGTGATATTACCATAATAGCAGCGGCAATGGTAACAATATTATAATGGCCAGGAGCATAAATCCGAGGAGCGCGAAGCGCGACGGGGGTTTCTCAATCCTCTTCTACAGTCGTCAAGCGTTTGAGGGGGCTCGGGATTTGCTGTTGGGCGCTCTCATTTATCGAAATTGGACTTTCTTTGCTTGGTTTCACCGTTCGTCCGAATTTAGCATGTCCACCGTGCGAGACGCACACACGACCGAACACGGCCCGGGTTTCATAGAGGGGACTAAATAGCACGTCCATCCTTCCTATGCTGCTATCGTTGCAAGGCGTGCCGAGTTCGCCGGGACAGCGGTGTCCGCGTCTCTAGATGGAAACGTGCCTCCGGCCAAGCGGGACGCATCGCTATATATTCTGCCGCATCCAAGCAGCACCGATAGAAGCAGTCTTGGCGACTTAAGAGTAGTTTATATACCTGGAAGCCACTAAAATAACTCCCACGGTGCTGACGTACACTGACACACCTTCTTTGACCATATTAAGGAGGTCTGCGCGAGCTCGCAGATATCTCTACCCGTCTTGCTGATGGGGTGTGGGTGGTTCGATGCACGGGTTGCGGGTGTGTTGCGGGTGGACTTGAACAACGTTATTCTACCAGTAGATCACAGCCAACTGAACAGCTACTGCTACTGTCGCTGCAGCTTCTTGCAGCAAGCAGCTTGCTGGTGGTGGTGTTGGTGGTATTGGTGCCGCTGATGTTGGTAGCGCTCGGTGGTGCTCAGTGGTGGGTGGTGGTGGTGGTGGTGGTATGTTGAATATTTTACCCCGTAAAAGTTTGAATGCCGTCCAGTCAAGAACACCGCCAACGCAATTGTTATCAGGAGCTTGACGAGTTTGGAGCATCTGTTACGCTCCTCGTTCCCAACGTCCTTGTATTAATAGCAACAGCGGTAACGAGATAACTGTGGTGAGGTTCGTAGCACATGTTCTTGTATTCTGCCAGGCCCATGAAAGCTGGTCGCCTGCCTTGCATACCCCTCGATGGCGTAATTTATATTCCTCCTCCCTCTCCCCCTGGGTGGCAGGTTTGCGGTGGGTTTCGTAGAGGCAAGGAAGCCCTCCACGACGTCGACATGCTCGTTTCCTTCCGAAGAGGGAACGGGGACTCCGGACACGAAGGTTTCGTGGAGGTGGGTTTCAAGGGGGCGTTTTGTTTGTGAGGGGGAACAAGGGAAAGGGTGAAGCGGTTGAAGTTTCAAAGAAACGTTTCCTGATGTTAGTTTCCTTGCCTGATTTTCTTTCGGGTTTTCTTCTCAGTGGCTATGAGGGGAAGAAATGATGTGCTGTTGCTGCTGCTAGTGCTGTCGTTCGAAAGCATGTGCGTATAGGTCAGAGAAAAGCAACAGCAATGTAGACTACTGTAATGGTTGCTCCCGTTGTAGGCGATGGCTTTATCTCGTACGCCCAAACTCGATCACGCCCACTCCATCCGTTCAGCTAAACGTACCCCCTGCAGCTTCTTGCCTCATGTGATTCCATGTATGCACCGCTCCTCGTTGTGTACAAAGTCCAGACGTATTTTGTTCATTCTGTTCTTCCGCGTCTTGAGGCAACCCAGAATCTGTTTTGTTGCGTGAGAAAGAGGGTAAATACACGCTTGGTAAAACTGCATGGGGACTATATAAACAGGTGTGCTTTTGGAGGGGACAAGGACAAGGACAAGGGGAAAATCGAAGAGTGTGTTTCTTCCCTCTTTCGCATTTTTTTTTAATCACAACCCTTCCCCATTATCGTGTCACGCTTTTGCGAAATTAGTTTATTACCCCTCCCCCCCTAAACTATTATCTTCTCCTAAAGATCTCTTGCCATTGCTGTCGCTCCTGTTGTTGTCGTGGTTATCGTTGCCGTCCCTGTTTTTATGGAGGCACCTTTCATAAGGGGTCACTTGCCTCATTCTAAAAAACCCCAAAAAATGGAAAACCTCGTGTGGGTTCGGAAACCGCCAAAAACCGCATGTACCGGTTACGTACAAATATTCCTGGATTTGTTTATCATGTCCTTGCCATCCATCGCCTTTGCCGACCGCTGTGGTAGTGGTGTTGGTTGTTGGTGGGTGTTGATGGTAGTGATGACGATGGTGTTGCTCTCGTCGTGTGATTGTATCACTGGGTTTTATAACTTGAGAAAAAGGAAAGCAGTTGAGGAAAAAACGCTTAAGCGGGTAGCTTTTTCGGTTCGTAAAATATTTCTATTAAATAGTCTGATAGCTGATAGGCTCAAAAACTATCTACTCTTCAACAGCAACCGAACGCACGTACTCTAGAGGGAATCGAACAAGCACAGACGAAGGTACAGCAATATGTATATATGTAATACGTATATTTGTCAAATTTTCGTACTTTTGCCAACTTTTCTCTTCGCACGAGCACTTTTAGGCAAAACAGTGAGTACACGAACACGGGAAGCCCTGCCGACACATTGGTCTAGGTCTCGGCGCGATCCGTGCACTCTGAAGCGCGTGGCAGGCGCTTAATTTTTTTTTTCCGGCGGGAGTGGATAAGACGATTTCCCTGGTTTCGGTAAAGAGGCCTTATTTTGTACGTACGTGTATCGGTACATTGCCATGCTCTCTGTTTTCTCCCCCCGGGCTCATCATACATTTTTTTTGGGTTGTTGACGGAGCACGGACCACCGCCTAGAGAACAATACCCACAGCAGTGCACAGAGCGTTCTTACCTCCAGCTTCCTACAGCACCACAACCAACCCTGCTACCCAGCAGCAGCAGTGAGCACACCTTGCGCGTATGGATGATCGTACTGCGGCTCATTCGTACAGCAGCGTTCGTAATATACTTACAGCAGTACATACATACAGTAGTTCTGATTGCAGTGTGTCCTACATTGCTGATCGATAGATCCTAGAGCCAGCTGAAAGGGGATCAGTACACGTACGTTCCTCGCGTTGCATTTTACAGCAGTACTGCTGAATATGCTGTCGTACCTGTACAAGCTACTCTACTGCTGTAGAAGATCGTGCAAAGTGTTTTAGATTGCGTAAAAAACACGACATGCCAGCTGTACGAGCGCTGTTCTAGCGTATAGGTTTAAACTGCACTTGCTGGATAACATTTTCGTTTCCGAGGTTGGACTCGCACCATCCCCGTTTTTTTTTTCTTAATCTCACTTTTGACTACCAGGGTATTTTTGTACCACAGAACTACAACAGAGTACTACAGCAGTATTAAATACATTCGTCCACACCTTGCTTTTCTAAACGTATAATGTGATAGAGTACATGTTACTTGTGTGTTTTAGCCCAAATTAAAGAGTTTGGGCGGTGCGCTTGCGTGTGGCGCACACTCTGGACAATGGACACAACAATATAGTCTATTGCTTCGACAATAGACGAGGAGGGGAATCTATCGAATCGGTCGATGTACATTATCTGCGACAATAGATTGTGGAAGGTATCTATCGATAGGTATTGTCGGCGACAATGGACTGGTGATATTGTCGATCGATAGACATCGTCTAACACAAGACATGGTGAACTTCGTCCATCGATGGCCACTGCAGGCCACAATAGAATGTGCGAGATGTCGATCGATCGCCATTGCCGGCCACAATAGATTGTGCGAGATGTTTATCGTAGCCATCGGTGACCACAATAGATTGTGCGAGAGGTATATCGATGGCCATTGCGGACCACAATAGATTGTGCGAGAGGTCTATCGACGCCCATTGTCGACCACAATAGATTGTGCGATATGTCTATCGATGGCCGTTGCCGGCCATAATAGATTGTACGAGATGTCTATCGATGGCCATTGTCGGCCATATAGATTGTACAAGCTATCCATCGATAGCCATCTCGAGGATATTTTGCACTCATCCCACGATATACGAGGTATGTCATGTTCTGTATGTATGTGGTAATTTGAACGACGTCATTATGTTGTGGACACCATACGCTCTCACACTCATTTGAAGAATACATTATACATAGATTTTAATAGAAACTCGCGCACCAAGATATTGGTAACTGTCATCAACTTGTGCGCGCTCTTAGTTTCGGAAATTGACTCGATTTAATACCCTTGCTTTGTCCTACAAGTCTATTAACTCCACTTTGAATAAAACGTGGATCATTAAACTCAAACCACCTTACGCTGAAAATTCTATTCTTTCCGTTTCTCATCTCGAGTTTGTTTGTCCCATACTGAAACCAAGTAAGTGATAGTTATTTTTTTTCGGATGCTGGTCATCTATAATTTAGATTATTTTTTTTGTTAGGAAATAAATTCGATTTGTTAGCCTTACATTGTCCTCGATTAACTGCACTTTCAAAATAATCTGGATACTAAAAATAAAACCACCTTGACAAGAAAATTATCAGCTTTCCGTTTCTTAACTCGAGATTTTTGTCTCGTACTGAAATGAAGTAAGTCAGATTCATATTTTTCGGAGCCCGGCCAACAATCTATTGTGGGTGGCGATGGCTGTTGTTGGACACAATCGCGTACCTATTGTTGGCGGCAATAGAAGCTTCGGCGGTCGTCAAGAATGGCCATCGACATACATCATTCCACGGTATACAATAGGTTTAGGTAATATAATAGTCTATTACGAAAACACGCCCGACAGTCTATTGTGGGTGACGATGGCTATTGATGGATACAATTGCGTGTGTTGTTGGCGGCAATAGCCATCGATAGGCAAACGTTTTGGTCTATGGTTCGAACAATATCTATCACGGTTGCTTCCCCAACATCTATTGTTCAAGACAACGGCCATCTATGGACAACCTTGTGACGCCATTGTTAGGGCAAAGGCATATTGTGTCCATTGCCGAAAAAGTATTGTTCCCTGACAATATCTATCGATAGACAGCGTTACCAGTCTATTGTCGTTAACAACATCTATCGATAGACGGCGTTGCCATTGCATTGTGGTCAGCAGTGTCTATCGGTAGAGAGTGTTGCCAGTCTATTGTGGTTCACAATGTCTATCGTTAGCCAGCGTTGCTAGTCTATTGTCGTTAACCATATACATTGACACACGCTTTTTCGGGGCTACTGTAGCGGCAATGTTCTATTTCCTTTCTATTGTCCAGGGTATATGCACACATTACCTATCTATCTTATCCGTACAGAGTGTAACCGATTTGGAATCACTATTAACAACACAGAGTACTAACCACAACAACACAGCCGACAATGCAACACACTTAACCCCCATGATGCCCACTGCCTTGTTGAGACACACAACGTTGCAGCCCTCCTTCACGCTATGCCTTGCACCGACATTGCTGCTCATCACGATACACCATACACTCATTCCATACTGGTGGTGATCACAAGATAAAATATGACATTGCGGCGGAACAAAATATTGCGTTGCTTAGTAAATCAGAGTGCATTGTACGTGTGGAAATAGGCTGGTGATGGTGTCCATCGATAGACATTGTCCACCACAATCGATTCTCAACGGACGGTGTCCATCGATAGCAATTGCCGGCCACAATAGATTATAAACGTATCTATCGATAGCCATTCCTGGTCACAATAGATTCAGAAACATATCTGTCGATAGCCATTACCGGCCACAATATATCAAGAAATGCGTCTATCGATAGCCATTGCCTGCCACAATAGATCAAGAAACGTGTTCATCGATAGTCACTGTAGACCGCAGTAGATTCTGCAAGCTATCCGTCGATAGCCATTGTCGGTGACAATAGCTTCCAACCCAGGTACTTCAGCACACTCCTGCCTGAACAATATGTTGGGGACGTAACCTATCGATAGGCATTACCTATGACAATGGATGAGGAACGTTCCAATCGATAGCCTTTGCCGACGACAACAGACCCGTCCATTGCACCATATTCTATTGCTATTGCAGGGGCCATTGTCTATTGTCCAGGGTGTGGTGTGGCGTGCATTCATACCTCAACATTTCACAGCTACTCCGAATACTTGGGAGTTTATAAAGCAAAGTATGTTCGAGAAAATACTGCTGCTATTACCGTAGGTACTTCGTACACTCGCAGTATTTCGGGGTTTTTGTACTCGAGATACTGCGAGTACTTGCAGTATTTTGAGGTTCTGTAGATATTACTGCGTATAATTTCTTCGGGCTCGCACTAATGCGGAGTTCGCTTCGCGCTCGCACCAATGCGGGGTTCGCTACTGCTGCTGGCATGGACACCGCCTGTTGTGCTTCAAGTATCTCGGGGTTCTGTATCGCGGGTACAAGTATACCAGTACTATTACGGGTGTCCATAGTTAACAGGACCTATGGTGTACATAAAAACCTATATTTGCCTATTTTTACTAACAAAATTTGGTCCCGTTAACTATGGACCCCCGTAATAGTCTATTAATAGCAGTATTTCGTCGATTGGTAGTGTTCGTACTGCTGCTTCTTCTGCGAGACTCAGTACTCGCAGTAATGAAATACCCTCAATATGCCCAGTATACTTCGAGTATGTGAAGTATACTTCAACCGTTTGTGCGCCGTGTCGACAAGTCTCAGGCCCAGCGTTCGGCACAAAACACACCCAGACAGTCCCACACGAGTGGGAGTTGGAGCAAACTACTTTCTTTCGCTGGAGACAACTTGAGCACTCAAAGCAGTCTGCCAGTATTTCGATATAATATTATGCATGACTGCTGTGAATGCTCTCAGTATCTCGAGGTTCTGTACTACTGTGCGCATATATTGCCTTTACCCCAAGTATTTATGTCGTGTTTCGATACTACTGCGGGTACATACTTTAAGCAACCTGTATTTTCGGGGTTCGGTACTGCTCACACTCTCATATACTCTCAGTATTTGGGCCTTCTCAGTACTCGCAGTAGTTTTGCCGCCTGTATTCCAATACTCTCAGTACTCGGACTACGATTTGTTCTCGAGCATTTACCTGTGAAACCTTGATAGTATACCCTGAGCACCAAGAAACATTTATTTTGGGGGAACATATGTATGGTAGTACCAGTAGTATGTATGTATATGCTGCACCTTATTACTCAGCCGGTCACAAAGTATTATGGCGCAACCTCGACCTCGCGCAACTTTTATGTACTTAAGAAATAATCGCCGCGAGTCAGCTGGATCAATATATCTCAACTTACCGATATCCTATTACCAGGGTATATATTATTGTAGTAATTAATGATCCCACACTAATTCCGCGAACAGCAGTATAATATAGTCTGTCCTCAAAAATATGATGTGTGTGTTCTTCACGTTAAAATGATGGGTGGGTGCAGGTGCTACTTCTAAAAAAGTGTGCAGGGTTTCATACGAGTATTATTCTTTCGCTCTTGCGCCACTCCCCTATTAATACGGCACCTCCCGGAGGGGAACCTTGTATATATATATATTTACCGCAGATTCTTTACTTTTTCGCTTCAACCGATTGTTTTTGCTATATACCTTCGGCTGTGCTCGTTGGATTTCCTCTAGAGTACGTGCGTTCGGTTGCTGTTGAACAGTTTACCGTATGTAGTTTTTGAGCCTGTCAGGCTTGAAATGTTTTACGAGCTGAAGAAGTTAGCCGCGTAAAACGTTTTTTTCTCAACTGCTGTCCTTTTTCTCAAGTTATAAATTCCTGTGTTTTGTGTGCATTGTTTCTTGCGTATGCCATCCGACAATGTGCACGGCAACATGAATGAGCTTCAACGTTGATCAATCAAAAACAATCTCCGAAAGAAGAAAAAAAACAAAGGAAACCAAGCAAAGAAGCCTATTGGACTAGGCTACAGTAGACTGTTGGACTACAGTAGCCTATTGGACTACAATAGCCTATTGGACTACAGTACCTTCAACTTTGATCACTCCTAAAACATTTCCCGAAAGAGGAGGAAAAACAAAGAAGAAAAACCCAGAACAAGAATAGAAAAAAAAAAACTGTGCACGAAGTTTTACTCCTCTTCGCCCTTTGCTGATCGCCGTGGGTGGATGATCGATGTCAGGGCATGAAGGAGAGGCTGGTGAAGAGCGGAAAACTCTGCGCCACGCTGTTCCAGGGACAGCTGGGTGGCTTCGGAAACCAGAAGGCCGACGGCGGCGTGCAGACGCTAGAGCGAGAAGAGGTGCGTGGGTTAGGCAGTCATGATCTCTTGATGCATGGTAGAGAGGTCGTGTTTGGGCCCAACATCGGAGCGCTATATTTTTACCGGTATATGGCGTGGCCCAGGTTCGTCCAAGACAAGTGGTTGCAACGCACTATTACGGTGGACCGTAGTAAATAAGACCAAATATTGTTCGTAAAAATAGGAAAATATGCAGGTTTTTGTGTGCACCGTAGGTCCTATTTACTATGGCCCCTCGTAATAGACTGTGCAACCCTAAATCCGTACATGAACCGCCTCGGGAATTTCTCGGAACGCAGTGTTGAGTGGGGACTATTCAATTTGTATTTCGAAGCTGTCTACAGTATAATGCCGTACCACACGGGTGATAGGGTATCACACCCCCTGGAGACGAAATCTCCGAGTCCGGAGCAATGCCCCTTCAGGGGTGGTGCCTTATTTTCTGAGTTCCTCACATGAGAAAGGAGCTCTGTATCTCTAACCCGAACGAGCCATGACCCCGAAGAACGCTCCGTCGCCCAACCCGACCACCCCTCCTGTGCGCCAACGCAGTCCTAAAACAAGTCTCCGAAAGTGCAAGGATGATACTATTGCGGAGGACCATAGTAGATAGGACCTGCGGTTCACACGAAAACCTATATATTTCCCTATTTTTACTAACAATGATTGGTCCTATTTACCGTGGCCCCCCGCAAATAATGGATGTTCTAGTAGTTGCTCGCTTGAGGAGCTCCAACGCGGTCGGAAAATAGTGCGCCTCAGAAGGCAAAAAAGGGCAACCCCTACGTGCCGTGGGACGAGTCGTCGAAGTTTCTCGAAGACCAGGGAGGGTAACACAGCAACATCGAACGGGGGTGGCTGCGGAAATACCTCGTCAAGAAACTTTCCACACGTAGGCGCGCCGCTTAGCGTTTGCACCCTCCTCTCCCCGTTTTTCTTCGAGGAAACCCAACCTCGATTTTGTTTTCTTGGGGGGGGGGGGGGGGGGGGGGGTGTTATCACCCCGTGTCGTTCGGGGTGTATTGTCTTATCACTGTGTGATACGGTGGGGGTAATCTTATCACATGTTGTTATAGGGGTTGTGATATATTATCACCGGTGTGATACGGGAGGTGTTATGTTTATCACACGGTGTGATACGGGGTGTGTATTCTTTACACGTGTTACCTACCGGGTGTGTTAGCTCACCTCACAGTGTGATACGGGGGATGTAATATTATCACGGTGTGGTACGGGGTGTGTTAGCTTATCACACGGTGGGATACGGGGGGGGGGTGTTATCTTTACACACGTGTTACCTACGGGGTGTGATATCTTACCACACGGTGTGATATGGAGTGTATTATCTTATCACACATGTTATACGGGTGTGTTATCTTACCACACGTGTGATACGGGGGGGGGGTATTATCTTATCGCACGTGTGATAAGGGCTGTATTATTTTACCACACGTGTGATACGGGTGTGCTATTTTATCACACGGTGCGATACGGGGTGTGCTATTTTATCACACGTGTGATACGGTGCACTGTTGCAAAAATTGTCTATCACGGGGTACCATAGTAAATAGGACCTGCGGTACACACAAAAACTTACATATTTTCCTATTTACTATGTCCCTCCTCATAGGTGGCTGACGGCATTCCTCGACTGACGTACTACTGTAAGTGCTCAGAGTATTTGCTTGCATCGTGAAATTATAGTTTGTGACACTGCTCAGCCGAAATGGTGGCTAGTTCGTCGGCTTGCGCGTCATATGCATACCAGTTTTTTTTTTTTCAATCAAGGCATTTTTTTTTTTTTTTTTTTTTTGGGGGGGGGGGGGGGGGGGGGGGGGGGGCGGGGGGTGATGAGGTACAACAGATAGTGCACCTCCAGGCGCGAGCAACCTGAAATATACCGGGTATACGTGCACGCCCGTTCTACGTTTATATGCGTAGCATGACTCTTCGAGTATTCGTGTGTATATTGTCTTGATTTGCATTGTGGCCGCTGGGTAAGCTGTGAGTCAGCAGAAGTTCACGGCTAAGGTATGATCGTAGGTGCCGCCATGAACTTTAGTGGGCTGTGCAATCGGCTGCCGAAACCAGCTGGTAGCGTTAGCCGACTTGCCGAATTTTCGGGCGAGCGAAGCGAGCCATCATCAGCTCTCCCCGCCGGCCGAGGGGTCCCGTCCCCCCCCCCCCCCCCCCCCCCCCGATGAAATATTTTTAAAAAATGTGTATCCTGCATTCAACTATCCTTCCTACAAGTACGGAAATCCAATAACTCGGATAGTCGGCACCCCCGGGAAACGGCTACTACTGTAGCTATTAGTCCGACTATTAACTATTCACAGCGCCGACTCACAGCGCTCACTCTTGGGGCCCTTTTTTTCGAGGGAAAAGGGATAACAAGACTAAACGACGATTTCAGCAGCGGGCCACCGGCCCCTGCTTGCTTGGTTCACACAGGGGTGGTATTATAACATGTCAGGAATGTTCACGGGTCGGGTCAACACTCTCGCGGGTCGGGTCAGACGGGGTCATCTAACCCGACCCGACCCGACCTGACCCGGCTCGACCCGACCCACCGATGCAAAAGGAGTCGTCCGACACGGGCGAAGCCGATATTTCTTGTACCGCTCCGAGCTCCGAGCTCGCACTAGTCGCAGACGCTTGATAAGACTGCGTGAAGTTGTCATTGCGTTGGCCGCTATATGTATAGCTGGCGCTTGCTTGATAAGACTACGTAGAGTTGTCGTTGTTTTTGGCCGCTATAACGTATGTATGTATGTACAAGGCGCTTCGCTCCGCGGGCGGCCTACGCCGCCCGCTACGCTCGCTCAGGAAGGAAATATCAAATTATGCGAAGCGGACAGAGGTCCATGATTGAATATTGTTTTTTTTATGGCTCCTGTAGTTAGCTGCAAACTGGCGACTTGATAATGCCAAGAGTCCCGCCGCCATGCGTCAGGAGATAACAGCTCGGACGCCACATATGCTTCGCGTCGCGGGCGGTTTTCGGCTACGCTCGCTCACACGTCGTACATACGTACATACCCCAGGTAGGGTACTTATTTTCTTCTTTCGGTATGCTCTGTGTCTGTGTACTCGTCGTATGTACGAAAGATAAAGCACTGAACGGCACACACAGCAACAACAACGAAAATGAAACCGAAAAAATCTAAAAAGAAAAAAATCCCCGTCCCCTTTCGTGTAATAATTTACTACTTGAGTGGAACACCTTACACCAGTCAAAAAATGAAAAAAATGAAAAAATGAAAAAAACTTACAGCAGAGCTTCTCTCTCAGCCTCGTACGCCACCCGCCCCTCTCGCGACCATCTCGCCACCGATTCAGTCCGGGTAAAGCTTCCCTCCCTCTCTTCCACAGTGAGCCCCGTCGCCCGCCTCGCGTGAAGCCCGGTGCTCACCGTGGACCTCGACGCAAGCTCGACAATGTTGGTGCTCATTCGGTGTACCTCCCTCTTGTGACTCTCAGCCCGGTCGCAAAAATAAGCACCGCTTGAGTATTATCTTACAATCCCGAACGACCCTTAAATACTTGTACGTACTCTATCCAAAATCACAAATGGAGGCCAGACAGAGCCTATTGATGCATCCCTCGTGTCTCGAGGCACACGCGACGCCTAGGCACGAAAGCGGCGACCGCGCTCCTTGCAACTCCCCCTCTACTCGCCAGCATCCGCTGACACCCGCGACGGTGCCGGTTCGCCCGCGCAACCGTGCTCGGAGTACACGCACGCACACGAAACGAAAGAAGAAAAAAGGAAAGAAGGACTGAAAGTACGACGAGAAATGGAGAAAACAAAGACTCGCTGGAACGGTCCGGCAAGTAATAAACGGAGGCGATTCCCAAGTGGGAGCTCTGAGAGGCCAGGGATGTACCAACCGAGCACGCTCAGAGATTGAGATCTAAGTAAGTATATGTATGTATGTATGTATGTATGTATGTGTGTCTGCTTTCTTGCAAGGTCAAGGCCGTAGTTTGTACGCAGCAAAGACATTCAGCAACCTCGTCGGTGTCCGCGCTGACTCTGCTTAATCAATCAAACCCGGTGAAACTGTCTATCCACGGGCAGCTTTTACTCGTAAAGAGGTAATTGTATTATAACACTAGCCCACCCTTGTCGCGACTACTCGCCGAACACCGAACCAGATGTCTGCTTGGTCGGTGAAAACCTCGACGTGCTCCGTTCGGGCATTGTTGTAGGAATACGAGGGTCTGTGGTCATGCGACTACGTACGGGAGGGTCCATGGTCATGCGACTGCGTACGGTCATGCATACCAATGAGTACACACCTCCCCCCCCCCCCCCCCCCCCCCCCCCCCCCCCCCCCCCCCCGATCATACCGTGGGGCTCCGCAGCCGTCATACATTTTTTCGACACGCATTTTTTTTTTTTCCGACACACATTACACAATTTTTTTTCCATTTTTTTTCCGACACACATTTTTTTTTGAACTTTTTTTTTTTTCCCGCCCCCCCCCCCCCCCCCGGTAATTTTTTCCCTTTCTTAAGTCCCAAAAAGGAGGGGTTCGGTTCTGCAGGGCGCCACTCTGGCGGGCGATGTGAGAATCCGTACCGTTTCATCCTTCGCATGAATGCCTGCGTAAACGCTTCCATATCCCGCGCCTTCTCATATTTTGCGCGGCTGCTTCGCTCGGCTCCCGCCAGGTGCTGCTGGGCCTGTGGCAGATGAGCGGCCGGAAGTGCCGCGTGGACATCGTACAGGTGAGGTTACTGCCTGAGAGCACTAAAAACCACAGGGTAGCATGTACGTTATGCCGAATTCTTGTTACCGTCAGCTCACATACGTTCGGGACAACGACCTACTGGTAGTCTACGCTGTCGTAGGGAAGGTATGTACGTTTTGGGTAAAAGCATGTCGGTAGACGGCATCGATGGCACTCTGGCTCCTTGACGGACGTGACAGCCGTCGAGGAACTCACCACAACAAAACTAGTATATTACGTCCAAAGAGGGCTTGACAGACCAAGTCTAGACGCGTCAAGAGACATACTTGGTTGTCGTGCGGTCCGCGGGTTTCGTTGGCAGGTGGCGTTGTCCCAGTGGCCTTTCGCCCTTCTCGGGTGGTCTGGCACGGTGATGTTCCAGAAAGACTGTGAGTGGGTGCGCCGCACGTGCACGTGATACTCGCTCTCCTCGTGCGCACGTAGTACATACCGGTCTATACGTGGGGTCGTGCGGCGATGAGAATCTTGACAGGCACGGCGAGGAACGAAAACACTTGTCGACCTGATGATGACTGATTGACGCGGCGATTTGAAAATTTATGGCGCTTCGCTCTTCCTTCCTATTCAATGAGCACCCTCCCCCCCCCCCCCCCCCGACTACGGCCATGCATTACATGAGCACCCCCCCCCCCCCCCCGCGACTACGGCCATGCATGACAGTGAGTACCCCCTACCCCGGCCTCCCGCAGGCCTCGCTGAAGTACATATATACACATGTTGAGACACTATCCCGGAATGAATCCTCGATGCTTGATATCGGCGACGACACGGCGGCCCTCTCTCATTTCTTTTTGTGCGGGAACGGGATTTACACCTTTCCGCGGGCTCAGGAACGGAATATAAGAATTTGCGCGGACGCGTTTGTGCGGGACCCGGACTTCACATTTATCTCGGGGACCACGGGATATTTCCGAATCCCGCCCAAAATCAACTTTGGTTGACGCGTGCTGCGATGGAGGCCGTAGCACTTTCTTGTCCAGAACATTTCTGGCTAAAAAAACTGGCTATACTTTGAACCCAAAAATGGACTGTGGGGGGTTGCACTCTTTTGCCCTATATAAGGCAGTACTGTCTGACCGGTTGAGCTCCTCAGGCGAGAAGCTATTATTATGCCGGCTGCATAGTAGGATCATTGTACCGAGTGTATTTGTTTCGGGACTAGCACATAGAAACGTTGGTTTTCGGTTGCGCGAAAAAACACCTTGGAAGGCATGTTTTGGGGGGGGATGTTGAGCTCCCCATGTTCTCTATAACTTACAATGAGGCACCAAGTCTACCGTGGCATTGCTCTATCGTTGGAACACCGTTATTACAGGGGTCCATAGTTGATAGGACCTATGGTATACACAAAAATCTATATATTTACATTTTTTTATTTACAATATTTGGTCCTATTTACTATGGTCCCTCGTAATAGTGTTGTTTAACACAATTGTTTCGTGATGCACCCACTTGGCTAGGCCTTGAGATTGTCCATCGGGTTACACTTCGGGTGAGATGTAGAGCTCCTGTACTATAATCAAGTGAGGAGCCTCATAATCCTCAAGGGGGCTCCCCTGCAAGGCAAACCTGCGTTATTCGAGCATCTACCGTAGATCCTATATTTCCCGGTGTAAAGTGTTCAGTACAACCCCCCCCCCCCCCCCCCCCCCCCCCCCCCCCCCCCCCCCCCCCCCCCCCCCCCCCCCCCCCCCCCCCCCCCCCCCCCCCCCCCCCCCCCCCGATCACAGATCGATCGGGCCGCGCGAAACACACGAGCACGAGCCGTGCCATACGCAAATATAGGGTGTAGATCCCACCCGAATAATTATGGTGTACATACGAGTACATAGATCGTGTACAGACAGATCGCATAGATCTTCTCGGATATATCTTCCTTGCTGCAAGATCTAGAGGTAGCAAATTACGAGAAGAGGATACGATACGATGTCTTGGTGATGTGAATCGACGTGAGGCGGCGAGGGAAGAAAGAAAGGCTGAAGCCTTCTCGCCAGAAAATCGCAAAAGGCACGCACCGCACCGCAGGCAGTAGGGAGGGGGGGAGGTGTACTCGATACCATGCATGGCCGTAGTCTCAAGGGGGGAGAGAGAGGGCCTTCGATGTATGTGACTCCGGGGGTCTGAGCTACGAATAGGAGGGGGAAGAAAAAAGGGGGCGAAGATAATAAGTGGGATGGACGAAAAGCAAGAAAGACAAACCAACAAAAAAAAACAAGAAAGCAAGGGGTAACATATTCAGGGGTGCACAAGAGCAAAAGGATAAAACGACACCGCACTCGCCAAGAGAGCATTTCTGGACGAAAAACAATCCAGTGGGGTGGCATTTATGGACGAAATGTACCTGCTTGACCCTTTTGGAACGGCAGTCTCGTTTCGGGGACAACCCACCTAAATTCTGAAGCAGTTGGTCCTCAAAACGAGCTTTAAACAGTCCTGCAAGGGTTGAAGCGTTTTGTTCAGGTTTTGATTACTTGGTTTTAGTATACCCCCCCCCCCTCCTGCGAGGGTCTACGGTCATACGACTGCAGCCATGCATGATGAGCACCCCCCCCCGCCCTCCTCCTACCTGGGTCTCGAATAATGGGTAGTGGAGCGGAGTGTCGGAGTTTCTTTTTTTTCATGCGAGCACCCCTGACATACCCGTAGTGATATTTAAAGCTTGCCAGTACCTGGTACGTATAGGGTATAGGTTGTAGGCTGTATGTAGGGTTGGTTGTACAGTAGTGTTGGACATCGTTTCGATTTTTTTTTTATATATCGGAAAATCGTACTACTTTCGACGTATCGTATCGGACGTGTTTTAACCCCGATGGCATCCTCTTATTTTTCATGCTGACACCGCACGAAAAAGCTTCGATGTATCAAAATATCGAAATCGTATCGATTACGGTAGTTTTTTTTTTGTCATCGGTCTCCTATCGAACTCGATTCCCATACATACGATATCCAACACTGGTTGGTTAGCTGTGGTCAAACGGGTAGGCTGTCCACCCTGCTGGCGGTTTTGCGCCGCGTTTTGAATCTCGGCTGGGCGTTATTATTGAACTGCAAGGCAAATAATTTTTTTTTTCTGATTCTTCGTCAATCGCACAAATCGCGAGAGCGCGAGTTGGCAACATTCCACCCGTCTTTACAGACAGATCATCTACAGCACTTCATGAGCCAGATCATCCAAGACAGACATGTTCCCGATTTTGTATTATCTAGCTTATGTCTCCGGGTGAGACCTGTATTACTCCGCGTTGTCCGTAGAGCGCATGTTTCCTGGGTTGGATCGTTACTCGTGTGCAGGTCCCGTACAACCTCTCACAACAAACGGCAGGTGAGGAACTACACATAATCTACCGCAGGTCATGAATCGCTCCGAGGCGTGCAGACATTCGAGGAAAAATCGACGGTTCGGTTGCGAAACGCCGAATGGAAACCCTATATGCTCTATTAGTGTTGAGGCAAGTACCGGAGGGGGGGAAAGGAGCAGGAGGAGGAGGAGGAGGGAGAGGAGGGACGACCCTTTTCCTGTGACCACCGCGGCTTGTCCATTCGCCCGCTCAGGGGGGAAATAAAAAGCCTTCCACTTTTACGAGGGGCTAGAGTAGTTAGAGCCCCCGATGGGCCCAGAAACCGTACCACTCTGTCTCCTAAATAGAAAACGCGTTCAGCCTTGAGTATGAAGACTAAACGCTCCTTGTGTTTCCGCCCAGATTGTTACGGGAGGCCGAGGTAATCAGGACCCATCCTACACTCTAAAACCTGTAGATTCCAGTGTTTTTACTGAACGTATTTGGTCCTGGTTACTTCGTTCATAGCAACAGCCAACTAACGGCTGTTACGGAGGGCCAAAGAAATCAGGACCCATCCTACACTCTAAAACCTGTAGATTCCAGTATTTTCACTGAACGTATTTGGTCCTGGTTACTTCGTTCATAGTAGCAGCCAACTAACGGCTGTTACGGGGGGGCACAGTAATCAGGACCCATCATGTACACGAAAACCTGAAGATTCCAGTGTTTTTACTGAACGTATTTGGTCCTGGTTACTTCGTTCATAGCAACAGCCAACTATAAACAGCTGTTACCGAAGGCCAAAGAAATCAGGACCCCTCTTGTACACAAAAACCCATTTTATTCCAGTATTTTTACGAGCATTTTTGGTTCTGATTTCTACATCCCCCCTAACAGCCAAGCACCTGCTGCTGCGTGGGGGGCAGAGTAATCAGAACCCATCACATACACAAGAACCTTTATATTCCAGTACTTTTACTGAGCATATTTGGTCCTGATTGCTCCGTTCATGTTCATAGCAACAGCCAACTATTACGGGGGTCCATAGTTAACAGGACCAAATTTTGTGAGTAAAAATAGGTAAATATATAGGTTTTTATGTATACCATAGGTCCTATTAACTATGGACCCCCGTAATAACAGCTATTACGAGGGGGCATAGTAATCAAGACCCATCATCCACACCTGACTACTATGTTCATATTAATACCTGGTACTACGGGGGTCCATAGTTAACGGGACCAATTTTTCTTAGTAAAAATAGGTAAATATATAGGTTTTTATGTACACCATAGGTCCTGTTAACTATGGACCCCCGTAGTAGTATTTTTCTCTCGTCTATACGGTGAAAATGTGAAAATAGTCTTTTGAGCGTTTTGTGATTTGAGACGCATGCTGCACAGGTGGAAACTTGAAAAGCAAACATCCAAGGTTGTGCTATGTATAGGGTACTTACAGGAAGGACCGTACCCGGGGTATTTTCCTGGGTATTACGTGCACCCGGCGGAACTTCTGTGAGTTTTGGTACGACTTCCATTCCCGTACCTGGAACTTCTGTAAGTTCTGAAAGACTCCCATACCTGCACCCGAAATCCACAAAAACCCTACAAAATATCCTTGCAAATATCGTTTGTTCTTGTTTTCCCTTTTTTATCGTTTTTTTTTCCCGGTATTCCCCCCCCATGATATATAGTACACCCCCCCCAATATTATATTTGGTTGAGTTGGCGTCGGTTAGCAATGACACTGTAAAGCATGCCGCTCGCCACGTGAGCTAAACAATCAGGGTACCTTTTTTTTGGGGGGGGGGGGGGTCGGTCACAGCTGGCGATCGAGTGGAAGACCCTGTGTGCGGGGTGGAGAACCTTTACTCCGCACATGGGGAATGGTCGCATCACGTAGTGTGTATATGGTAAGGCACCCACGAGGCAGTTACATAATACCCCCATTGCTGCCTCTGGAAGTGGCCACACCGACAATAGATTAATTCGTTGAATCTGTCATCCATGTGCAACTCCGCCTCACAAGCGGTTCTTAATAGGATGCAGCTTGGTCTTCGAGCGAATCACCGAACACCTCACGGCGCTTCGCGCTTTGTGCAAGCACTGTCTGCCTGGTCGGTGAAAACCCGACGTGCTCCGTCCCGGCGATGTAGGGATTCGAGCGTCTAGGTCGTACGACTACGGCCACGCATAATATCGAGTACCCCCCCCCCCCCCCCTACCTCTGCTTCTTCGTTTTTTGTTTTGCGCCGTTTTGCGCCTTTAGTGCGGCGTTTCGTGGACGAAACGACGGACCTCAAGCTCAGCCAGAAGGGGCTGGTGTCAAGGGCGACGGACCTGCCCCTGCCGGAGACGTTTTTTTACGGAAGAGGACATATTCCGCCGCCTGGGGCTGGAGTTCATCCCGCCTCGCCTGCGTTGGGCGTGACGAAACCGCACCATGAAGGGCGTAGAAACTCGTTTAGGACTGCATTCTGTTACGATACTGCTTTTTGTATGAGGTTGAAAGCCCGGTAATTTACCTGGGTTCAGGCATTGGGAACGTATTCGTAATACTTGGAAGGCGTATCTTAGGTGGAAAACCAGGGGTTTTCCAGAGACGCATGGGCTTGGTCTCAGTCTCCGCGTGCACGAAAGGAATGAAACTGCTCTTCTTTTGTCTCTCAGCAAGCATCACGTGTGAGTACCAACGAGTACAGGCTTGATAGGCAAACCTGTGTCCAGGGATACAAAGCGTCCCGCATGGTTGATCTTGACAATTCACTCCCGTTTTCGCGGACACATTACTTGGAATTAGTGTGCGATACAGTAGCCCCCCCCTAGTAAGGCTGTGGTGTGCCAGGGCAAAAAATGACCGCCTTGTAGAAGGAAGCCGCCTCATTCATTCCAGGTTATGAGTGCGGTTCCACAGTGGCGCCAGGCGATGTTGACCGCCTTGTATCGGGATACCGCCTCACTCAGACCTTCATATGGTCTTATTGGGGGGGGGGGGGGGGGGCTGCTTCGGTTCACGTTTCCGTACAGCCGCGCAGCAATAGTAGATGATTGATTGATATATTTTACCTGGTATTTGATAGATATAGGTACTCTGTAGATAGATGCTCGTAGATATTGCACGTGGAATATAGACGGAGGCGTACTGTAGTTTGTACATGGTGCTTGACGCATGCTCGTAGTCTACTGCAGACAGCTTATGGTGAAGGAGTGCGTATACCGCTGTATCTACAGCAGTCGTACCTGGCTATATGAAAATGGTTCAGAAGTATTCGTCCGCGATGCTTGGGAGACGAAAGAGATTGCACGCGCAGGGAGGGCTACACACACATGTACACATGTCTGTATATGCACTCGCCCGCGTTTTGTTTACGGCGCGCGTCGAAGAGAAATGGTGACGAAGTTGAGGCTGTGCACGTTGTGATACGGGCTGCCACCTGTTACGCAGGGAACATATTACGGGGGACGATAGTAAACAGGATAAGATATTGTAAGTAAAAATCGGTAAATATATACCGGTAGGTGTTTACGTATACTGTAGGTCCTACTAACTACGGACCCCCGTAATAGTAAACAAAACCAAATATTACGGGGGGCCTTATAGTAAATAGGACCAAATATTGTCAGTAAAAATAGGAAAGTATGTAGGTTTTTGTGTGTACCGTAGGTCCTGTTTACTATGGTCCCCCGTAATAGTAAACCTAGGGGGATAGATGGTTTATAACTCCATCGTGGATGCTGACTGCAACATTAGCCCCCCCGTGCGATGGTAGTCATGGAAAAATCAGCCGAGGAGGTATCATACCCTCTCAGGCTTGTCTCCTACCGGTATTCCCCAGGTGTAAGGTAACTGCTATGTACACACGTAGTTGTCCCCTGGCCAGTTTTTGCAGAATGAGCAGGTTCTCGTTGTTCCTCTCTCACGCGTGTTGGTCACTTGGGAGATGTACCGGTTGCCCCGGGAGTCTATAGTTCTTGACCTCAGGTATTGCTGTCGTCGTCGTCGACGCGATGGGTTCGATTCTCCGTACAGTGTTGAGTTGTTGTTTGTTTTCTCAAATGACGCGAAGTATACCGTCCAAAGTGCCCACTATGGGGAACGATAGTAAATAGGACCAAATATTGTTAGTAAAAATAGGTAAATATATAGTTTTTTGTGTGTAACGTAGGTCCTATTTGCTAGGGTCCCCCGTGATATTAATGGCTGGTGTTACCTATTACAGGATGGATAGGCACGACGAGGGAAGAAAGTGCAGAATTTTTCTGGCGATGGAATTGCAAGGCACGTAGGTAACCATAGGGGAGGGGGGAGTAGAGCCTACGACAGTACGTGACCCCGGATCTGAGTTACGACTATTACGGGGGACCATATTAAATAGGACCTACGCTAAACACAAAAACGTATATATTTCGCTGTTTTTGCGAACAATATTTGGTCCTATGTACTATGTTCCCCCATTAGTGTAGGGGGGAACAGAAGAAGGGCGACGGAAATAAATTGGTATGTGGGAAAAAGACAATAGGATTTAAGGAAGGAGCAGCTTTACGCTGAACAAAGACCGATGTCGACTGAGAGGACAAGTGATTATGTATATCCCACTTGTTCCCTGTTTTCGTATCCCTGATACGTCTTCCCAAGTAACACGTACTCCGTTCCCATGTATGTTTCCCAGAGGGTAATACCGGCCTTCCAGGGCAATGTCATAACACTAGCCCACTCTGATGACCCAAACATGAACATGCAGAAATGTGGGAAAGTCGGAAAAATCCCGGTTCCACGAACTAGAACATGATGCGTCGATGATGTGGCTCCTCAACACCCACTACCACGCCTCTTAATCGGCATGGCTGTATACGATGCCGAAAAACGAGCTTCAAGAAGAAGGTAGAACAAAGGATGCCTGTCCGTAAGGGGTCGGGGGAAACGTCAAACGTCGAAAACCATGCCATATATTTAAGGGAAATGAGCACTAAATTCGTTGCAGTGTAAATCGAGAGTGTGGATAACGCCTTCGAAGTCAGCTAGGAAGAAAGCTTTTGCTATTTTTATTTTTAAATAAAATTATGAAATACGTCAGCTGTGCGTTCGGCTGATTAAGTATTACGGGGGTCCGTAGTTAACAGGACCAAATATTGTTAATAAAAATACCTAAATATATAGGTTTTTATGTATGCCATAGGTCCTGTTAACTATAGACCCCGTAATAGTTGATACTCAACTTTGCAACTTGTGGAAGCCCTTTTTTCACGTTTTCCACCACTATTCTAAAAATGTGAAACTGAAAACAAAATTCGGAGAAAATATGGATCAGGAGTTTTCGGCGAAAGATTTTCCTCGAACTTTCCGAAAAAATCCAAAGATGTTTCCGCGAACAATATTTGAGAAAAATCCAGCACAGAACTGAGCATACGCCTTCTTCGTAGACCGGCTTGCTCCCTGTTCTAAAAAATTGGAGACCCGTCAGCGTTTGTCGCACGGGAGGGCCACGCCCGAGCTGCGCCGTAAAGCGCCGTGTGCGCACGCATGTCGTGAAAAGGTTGGTGCCTGGCGGGCCCTCAGCCGCACCGAGCGGCAGCCTGTCACATTACATCGGTTGTCTGCGGCTGAAGGAGTAGACGCTCGCTTCGCGACATGCATACGCCGCCAGCTGGTCACATCGTCGAGGGCATGACTAGAGAGAGGGAACATCACGAGATGTCTGGGTTGAAAACACGGGCAGATCATGTTGTGTGGCGTGCGTGGCGACAGGCATGAAGTAGGAAGATAGCAGCAGCAGCAGCCGTTAGCCGCCGAGAGGAGGACGGTCCCTCTCTGCTGAGGCGATAGATAGATCTGTCCGATTTCCGTTCCCGACAAGGCGGGGGTGTTGCGGAGTGCGCGAGATTGGAGGACGTGGTGTTGCTGTGCGGGGAGTGGGGAGAGTGCATGGGGGGTCGGGGGCAACGCAAACAACTGCTGCGGCTTGGAGGGAGCTTGCAGGGTCAAGGATCAACTTCAACCGGACGGACCCCTTCGCGGAGGATTTACAACGCCCGTGTTCGCGTAATGGAACGGTTCCGGTTTCGTTCACCAGCGAGGGTGTGTGTGTGTACTCACTATTATGGATGCACGTAGCCGTATGCCCTAGACCCTCGCATCCCTATAGGGGGGAGGCGGGGGGGGGGGGGGGGTGTACTCATTATCATGCATGGCCGTAGTCGTAACCATATAGGGGGAGGGGGGGGCGAGAATGGACACATGCTTCGGCCGGGGTGTGATAGCGGCAAAAACTACTGAGGCTCCTCCCGTGAAGAGCTCCACATCTCCCCCCCAAAACTGCCACTATTGATATAGAAAACTAAACATGCAACTAATATATAACGACCGATTGGTCTTCATGTCTATGTATAAACGATCCTTATATTTCCGTCCATAACGGAAGGGTATTTTGCTTTCATTTTTTTTGTTTTTTTCATCATCAATGTTTACTTTCCAGCTTCTGGACAAGCCGTGGTTCACACAGGCGTCGTGGCTCTGCGCATCCCGCGGTGAAACATGACCTTTCCTTTTTTATCGCGCATAATAGGGTTCACTTCAGCTTTCCCAAACTGCTCGTCGATTTTTTATCGAATTTTGTTGCCAACTCACGCTCTCGCGGGTTCCGCTATTCTTACGTACTTGTCACGGACATTGTTGCAAAATACTAGCAAGTGGTAATTCTAACGATACAGGGGTGACCATTATAGGACCGCAATCCCGTTTCGGAGCCAAACTACTTAGAGTTTGAGTGATTTGCGTGTCGAGTGATTTGTCCCCATAACGGGACTGCAGTCCTGAAAGGTTAAGGAACACGGTCGGTCAGAAAAATAGTTTTCGCCTAAAAGTTATATTTGCCTCTATCGTGGCATACGGGGGGAGGGGAGGGGGGAGGGCGAAAATGTACACACCTGGGACCGATAACGATCTATACTATCAGGGGGGACGATCGTGAGTAGGACCAAATATTGTTGGTAAAAATAGTGAAACATGCAGGTATTTGTGTGTACCGTAGGTCCTATTTACTATGGTCCCCGGTGATATTAATACTGGAATGTGGTAGAACCAGAGTATCGTGGAAAGGGAATGGAATGCAGGCCCTGTTGGAACTGGCTATTGATAGGAAGGCAGCTTCTCTTGTTCAGGAAATTTCTTCTTGTGTTGTCGGGTTATTTCTCATGACGAGGGAACGGATGTTATAAGGATTAACCCTGGGCTGGGTAATCGATCGGTATTTTACCCCTATATAAGTAGGTAATACCATCATATTTGGCGTCGTCGGCAGGACACGGGCTCGAACCTCACTTCGAGCGTTTCTTGTACAGAAACGCCTGCGCGTGCCTAAAAAACAAAACACATCTCCCATCACCCTCCGGCCATCTTGTGGTCTGCATATACGACTATTCAGGGTGGGCTAATGTGATATGAGTGGAGTACTCATGGTCTATAGATACAGATAATGTGTTGCAGTCTTGTAGTCTCACGAATACGAGAATAATCTGAAGAATGGATTAACCCGGCGGATATTCCGTTAGTCGAGAGAAACCTTTTTTTAGGAATGTTCCTTAGGGCAGACAATCCGTTAGACTAGAGTAATGTTCCTTAACGCAGATAGGACCACGAAGTGAAAAGTTCTTATGTTAGCAGAAGAACGATCGGTAGCCATAGGAAAGTTCTGTAGGAGTACATCAGATAAGAGGAATTTAGGAGAGCTTGTGGCGTGGGGTGGAACGAGTATATCTGGGCGTCGAGTCCCTCCCCCCCTACCTCTCACTTCTCTACCAGAGCACCTCCTCAGCTCTCGCCATCAATAAGAAGATCTAAATCAGAAGAAGGGGAGCACTGCTTTCCAGCTGCCAGAACCACCTGCGTCCCCTTACCCTTACCCTACCTCGGTCGCCGCTTCACATCAGGTAACACCCTCACACGGAACTGTTGAGAGAGTGACTCGATAGAAGCTTGATTCAAGGCATCAAGCCCACTCTGCTCTCCTTCTGTTAGTCTGCTAGACGGGTAAGACACTTGTCCGCAGAATTTTCCTTGGGCGCTTGTCTTTCTCCTATCGGCTATCCTATAACCATTATACTGCCAAGGACACTTCCGAGCCCCGGGAATACTCTTCCTAGGGAATTCAGGGCTTTGGTACTACGGGCTATACCATAACCGCTTCTATAGCCCGACACTATATCATACCATCACATTAGCCCACCCTATATAGTCATGTATGCAGACCACACGACGGTTAATGGATGATAGAGGAATCATCCGAAAACATCGGAAAAGGAGGTCGAAGATGCGGCTATTCGAACCACCGTAAAACCTATAGATATCCGCACACCTCGTAGTGAGGCCTGCTGGGCGTCACGGATAGTGTTATAGTCAGAAACGCCCGCTGAAAGAGGGGGTCTAAACCCAAAACAGAAAATGAGAGGAGTCGAAATGAAGATAACAAGAAACACTAGAACCAATGCAAAAGAAAGATGCAGAAAGCTCGAAATGGAGTCAAAACAGACATGACGAATGCAGAAGAAAGCGGAACTCAGGTAGCGGTCGTGTGCGTGGGGGCTCGAAAGGCCAGGGCCGGGTAGGGCCCGGGTTATACAAGTGCAGGGCCGGTCATCGCATCAAGGCGAATACGATGGAGGCACTCAAACGGAACAGCACACAAATTACAGAAAGCGGAGGGGGCAGGACAAACCGCAATGAACGTTCCTGGAACTATGGCCGGGTGACTGGCTAGGGCCTGCAAGGGGAGTGAACACTGTTTTACTCTAAAGCGGCGAACTAATAGTGGGAACAACCCCAGCAAACGGAGCAAGGTAACTCAACCAGCATCAATACGCCCAAGAGATCGTCAAAAAGTCACTCGGATGGGCAGGCCTAAGGCGTCTAGTTCGACGTGGACAACAGGGTGTGTCTCTACAGCTTCAGGCATATATACGACTTGCGGCTACATCGTAGAAAGGCGGGTATGCCAGGGACATAAGGTTCAAGAGAAAAACGCCTTGCATACTGCAACAGAAGCAGGGGATACATAGCAAAAGTCGTGCATGTGTAACAAAAACAGGACACATGTAGTACGTCCAATAGACACTCGGGGCAAGGAAAACCAGGCAGCAAGAATACAACTCCAAGTGTAAAACACGGTAGCACCAGGGGTCGGCGACCTTCACGAAGAGGGGGCAGACGGAAACGGTGCTAGGAAGTTGAACAAAAACCAGAAATCTCCCCAAAAGACAGTACCACAGATCGACCGTGGTATGGTCCAATAGGACCCCAAACGCTCCCGAAAGTACAATCCCAAAATCCGGAGGCCGGACTCGGTGGTGGTAGGTTGGAGGGAAAACAAAGAACGCTGAAAATACACCCGAAGATGTGAGATATCAATGGAGTACAGCAGGTGGTAGGAGACAAGGCAAGCGGAACCGGCAGTGGTATATTGAAGCAGCACGCTGATACAACACCAGCAGAAGCGTCAATATCCGAAAGGCAAGAGAGGCAGCAAGTCATACTCGCTGATCATCACGAAAGCCGTGTCCGAAACGTCGCATCTGAGAGGCTAGTTGGTGTTGACCCATATTGATAAAAAGTCCAAAAATCAAATATAACGAATACGCTTCAGAGGGATGGAAGTGGTGGTCGTGACGTGGGACCTAGGGTAACTCAGGGCCTTTGGCCGGGTCGGAAACGGAACACCGGAAACTACCAAAGCTAGTCGCAAGCGTGCGAAGAAAGAAGAAGCAGAACATTTTAGTACAAAAGCTAGAAGACGGAAGCTATACGCCGGAAAGCTGAAAGGGGGGGTCAAAAACGTGGGACATCTATCTATAGTTCTTCCTCAGCAGCCGTTGTGAAAGGTTGCTGTGCAGGATCTACACATAGAATACAGATGGAGATGCAACCCACATGAAAAACATGTATGCTATTGATAGAGCTATAGTATATACGGGCCCCACCCGGCAGCGTGGGGGCTAAACAAGAAGAAGAAGAAGAAGAAGAAGAAGAAGAAAGCAAGATCGGGAATAGATATATCTGCCTCGAAATATCTATAGATCATGAGGTGGGAAATCGATGAGTTTTTGTCCGAGGTGTGAAAATAAATGTACAGGTATCGCTGAACGCAAAAAATGCAAAAATGCAAAAATGTGAAAAGTTTACACAGCAGTCCTGTGCCACAGCAGTACATAGATTATGAGTAGCCGGAGTATACCCACGCGCGCGGGGTGGGGGGGGGGGGGGGGGGGGGGAGGCGTCGGCAGGACTGGATCGGGTGCCCTACAGCACAGCAGTAGAACGGAAACTATTTTCGTGGCCGACGTTTTTCATTCACTCCATCAAGCATGACTTTTCGCATTCATTTCGTTTTGATGCATTTTTTCCCTCCTCTTTTTTTGTTTATTCGTTTTTTTCTCCATCCTAGTAATGCCAGGTATTCGTTATCCTCGGCCTACCATTTTCCGCTGCCTCCAGGTATAGTAGCGGGCGCTCCCCCCCCCTCCCCACCACGGTAAGCTTAAGTGCCTTTTGATTTTTATCGCGAGTAGAACTCAGCATTAATTTTCTTCCCTCGTCGACTTGCGTCGACTTTTGCAAACTCACGCTGTGATGCTTCCACAATACATTATCAAACGTGCAAGTATTGCAGTCCCGATTTGGGGATAAACCACTTGGACTTATAGTGGTTTATCCCCAAATCGGGACTGCAGTGCTAAAGGGGTCATCCAAAGTGGCCCTCACGATTTCCCATTCTCACTCTCCACGTGTGTAATGGCTTGTGTCTGTAGCTATATATTATTGTTATGCTTGCCTTCTGACAAAATAGCGTAGATGCCGTTCCTATATAAACCAAATGTCCTTCCTTAAATCAGTAGTATCCCTCATACACTTCTCTTCCTGTCGTTTCCAAATTCCCATTCCCCACAACATTTCATTTCAGCTACCGGTACAGTATATTCTATTCCTCATCGACGTTCCATCCCCATGTCATTGGCCGCATTCCTCCGGCTTCTTCCTCCCTTCCCCTAGCGGCCTGGCGGTCCCTCAGGGCAAGTTTATACCTGTGTACTCTGCATGAAATTGCGACTACTCTGATGCCGTAGCATCTCGGAGTCTTCCTGCCTCGATGACGATGTCCATGCGGAGATCCCTGTTTGCGTGGAAAGGGGCTCCGCTTTCCATTTGGTGGCGGATGGACATCCTCTTAAAGGCGCGGGAGAGCGCGTGCACCAGAGGCTGGTGCTGGTTTACTTGCGCGCCCGATCGATGACATAATCGTGCATGGCGCCTATTAGCCTCCGCTGAACCGCAGCAGGGGCACCTTGCCGCTAGGAACTCCTCAATCCCCGTAAACCGCCTTCCCGCAGCCACAAACTCTGATATATATTGTCAGTAGAAGTCCGGTCTTGGGTTCCCAAGCAATGGTCGACTAAGCACAGGGAGAAGCTTCGGCTGGCCTCTAGCCATGCACCCGCTGGCCACCTCGCGTACAATCTCCGAAGGCAGAATAAAATATTTCCAATAATAATATCGACGTCAAACACCGCCCGCAAAAAAAGACGGTGTCCTTTGATTGGACCAACCCAGCGACTACTGTGTGCCTGCTCGTCTGCTCCTCCCTTTCTCACCAAAGACCCCAGTCGCGCTACGAAACACACTGCAGTAGTAGTGCTACGTCGGATTAATACTACGAGTAACATTTTTGAGTCATGCCTGTACAATGCAGGCCTCTAAGGCAGCAGTGGTGTAGAAGATACCTAACTAATAATGTGGTACGTACTTTGGGGCCAAAACAATTCTGACCGGGGGCCCTAAAATCCAATTCATGTCCCGTTGCATTACTGTTGTTATAGTACCCCCTCTATACCGTGATATGCCTCTGTTTGAGCCTATAACGGCGTTGGAATTAATCGGGCGGGGGTCGGGGGGGGGGGGGGGGGGGGGGGGGGGGGGGTGTACTCGATAGGAGAGATGTACTCGATCTCATGCATGGCCGTAGTCGTATGGCCATAGACCCTCGCATCCCTACAATGCCGGGACGGAGCATGTCGGGTTTTCGCCGACCAGGCAGACATTGCTTGCACCAAGCGCGAAGCGCCGTGAGGTGTCCGGCGAGTCGCATGAAGGGTGAGCTGCATCCTACTAAAAGAACCGCTTGTGAGGCGGACTTGCATATGGATGACAGCTTCAATGAGTTAGTTTAATTTCCGGTGTAGCCACTTCCAGAGACAGCAATGGGAGTACTATGTAACTGCCTCGTGGGTGCCTTACCTTGAACAGTACGTGATACGATCAATTCCCTTGTGCAGAGTAAAGGTTCTTTACCTCGCACAAATGATCTAACTCGACGACCAGCTGTGGGGGGGGGGGGGGGGGTACGCATTGCTATGAATGGCCGTAGTCTTATGACGATAAACCCTCGCATTCCTACTATTATATACCGGGATGGAGAACATACGACGCAAAGAGGAAAGCAACCAGTTCGGGGAACACCACAACAACGCTACTAGTACGGGGGGGCATAGTAAATAGGACCCAATATTGTGAGTAAAAAAAAGGGAAATATATACGTTTTTGTCTGTACGGTAGGTTCTATTTACTATGGTCCCCCGCAATAACGCCACCCAGCAGCAATTTTATCCTAACGTCGACCTGGAGAAATGAAGGAGGGGGAGAAGGAGGGGGGGGGGGGGAAGGTACGGGGGGGGGGGGGGGGGCTAGGGGGGGGGGGGGTGTACTCGATAGGAGAGATGTACTCGATCTCATGCATGGCCGTAGTCGGGCACCAACAAAAAAATCTATCAACAATAGAAAGGAGGACTTAAAAAAAAACGGCATCGATCGCCGATCGACCTTGTTCCATCCATCATGTGAAAAACGCTATTAATATTAATAGGGGACAAACAAAATCAATCCCAGCATTTGAAATGTAACGAAGGAAAAAAGTCCGCCGGCGCCGCCATACCCTGTGAGAAAAAGCGTGAGGGGGGGAGCGAGGGCGGGGGCGGGGGGGGGGGTACTCGATATCATGCATGGCCGGGGGGCGGTGGAGGGAGGGGGGGGGGGGGGGGGAGGAAGCGAGGACAGCCAAAGTGAGGGCTATCCTTGTCAACTCTTGGAACGAACTAATATATTACTAATAAAAGCATACTGCCGTATCTCGTGCCATGCTCGTCCACGACACGAGATACAGCAGCAGCAGTAGTATAGTAAGCAGGCGTGGTCATGAAGGCTTAATAATATGGGGAAATATCAGTGTGAGTCAGATGAGAGTTGGACGCGCAGGGCACCCGAGAAGTTGAGGGCTGCTGGTAATGTAGGCCACCACTGGCGGCGTGTGTGAGTGTCAGCCACTACTGCCACTACTCTTATCATCAATTTCCGTTGCTCGCTCGTGGTATGGGCGTCGTCAATGACTTTCGTTTGGGGGCGGGGCGTAGAGGTTATAGCAGCAGCTGTTCGTTTATAAAGGATAAAGCACTGAGCTACTCAGTCAGCGCTGACTAGGGGCTTGATCAACCCGGAAGATGCTATCGGCGGGGGGCCGTATCGAGCCCCAAGGTACTTCCATTGTTCGAAATATAAAGGATAAACCACTAAGCTACTCAGTCAGCGTCTATCCTTTATATTTCGAACAAAAGAAGTCCGGGGTTCGAGTCCCGCCAGACGTCGTATTTCCGCTTTTTTTTTCTGCCGTGGGTAGAAAAAGGGAAATCGAGAGAGTGAACCACTTTGTTTAAAGAACTCACGACTAGGGAGGGGGACAACAGGAAGGAAAAACCAGGCGCTGATTAGGGGCTTGATCAACCCCGGAAGATGCTATCGGCGGGAGGCCATATCGAGCCCAAAGGTACTGACAGCAGCTTCCTTTATATTTCGAACAGCAGCAGCAGTGCGAGCGGCGGCGGCGCAGCAGCAGCAGCAGCAGCGCAATTAGTGCCTGTGGTATTTATTTCGTGCTTCGTTTTTTTTTTTAGTGGCGACAGAAAACGTCCACGGATAGTGATGTGTGGACTCTAAATACTGAAGGGAAGAAAACAAAAAAAAACGAAACGGGCAATTACTGCTGTATTGAGACCACATACTTACCAGGTACCAAGAATACCAATGGCGTTCTTTCGTAAAACATCCCGTTTGGGGGACTAGACATCGAAATTATTTTTGCCAAACGGGACTGCAGTGTACACAAAGCAGCATTGCCTTTCGCACCCTTGCTGTCTTCTCTGTCCGTACCATCTACCTCTACTACCTGGTACTGTTATCCGTGCTGTGCTGCGGTGAGTGAGAGCCGTTCCTTGAATATTTTGCTGACAAGAGTGACTGTTTTCCCAACACTTTTTTTGTTTGTTAAAAAACTTGATACATGGCTGAGTGAGGTGAGTTGACTGGTTTGCCAACACCCTTTTACAGATGTTTTCCAAAAACGCGCTAGTAGTACAGGACCTTAGGTGTTAGTATACAATGAACGACGCAGGTCGGAATGCGTTCTTCGTACGAGTACTACCGTCAACGCAGATCGTGACGCATGACAAGACGAAAGTCCCATCTAAAATACCAAGAGGCACTTTTTCTACATTATTATTCAGCGACATGTACTCGTATTATTACGGGGGTACATAGTTTATAGGACATATGGTATACATAAAAACCTATATATTTGCCTATTTTTATTAACAAAATTTGGTCCCGTTAACTATGGACCCCCGTAAATAGGACATTTTGTGATGTGTGTACGTATATGTATACCCCGGCATGTACGTGTGAACCAAGTGACAAAAAAATGTACAGCAAACTGAACAATAAAAAAAATACAACAAAAAGCAAGAGTTCCGAACAGCAAAGAAAAGTTATCAGCAGGTTTAATCCAAGGAACTCAAACGTGTGACCCTGCAGGCTCGTAAAATGGAAACCCATCAGGACAAAAAGACGCAAAAAAAAAAAAAAGCAGTCCAAAATAAGCACGGGATGCTGTCACGCGACTTGTGCTTACTACGCTCAAAACATCCTTGGAAAAATAATCGGGAAGTCATAATATGCCCTCGCTCAAACCTTTCGGCGAGCAGCGTGCAGGCAGCCAGCGTTCCATCGCGCGCCAAAAAAGGCCACAATTAAGAAATCTTCCAAGCAAATGTGAAGGCAGTTGTTTCAAGTTCCAGGAATTGATTATTAATAGTGGTCGTTAAACCCGTCCGATGAAGCAGCCCCCCCCCCGCCCCGACCGACACCTCGACCCAAAAAAATACCAGGGTCAAGTCATGTCAGCGAACGCGCTCACCTATTTTGCTGTGGCAATAAGCCGACCGCAAAAACGAGCAAAAACCAACGACGTCAAAAGAAGTGTAAAAGTCCAAAAAACCAACCAGACAAATCAAAGCTAGCTCCCGACTACTTCTGTAACTACAAATCCAAGGAAACCAAATTTTGTATGACCACGGCTCTCCTGAAAATCGGCGCTTCCGCCCGCCCCCCGATATCAAAAATGAGTCCGCTTCGTGAAAATGCGTTTTATTTATATCGTTGCCGGAAGGACGGTAGCTATGCTGCGAAAGGCAAAACACGCCCCCACCCCCCACAAAGCAAAAAAACAACCACGCGTGCGCACACGTGCAAGGTTTTAAGTTTTAGTTGAAGTTGTACGAGGCGCCGAGGAGGTCGTTGATGACGTAGGGCTTGTTGTTGAGCTCCTCGTGTACCATGAGGGCGAGGATGCCCATCTGCGCGGCGCGGCCGTTGTTGAGCTCGATCGCGCGCTTGGACTCCTGGGTCTCCTCGGACATGGCATCCCACGACGAAGCGAAGGGGTTGCCGCCGAGCGTGAAGTCTCCGGGGAAGGAGCCCTCCACGTTCTTCATCACCGCCAGCTCAAGGAAGCCGATGAACCCGAAGATCTGGGCGAGGCCCGCCGGGGGGATCTTGGACAGAGCCGCCACGCCGTTGGGCATGTCCGCGAACGAGAGGTTGGCGGAGTTGGAGAGCATGCCGGGCAGGCGGGCGTTCTGCTGGGTGAGGTGGCCAGCGATCGCGAGCATCGCAATGCGGCCGTGCTTCACCTCCACGTACCGGAGGCGCTCGAAGCGCTCCTGGTCGGCGTCGGCCAAGAGGCCGAGCGGGTCCCAGAAGCCGAGGGGTGCCTGTGCGCCGATCTCGGACTCGAAGGACATCTTCATCGCGGAAGAGGACTTGGCCGAGGTGGTCAGGGCGGCACCGTTGAAGGCGCTGGAAAGTGGGACGATAGAGCGGGGGGGGGAGGCAGTAGGGAGAGAGAATCGTCGTTTAGCATGAGTTTGGAGGGTCATTTTGCGAACACGGATGATCTGCGTTGGGTGGCAAATGCTGCGCGGCCATATAATTTCGGCCCGACATCAAGTTATCATCGAACAATCAGTATTAATAGGAAGTGTCGATGTACACGCGTACTCTCACGTAGTGGAACTCCTCAACTAATGCGATTGAACCAGGGCGGCATCAAGACTATCCAATAATCCAGTCGTTATAACCAGAAAAAATGACTCGTACATCGCAAGTATGAAATCTGGCAGGTACCTGCTAGTATGCTAAGCTTGCATCGCGTGCTTGGGAGACAGCGTGAAGCGGGGGAGGTGCAATAGTACAGCTGTAGGGCTGTAGGTTGAATGGTATCATGAGGCTATGGACTTTGTCCAACACTTACGTACGTACGTGTAGGTTTCCGTAGCAATGGGCAGAACGTACAAAAAAGTGTATTGAGCACCACACGGCCATACGCTACGTACGACATGTAAGGACCGCGTTGTCTTCATATTAATGTGCAAACGTTCCTTGTATTTTCCGCCCAGAGCAGCGTTACTACAGAGAGCAGGCATGAATGTGCGCGAGCCCTCCAAGCCACACATCGCGTACGTACCAGAGGAAGACAACATGCACGTACTCGAAAGCGCTAGTGGAAAACGAAAATAAGAGCATCGTGTCTTACCAATAGCCTAGCACCGAACGAAGTGCATCAAATATCCCGGCAGGGGTGGGGCGAAGCACGAGTAATCATACAAAATAGTCGCAACCAAGAAGCCATGTCAGAAAACCGTGCCAAAATCTATATGCAGTGCATCGAACTTCACGAAAGCACGTTCATGATACAATAATTGCATGCACACATGGCGGAACGCGTCGAGTATTCGACAAACAGACGAGCGCCGAGACTGCGGGGTGGGGGTGGTGAGGCGGATGGCAGTACAGCAGCAGTACCGGTACGAGTACTAACTCTGAATCGGGTTGAATTGGGGAGTAGGCTGAATTCCTCCGAGGGTTGGTTTTCACGAACGAAGGGAGCACCTCCCGTCTTCACACAAAGTACACGCAACCAAACCGTCTACACCGTCGACGGGCGCGGCAGGAGGAGAAAAGAGCGAGCTCTCAACACGCGTGCGCGAGACACGTTGAACACGACTTTCATACACCGGACTCGGCATCAAGCAATGCAGCGCGAGGCGACAGCAGCGCGACGGGTCATACCATTTGAATGCTCGCCACTTTGCTCGACATGAACGCAAAAGCTACACCGGCAACTAAAGCCCACAAAGCAAATCACAAAAAAACATGACCGCGGGAGAAAAAAGCGACGCCCTCGCGGGACAGGCAGCGATTGACAGCTGGCTCACCTGGGGGCCACGAAGGCCTGGGCGCCGGCGGCGCAAGCAACAGCCATGCAAGCAGACTTCATCTTGTTGGGTTTGAAGTTGAGGAGAAGAGAAAAGTTTTGGCTGTGCTGTCAAAACTGGTTGTGGCAGAATGGGGGCGGGGTGGGAGGCTGGCTCGCGTCTCGTGCGTGTGCCCGGGTTTTTGGGGTGGAGTTGACGCGATCTTGCGAAATCCTCGGCCAATCAAAACTTCGGGACTGTTCAAAATGCGGTCTAATCAAAACCGTTTGAAATGATGACGTGTTTCGTTCCCGGTGATTTCATTTTACATTTTTACGTACCGTGCTCCACTACTTCTATATAGTATACTACCGTCTTACCGTCTTGCGTATCGCCTTCGTGCTCTGGCCGTGCTTGCCCGGAACGAACGTGAAGTGTAGCTTTCGGGAGAACGCAAGGGTGCAGGTTCAATCCCCAAGAGCGATGTCGCCATGCTCAATTGGTGCATCAATTCCGTTTTTTGTTTATTCGTTCGTAATGTTTTTTGTATGGTTTTATGGTTTTGCACAAGCAAGTGGTTGATGGAGTTGGTTGTGTCCAAGCAGAATCTGATAAAATGTGTCGATATTCGCACGGACAGAGCTCGCGGTTCTACTTATTCGTTGTGGTTTTTCTGCAAGTGGTTGATGGAGTTGGTTGGGTCGAGGAGGTAAAATGCGTCCATACTCGCGCGGACGGAGCGCGTCGTGTGAGCGCTGCTTGGCCGACGCTGTCGTGGAAAGCCTGGGTCATGGGCGGCGAATAAAACCGGATTCGGCACCGAGGGTTGCATGTACATACGATGCACGAGGAAGGAGTCAACCGTAGACGAGCGAGGCCGGGTGTGCTTGGTTGAGATCGAACATTGTCTTGACTTGTTGTTTGTGTTGTTCTCGTAAAGAAAGGAGGAACAGAGGCGGGCGTGTAACTGGTACGATGTGTGTGTTCTTCTACCCGTCCGGCGACATCCAGCACAGCAACCACAGCAGTGTCCGTGCCGATTCTTCAATCCTACAGATAGATACAAGTTGTGGTCACAAACAAGACTATCACGCCACAGAGATACGACATTGTTAAATACCTGGTATAAGTAAGCACACAGGCAGTAGACAACGCAATGCCATGTCATCACCTAACATGACAGGCACGACATGCATATTCTATGAAAGATAGAAAACAAAAGAAAACAAAGATTTCCATATCGAAGACCATGGCCATATCGAGATAATCGCATCCCAATGTGCACGATGGCGAGATCCCGCACCAGTCTTGATTCCGCATGGACCGCCCCAGTCACTCCATGATGCAGTCGATGCCTTGTTCCTAACCGGAGCCGCCTCCGACTTCCCATTTCCTGGACCTGCTCCGTGCCCCCCTGCGACGAGAGCTGCGCCCGGCACATCAGAACATACACATGGTCGATTCTTCCTTGGAGTGCGGACAACGCCCCAGATCGCGTTTTCTTCGCGTCTGCACGTGTAGACATCTACGAGGACGCCGGAGAGCCGCCAGCACCGTCACCCATTTTGATGATAGGCGTTGAGTACTGCCTCGTAGCTGTCATCTACTCCCTTCCGAACCATTTCGTGACCCAGTTGCGTTCGAGAGGGCGGTGGTTGAAGTACGATTGCATACTCGGGGGGAGTACCACGTCTTGCGACGATTTCGACTATGACTGGTATCATGGTTTCCAGCATATGTATGTCTACCTTCGAAAGTCTATGACCTTGCCTGTTCCCCAGGCACAAACGACACCATACCGTAGTGCTAGCTACCATGAGCGCGCAAGCCAAGAACGCGCGGAGATAATCGAGGCGACTAGACAAGGACCCATCATGCCTCCGCCTTACCGAAGTCCTGGCCACTACGACGTGGGGAGCGCAGCTGTGCCTTGCCGACTCGACTCCGACGTACCGCCGCCTTGAGCGTCTCCCGTGTTCTTCACATGTATGTTGAAACATTTTGATTTTTGATGTGATATTGCTTCTCGATTAGGACTACCTGCCTTCTTGTTTCCCTCTTTTTGCTAGAACTCATTTTGTGGAAATGTTGCACGGCGCGTCCAGCCTTTCGAGTTCTGCGCGGCTACATTTATATTAACTGTTCGGTCGACAGAGTGTTGTTTACGGGGTGCGTGTACGTGACGATCATCGGCGAAAAGTCTACTTGTATGCCTTTTGTCATCTTTGACTTCACGGCAGCGTTTTATTTGGTGTGGGTGTGTTCGCGACACGTCGAGGTCATCGCAAAATCTGCGCGATGCTCGACTGTGACGTTTTGTTTATGTGTTTGCTTCGAAATAGCGGCAACAGCAGCGTCTGCAAACAAGTAATATTCTACGTGGCAAATATCGACGTCGCGAGAGAATTGTCAGACCGCCGGCCAACCTTTTGTTTTATGGTAAAATCCTAGGGAACATCGGAGCAACCCTTGCCCTGCCCTACAATGAAAGATAGAAAACAAAAGAAAACAAAAAGAAAACAAATCGACAAGAGAAAAAGGAAAAGAAAAAAAGAAAAGAAAAAAACGATGGGGGGGTATTTGTTACGCAGATATCGCACGACAAAAAGATAAATGAAACCGTTGGATAGGGTATGGTCACATATCCGGTACCAGGTAAATCAGTCATCGTTATCCAGAAAGCAGAGTAGACGATGTAATGCCATGTTGATCGTACTGGATTCGACAGGCGCCAGATACACAATACGCTATATATATGAAAGAGAGAAAAATCGAGCCCTGAGATGTTCATCCTATTATTTTATAAATTTTAATAGACCGCAAGGCAAGCGGCGAGCAGACTATACAGATCTTACACTATATAGTATCTTAGCAGCAAAATTCTCTGCACCGAAAGTGTACTCCGTGGTGAATTTTGGAACTTTGCTTGCGCCATCATCCCTTGTTGATCATCGTTCGCCCCTCTGTATACTTGTTCACGTAATCAGTACTACTATACTGCTGTACTGTATTAGTAGTTCACACCTCGGACAGATCATATGATCTATCGACAATAATAGTAGATCATCGGTCACCTACTTTAATATCTAGATTTTTTCCAGAGGCAGATCTATTCCCGATCGTTTATAGTCTAGCTCCATCATGTTGCCGGGTGGGCCCCTTATAATCTGCATTACCTACGTAGAACGCGTTTCCAGGGTTGGATCATCTGTAGCACTGTAGTACTACTATATCCTTCACACCAACTTCTCACAATGACAGGTAAGGAACTAGATGACATATCTGTAGATAGACAGATCACCATCTATCTGTGCGAGGTGTGTACTGGTCCTATTTTCACCGTAGCGATAGCTCTAACGGCTGTACATACACTATTAGTGTGAGGCAGCCCGACATCGAGGAGGCACAACAAAGCCCTCTGGCTTCGTGCCTAAACTATAGAGCCTCCGCAAAAGCGGGCTCGCTCAATTTCCCTTTTTTCTCTACAGCGGTATGGGAGTAAAGAGAGGCAACCCCCCCCCCCCCCCCCCCCCCCCTGTGTCGTTTACTTTCGAAACATCATTGTACATGTTCAATAATAGCACCGCTCAGTGGCGCGGAAAACGCGCACCGTCCACACGACGTACACATGCCCGCAGGGAAAAAAACATGTGGGTGTATTCTCGCAGACACCGATCGATTTCATCCCGGCATGAGCAACAACACACGTGAACTCGTTTTTTTTTTCAATGTCTCGATCGGATTCTTCTTTATTAGAAAGGGACACACCACTAATGTGTTTCGTAACATGCACAAGGATCATTTGTACATTGATATGTAATCCGAGCGGTGTTATACTTTGGGACAGGGTGGCATGCCTGGGTAGAGACGCAGTGATAGATTCGGCGCGCGCCTCCGCCGAACGACGACGCGCTGCTCTTGTCCGCGGCTTCAGTGCCTAAGGCAAGCTACGATAGGGGTACAAGTAGTATAGTGCTGGTTGAATAGTGCCGGTTGCCCGCTACAGTGCCTGTGGAATCGCTTGGCTGAGGCTCGCCACCATAGATAGGGGTACAAGTACTGTAGTAGTGCCGGTTTAATAATACCGGGCGCCCGCTATTATACAGCGCTTGTGGAATCGCTTGGCTGTGAGGCACGCCACCATGGGGATACAAAAAGTAGTATTAATAGTAGTCGCTCTAAAGTGCCGGACGCCCGCTACAAGTGTCCTGTGGGAATCGCTTGGCACAGAAGGGATTCACAGCGTGGTAGTTCGTGGAGTAGTGCCGGGATTGGCGCTATTGTGTCGGTACTTTTGTTGGCTGGCGCATACCGGCGATATAGCGCATACCGGCACTACAGAAGGACCACTGCCGAAGTACTTTGAGCTAAATGTTTAATGGAATGAGGACCTAATCGGCCGAGGAGTGCCCAATATCGTCGGATTGCAGTCAGCGTTTTACAATAGTGTTCGTGATACGCCTAATAGGCCACCGTCGCGACGACCAACATCTCCGGCACCGCCACAAAAGCTGTTTTGTCCGGTGCCACTAGTAACAGCAGCCACTGATGTCCCGGATACCGCCGCTGCCGCTGCATGAGGCACCATACTTGCTCGGGCCGCCTGCAGGGAGCCCGGATGTCGCCGCCCGCGCCGGTGCTCTCCCGTCTGACCTCGCCGAAAGACGACATAGGGCGGGCGCCGCGGAATAGGGATCGTCTGGAGGGTGGGGCGGGAGGGCAAGAAGGGAGGAGCGCGTGCTTCTTGTGCGGTCGAAGGGTGGCACCTACTAATAATCGTTACGCAGCCCCTCTCGGGCCTTCAGAGGGGGGGATAAAACTGTCGCTATAAAAAAGTGACGGCTTCAGCGACGACCACTGCGTAATTGTGGGGAATGCTATACATCAGTGTCCAGGTTACAAAGGAAGGAGTCGCACGGCACGGGAGCAGCACGATGCTATACACGTACTTCTGGGCCCTCGAAAGTTAACCAATCATTGTTTCGATCGCTCTTTCGGTATCCCACCGGGGTTGCTAAAATCGGTATACCTGGTATTATTGTTCATGTATCTGGACGGGTATCTGTGAATTAAGCTAAAAAAAAAAGGGGGTCCCTAGTTATCAGGACCTATGGTTTACATAAAAACCTGTATATATTCAACTATTTTTACTAACAACATTTGGTCCTATTAACTACAGTATGGTCCCCCGAAATAGTAATACATCGGTTTATCCATGGGTGAGGTGTTAATCTCCTTCGAGTGAGGACCGTCAGAAGAAAAATAGGGAGGCCAACAATTTCGTAGCGTGCGTCCTCTGCCAATTTGGGACCCCCTTTTTGTTGTCCTTCATTGCCTGGCCGTCAGCATCATATTGCGCCGGCCACGAAATTCACCAAACCAATCGAAACGCGCTTTGACTGCAGCAAAAACGTCAGCTAAAACTATTTCACAAGTCGGGCAGACAAATCACGATCTACAGAGAGATAATCTACACATATATATGTATGTATATCCTCTACAGATAGATCATCTACTGTAGATCCTCACCCGCCGTTAAGATATGGTGTGCAGGATGTGTATATCTGTATAGCACAGATCAAACCCAGGAAACATGTCCTAGGCCATGCAGGCTATACGGCTCCCACCCGGCAACATGAGCTATCTAGATAATACAGATAATACAGATCAGGAATGTATCTGCCCACGGAAATATCTGCCATGTAGGTCATGAAGTGGGGATAGATGATATGTACATGATCTGTCCGAGGTGTACCAGTATTTCCAAGAAAAATATCCCCAAAACGCGAATGCAGTTCCAAAAGGAGAAAATGTAAGTCATTTCGTCGGACGCAAATATTGCAGACACGAACAGATATATGTGCGCAAGGATATACCGGTATCTGCAAAGATGAGTTTCAACGAACGAAACCTTCGATCTCATCAGAGCTGATGTTTCACTTCTTCTTCTTCTTCATGCATACCTCCTCCACACGGAGCAGTACCTAAAACCAACAATGCGACGCTGACTGCGCAAGTCTGACTGCGCTCGAGTTGAAGCACCAGTCCTGGCCGTCAGGAATACCGATACCATAAGTTATCCTACGTACCAGGCACCAGGTACCAGGTAAAGTTCAAACGGACGAAAACACTCTCCCGGTTGCGTTATCTGTCTGAATCTGCCCCGTACCACGCTGCACACGATCCGTCGAGAGCGGTTCACATTATTTCAAGTGTAACAGCAGTCCGTTGACCCTCATCGCCTGGTACACCCAACCCTGCCGTGAATATCGTGTGAAGGGCGCGGAAACATACCTACATGGTTCCACCAGGGAATGCATATACACCAAGCTTGCAAATATGAGTTCGAGGGGGAATTTTTCGATCTAACAAGCATAAGCTTTGGCTTCTTAATTTATTATATCATCAATTAAGTGATGGATATGGATATCGGACGAAGACCGAGTTCGATGCGATACCGATAAACCGAAAACCGAATCGATGCGATACGGCAACCGAATCGATACGATACGGCAATGATCAACGAAAATTCAAATCGATACGATATCGATAAACACAAAAAAATACCGTACGGCACGATACGATACGATACGACACGATATCGATAAACGAAAAAAAAAATACCATACGGACGAACGAAAAAAAATCGATGCGATACGATACCGACATTCACGAAAAACCAAATCGATATGTACGATTTCGATATTCGGTGCTACATGACAAAAAAGATCGTTTGGTACAAGCAAAACAAAAGAGACAGGGATGCCGCCTGGGGTTGGAGGGCAACACGCGTTCTATGTACTAGAATACGATACATAGAAACTTCTATATCCGATATTCTATGTAGTTCGAAGTATTTTCGATAAAATCGAAGCTTTCTAAGCGATATCCAACACCATTATGCATGTAAATCGTATGATATGTGCCACTGATACAGTCAAGGACTTGCTCGAGGCCCCAAGCGAGAATCGCGCACGCACTTACGCAACAGAGCGGACAAGGGCAGCAATAGCTCCGGGACAACAGCAAAAACGGACGGACCAACGAGAAGCATGCGAAGCCCTCGATCCGTCGAAGCCTTACGCAACCCACGAGTCCATCCAATTTTTCGATGTTCAAAGTTTCCAAATGTAGGCAAAAATACCCATACGGCATACCAGGCACGACATACATGACGGTGTCAGGTACTGGCCAGCAACCCCCCGCCCCCGAGCCAAACCCAACGCCGGGGCACACAAGGTCAATAATAAGGCAGATGCCCTCGGAGGCAGATATGCTGCTGTGTTCGCGACCGCTATCGCTTGAAAAAAAAAAAAAACTGTTTGTTTCGTTGTTTTTCTCTTATTTTTTTTTTTTTTTTTTCCCGCCGCACACGTAACAAGGGAGGAGGGGGAGATGATACACGTCGAAACAGGGGCAATGATATTGATGCCGTCGGGAAAGTAGTACCCGCCAATACTTCAATGTGGGGGCGGGCGGAAGAAAGGGGAGGGGGGAGGGCTGGCTCTACCGCAGGCCGACGCTTTCATGCTAAGGACGCTGCATGAAAACGCGAGCCGCTACTGCCTCCCCCCCCCCCCGCTCTCTCTCTCTCTCTCTCATTAGCTTTCTCCCTCTCCCCCCCCCCCCTCCCCTTCTATTTATCTCTCTCACTATTTATCTACCCCCGCCACCCATTCTCTCTCTCTCCTCTTCTGTTTCTTCTTCCCCACTCTCTGTCATTCTCTATATCTTCCTTCGCCTCGAACCGTCCATCTCGCGCCCGCCTGCAACCAAAGCGCTAGCACAGCACAACACAACAGCTACAGTAACAAGCTGGGTCACCGTTGCACCACGCCCTATTGCCCTTCTCCCAACCAACCTCCACCCTTCACCATTGCTCTGTCTCGAGCCGTCTCGAAAAGGTGCGTGGTCAATGGTAAAATGACTTAGGCAAGCAATAAAAAGAGGTACGCCCTCCGCCCCCCCCCCCTCACCAAAGCCCAAACAGGCCCTTCTTGCCCTCGGCCTTAAGTTGGCTCTTCAGCTTGGACTCGTCCTCTGCCTTTTTCCGCGCCGCGTCTCTTCCTGGCCGTTTATTCCCCTTTATCTTGCTGCCCCCAGGCTTCTTTTTGGCGTCGGCGGCGGTACCCTTGCTGCCCCCCCCCCCCCCGGGGACTTTGACGCGTTCCACTGGAGAGGGTCGGTCGGAAAGATGGAAGAGCTGAGCTCCTTCTTGTAACCGCCCTGAATTGTTGCCAGTTCGTGAGGTTTCGGTTGTCATCGCCGTCGTGGTCGCCGTGCCGGGGGGGGCGGGGGGGGGGAGGGAGGGAGGTAGGGAGGGAGGGAGGGAGGGAGGGAGGGAGGGAGGGAGGCGAAACATGTAATGTTAATAGTACTATTGCTGTAATGATAACCAAACGTGTTCATGGACATGTAGGGATGTGTAGTTTTAGGGCGTATCGAGGGTTCTGAATGGCATAGCCGCCCGAAATACTGTTATACTCCAAGTATCTCGAATGCGAGTACTGCTATACTACCGCTACTACTACCCCAATACCAGTACTACTGCTACTACTACTACGAGCAACGCGCTGGCTACGGCCACGGCTACGGCTACTACTACTACTACTACTACTACTACTGCTACTACTACTACTACTACTACTACTACTACTACTACTACTACTACTACTACTACTACTGCTATTACTACTACGGCTGCGGCTACGGCTTCGACTACGGCTATGGCTATGGCTGCGGCTACCGCTACTACTACTACTACTACTACTACTACTATAAGTTACATACTGTACTGCTACAGATACTACTACTTCCTGACAACACTGCTTCCCACCGTTCCGACACAGATAGCTGTACAACTTTCTCCAGTGATTTTTCTCACCGCTGCATAAGCCTTGTCCGTCTCAGACCACTGCTTCTTTGTGATCTTCTTGCCCTCCTTCGACCTCAGCTGCTTCTTCGCGAGGTCGGAGTCGTCCCAAGCCCCCCCCCCTCCCCGCTGCATGTACGGCGTCTTCTCCTGAGGAATCTCGCCGCTTTTAACCTGCCGTTGCGTGTTGCGTGTCACACCACGTTGGGTGTTACATCATGCACGACCATTAGGACGCTCGCCCCCAATTCCGACAGGAATGCATACCTTGGGTACATGGGGAAAGCAAGGTATACCATGGGTACATGGGAGATGGAACTACGTTTACCCGTCAAACCTGGCGAGGGGTCTAAGAATGCTGGTGCCATATAATCGTTACCGAAACCAACCCGGGGTTCCAGGAGGTAGGATTTGTAGACATTCACATTTTCGTACGATTGCCTGAAGTACTGGCAGCCACTGCTGTATGCTACTCGTCACTACTGCTGTACGTACCTCTGTTTTTTTCTAAATTCAGATAAGCTTCCTGGCTCGGGGTCGCGAAGGAGGTTTCGTTTGCATGGAGGACAGGCTCCAAGAGACCCCCCCCCCCCCCCCCCCCCCTCCCTTCCCGCCGTAGAATATAACTTGTTTTCGTTAGTACTGTATATTCATAGTTACCGTGGTACCTCTGGTTTTTCATATCATAACCCGCAGAGCTGCAGCAGTCGTACTGACTACTGACTACTGATGCACACATGATCAATTCACGGCACTAAGGTGATACCGGCACAGGGTGCGAGGTACGTGGTCAGGTACTGGTATATACAGCTAATACCCATTACGTGGGAACACAGTGATCACATAGGAGGATCTACATGGTTTGTGGGTCCATGGTGGGGTTCTGATCACTGCAGTAATGTACCCATTCGTAGATACAGGAGCGGAATGTAGCCCGGCAACGCGCACGAGTTTTCCACAACTACTGATAGATGTACACTGCTGTTCTTTGTGGCTTTAATATCCTGCAGTCACCTTCATCACACGCGGTATCGCGATTCATATCTCCGTTGGGGTCACCTTAGCCTAACGTTCCCCAAATTCCAGGGGCCAAGCAAAAATGTACCCCTGGGGGCGTTTACTGCGCTACATATCCGTGCAAAAAAACTAAGGCTGACTCTAATCCCAAGTGTTTGGTCTCCTCAACGGGAGTGCAGTCCTGAAAAAAGCAAAGGTGGTTAACTTAGCCCCTTTTAGCACCGCAGTCCCGTTTTGAGGACAAACTACTCAGAATTAGACTGAATTTGTCTCCAAAACAGGACTGCGGTCCCAAAACCCCGGGGGCACTTTTATATTTCATCACCTCCCTTAGGTAGGGATCTGATAGCTGGCACTTGGTAAGGAGGCTCGAACTGCTACAAGCATGTACAGTACCTGGTACCCTCGACGAGGTACGTTCTCTCTGCACACCCTTGCAGCAGTAAAGCAGTCGGAAGCACCAGAGGGTAGGCTCGTACGTAGGCTATTTATTGGACTAGGAGTACGAGGGTGCTACTCGCACTGTACCTGGACCAAGTCTACTCCGGGCCCTGTGCCGCACGGCTATAGACGTACCAGCACCTGTCCTTACTCTGAGTTCATCTAAAGGATACCTGGTATCAGGTACCTACTGGCGAACGTCACCAGCACGATCGCCTGCCATGAAGCAAAAACGGTCAGTTTATAAAAAACTAAGAAAGCACGTCAGCTGTGAGTTCAACCGATCGGCAGATCGGTCGATACTCAACTTTGCAAGCTGCGTGAACCGCGCGCGTTTTCCATTATTTCCCTCGCGATTGAGTGCTGGCCAGAGACTCCCCTGGATGCCACCATGGTCGACGAGACGATAATACTTACAGCTGGTTCGATATCCAATTGATTTCGGCCAGTACCATTTCGCGCACTGAAACAGCAGATCGACACGTGAGGGCCGGGGTACACAAGACAGTCGAAAGTTGGTTTACAGCAGTTCACACGTGACATACACACCAAGACACCGGAAATTTTTTAATACTCCCTGTAAATGTTGCAGCAGGTCTTGACGTACAAGTACGTGTTTTTGGTGAATCTCACTATCGTTCATGTTCTCGGCCGCTTCTGTTTTTTTTTATAATTTTTTGAAATACGCAGCTTGCAAAGTTGAGTATCGACCGATCTGCCGATCGGTTGAACTCACAGCTGACGCGCTTTCTTAGTTTCTTATATAAAAAAAAAAAAAACGTCAGCTGTGAGTTCGACTGATTAAATAGTTGATACTCAACTTTGCAAGCTGCGTAATACGCCTCGTCTATATTCCATTTTTACCTAATTTTACAATTATTGTGATAAACCGAACGCGCGTATTCTATATGTGATTAAACGTGTACCGGTAAAGCATCGCATTTGGTCTTCAGAAGTACCGATATTATAGCGTTGTTGACAGGCCAACCAAAACTGTTGTTGTTATCGCGGCCAAGAGACGCCCGAAGGCACGCGCGGAGGAGTCCGCTTCTAGGCGACTACGGCCACACCTTCACTGACTACGACGGTCCAATTTCATCATACGTACCTTCTTCGGGTTGACCGGAAAGAGATGGCCTGACCCAGCCTCTTGCCACGCCTGCAGACTCCGGCTCTTGAATCCCTTGACCCCTACGTACCCTAGGTCGAGCTTTTTTTTCTTGTCGGCCTCCTTGGCCTGCATCTTCTTCCACTGCTCAGGGGTCAACCCATCCGGAACGTACTTCATTTGTAGGGCGCCCCCCCATGCTGGTGCGTCCGGCTCCCCGGTGGAGGGGTGCTATAGCCGGCAGAGCAGTAGGCGAGAAGAAGGACTCGACCGAGGTTACTGCAAGAGCGACGAAGGCGACAGCGAGCTCCACGACCATTGGCACCGTGTAGCCCATGTTTTGCGTGCTTTAGGGTGTGCGGATATCTGTATCTCTACGAAGATGGGTGCGACATACGGTATTCACTGCTGCTGCTGCTGCTGCTGCTGCTGCTGCTTCTGTTCGACGAGCCACGAGCCGAGTGAGAGGGTGATGCGGGGAAGAATGGCTAAAAGTAGGTTTGTTTTCAAATCCAGACTCAAGCGCTGGCTCTATCATCAGATATATCATGATCAATCAGAACAACCACAGATATCATCCTTTCCAATTTCGGGGATTCGTTTTCTGTGAGTGAGGCAGCAGGAGGAGAGCCCCTCGAAGAGGCGGAGAGAGGGGCAACTGCCACGGCGCACGCTTGCGGCGGAGGGCGCGGAGCGGGGGGGTGAGGGGGGGGGGGACGGGAGACAAGGGCGGCGGCGTAACTGCTGTTTGGTTTTGGTGCGTGTATCTGACCTTCAACTTCGATCAAGAAAATGTCATCATCGCTCGATATAAATTTATACTAAGATGTAAATCGGTATGATTCTTGGGCACAGCACGGGAGGGGTACATGGCACGCTCGCCACATGCTACGTGTCTCTTGCCGACCGAGCGCGTTCGGCATCTGGAGACGGCGACGTTTGATGCACGAAAAACCAACACGAAGTTCTCACTTGAATTTGAAAACCTGCTGAAACCGTCGCCATTAAAAACGCGAAACCCCGAAGTTGAAACCAAGAAAAACGAAGAAACTTTATATTTTACAGTCCCGAGCACGCCTATTGGCCAGGCACATGTACACGTCCCGAATGTAACCTCAGGATCTGGGCTCAATCAAGCCCGAACTGCTCCATCATCATGCAATATGGGCACGCACACCACACACCCCCTCTCCCTTCACAATCCAACTCAACAACCCACCTCAACTTCCAATCCTTTTCACGTCCTACCCAACTCGAAGATGAAGTCCGCTATCATGGCTGTTGCTTCCGCCGCCGGCGCCCAGGCCTTCGTGGCCCCCAGGTGAGAGAGCGGAGCGACGTTCACTCGTGCGATCACGGCTGCTGCAGCCTTTCGCGTGATCATGTTTGACACCACAACAACAGCACCAACAGCAAGCAGTGATGTAACCTGTACTGCCCTTTTTTGGTAGGCATAGGTGTCATGAGTATAAGCGAGTATTCCCAAAGCTTTTGACATGCTCTCGTGCCTTGCTCCTTCTTCTCCCCTTTCTCGGCCGCGGCCACGCGGTTCATTCCCCCTCCGGCCCTTCCTATAAGAGGCCGTTTTCCCTTGCTGTTTCGTACTCGTAGTGGACGGGAGGTGCGCGGTGGGGAGGTGGATAAGACGTCGTGTTCTCAAGAGAGCTCACCCAACTCATTTGCCCGAGTTTTTCCTTTTTCTTCAGCCCGGACCTCGCCCGAACTTTCGATGCTCATGTTGACATGTACCTGCTTGGTATCAATGTGCCGGTACCAGGTAACGCTTTCCTCGTACTAGTAGAGTTAGTTGCTGCCTTTCACTGGTGTGCCAGCCATGGATCTGTCCTCGCCTCCAGTAGTTTTCAGCAGGGCAGGTCGCCTGTGTCCCGGTGTATAGTATGTGCGAGGGAGCATAAAATTCATTATACTCGATACCTGGTACATACCTGTTTTTGTCTGGTTTTGGCGCGAGATCAGAGCTGTTGGTGGTGCGCGTTCATGCGGTACATAAGAGCGGTAGAAGTACCGTGAGCTCTGACTCGCTCATTTGAAGAAAGTATAGTTGCCCGTCCCCCTGAGCAGTAGTAGCATTGCAGCATCAACTCCATTAGCCGCTTGCGGTGTTGGAGCGTTGTCTTGCCGCGAACGCATGCACGCACCAGCGGCTACGTGCGTACTTTCTTTGCTGCCGCGATTGCATGGCTTCTTGACGCTTGGCCTCCATGTAGTTCTTGAAAGCGATTCGCTCATTTGAATGAAATATGGCGCGTTCGTGTACGCGCGTATCGTGGAACTGCAGCAGCGGTTGTTGCCCTGCCTGGCTGCGTTACAGCAGCGTTGTGTATTGGTAGATATCTCCTCGTGAAACACCTAACCATGACCTGAAATGAGCGCCATGCTTTTGTTTTGCTTCCGTTAGTTAGAGCTGTCATTCTCAAGAGCGACTCGCTCATTTGACGAAAGCAATGGTCGCGTTCGTTACTCATTTGACGAATGTAATGGTTGCGTTCATTACGGCAGTATGATAGTATCATGAAACTGCAGCAAGCAACTATTAATACCTGGTACCAGGTATGATACTTCGATCAGGTACCGTATCAATATCTGCTGGCTGTGTTGCAGTGTTCTGGAAGATAAGATCTGCATGTGAACACGCAACCACCCACTTTCACAGCAGTAGCAATTATAAATGCATACTGGTACATTTTGTTAAGGGAGCAAACTACTTGGAATTAGTGTGGGATACTTTTTTGCAGTAGTCTTTCGTACATACCCCTCACTAATTCCAAGTACTTTCGTTTGTCCCGAAGACATCCGCGGTTCTGGAGGGATTGGTTGCTTGTCTGTCGCCCTTGGCTTCAGCAGCCGAGTACATCGCGTCTGTGCACGGCCGTTCTGCTCCTGGCGTGCGTTCTCTAGCGTTCTATTTGGCCGTGTAAAATGCATACGTAAAACAAAAAAGTGCGCAACGTACACAAACGGCAGGCAGAGGCTTCCTTTTTTTTGTTGTACTGATCATGGTAAGACTTACCAGGTATAGAATAGAACTACTTATAGATATCTCGATCTCTAAGCGTGCTCGGTTGGTACGTCCCTGGCCCCTCAAAGCTCCCACTTGGGAATCACCTCCTTTTATTACTTGCCGGACCTTTCCAGCGGGTCTTTGTTTTCTCCATTTCTCTTCGTACTTTCAGTCCTTCTTTCCTTTTTTCTTCTTTCGTTTCGTGTGCGTACGTGTACTCCGAGCACGGTTGCGCGGGCGAACCCGGCACCGTCGCGGGTGTCAGCGGATGCTGGCAGGTAGAGGGGGAGTTGCAAGGAGCACGGTCGCCGCTCTCGTGTCTAGGTGTGCCTCGAGACACGAGGGATGCATCAATAGGCTCTGTCTGGCCTCCATTTGTGATTTTTGATAGAGTACGTACGAGTATTTAAGGGTCGTTCGGGATTGTAAGATAATATTCAAGCGGTGCTTATTGTTGCGACCGGACTGAAAGTCACATGAGGGAGGTACGCAGGCTGAGCACCAACATTGTCGAGGTTGCGTCGAGGTCCACGGTGAGCACCAGGCTCCACGCGAGGCGGGCGACGGGGCTCACTGTGGAAGAGAGGGAGGAAAGCTTTACCCGGACTGAATCGATGGCGAGATGGTCGCAAGAGGGGCGGGCAGCGTACGAGGCTGAGAGAGAAGCTCTGCTCTTTGATTTCTTCTTTTTTTCATTTTTTCTTTTTGACTGGTGTAAGGTGTTCCAATCCGGTAGTAAATCATTATACGAAAGGGGATGAGGATTTTTTTTTTCAGAATTTTTCGGTTTAATTTTCACTCTTTTTGGTGTGTTGCTCTGCCGTGCTGTGCTTCATCTTTCGTGCATACGAGTACACAGAACATATCGAAAGAAGAAAATAAGTACCCTACCTGGGGTATGTACGTACGTACGACATGTGAGCGAGCGTAGCGGAAAACCGCCAGCGACGCGAAGCATGTGTGGCGTCCGAGCTGTTTTCTCCTGAAGCATGGCGGCGGGACTCTTGGCATTGTCAAGTCGCCAGTTTGAAACTGACTACAGGAGTCCATGAAAAAAACTAAATTGAATCATGGACCTCTGTCCGCTTCGCATAATTTGATGTACTTTTCCTTCCTGAGCGAGCGTAGCGGGCCCTCGGAGCGAAGCACATTGTACCATATTACCTTTACGATCGCGTGTATGGAAGTCATTTGGGCATAATAGTACTTGGGGTGATGGATGCTACAGGTATGTACTACAGTACCTGCCGGCATGTCTGGGTACTTGCGCGTTGCGCGTGCGTTTTCTTGTCGAGAGCGATCCAACCATCAACTGCGAAACGGATGGCCCACGCCTACCCTCTACCCGTCCTTTCACCAAACGACCCATCACGCGATACCACAACAACAGTAGTGCGTGTGTCATATGGAACCATTATTTTTGCCCGTCGACATCGTACGCCTGGTGCTGAATTGTATTCCCATGTCCATGCGCTCATTTTACCACCGTCTACCCCGCCCATCCCTTACGCTTTCTTTGCTTTTGGTTGTACTCGCAGCGCCTTCAACGGTGCCGCCCTGACCACCTCGGCCAAGTCCTCTTCCGCGATGAAGATGTCGTTCGAGTCCGAGATCGGCGCACAGGCACCCCTCGGCTTCTGGGACCCGCTCGGCCTCTTGGAAGACGCCGACCAGGAGCGCTTCGAGCGCCTCCGGTACGTGGAGGTGAAGCACGGCCGCATTGCGATGCTCGCGATCGCTGGCCACCTCACCCAGCAGAACGCCCGCCTGCCCGGCATGCTCTCCAACTCCGCCAACCTCTCGTTCGCGGACATGCCCAACGGCGTGGCGGCTCTGTCCAAGATCCCCCCGGCGGGCCTCGCCCAGATCTTCGGGTTCATCGGCTTCCTTGAGCTGGCGGTGATGAAGAACGTGGAGGGCTCCTTCCCCGGAGACTTCACGCTCGGCGGCAACCCCTTCGCTTCGTCGTGGGATGCCATGTCCGCGGAGACCCAGGCCTCCAAGCGCGCGATCGAGCTCAACAACGGCCGCGCCGCGCAGATGGGCATCCTCGCCCTCATGGTACACGAGGAGCTCAACAACAAGCCCTACGTCATCAACGACCTCCTCGGCGCCTCGTACAACTTCAACTAAAGCCTTCCTTTAGCTTTTGTGACTTTTAGGTTGTTGTGTGGTGTGGCTTGAAGAAAGCTGTTGTTAATAGACGGAAACTTTTTTTCAAGCGACGTGTGGCCGGCGCCTGTCTTGTTTCTTGGGGGTGGTTGGCGTTTTAACTCGTGTGCAGCACCGACAGCAACGTTTGTTTTTTTGTTGCCCAAGGCTGCTCAGTCGATCGATAGGGGGTGGTTGGCTTTTTTGGCTCGTTTTTTCGCAAGGGGAGGGGGTGACCCCCCCCGCCGTGATGTTTCGTCTGCGTCCCTTTTTAAGCTGTTCTTTTTTTCCGTTGGGTGCTATCGAATACCTAAAAACAGGATAAGATTCTGCACGATTTTGAATTCCCTTTGGTATCGCACGCGTGTACAAGAGAAATCAGCATTTTAATTACTAGGGTGGACATATAATGAATCGAACGAACAAACAAACAAAAATCGAAGCGGTCCTTGCACCTGTTTTTTTAACCGCAGCGCGTCACGCTCGCGCGCGGGCTGGGCTTGAGAAGAGAGACCGACGCTGTCGTCCTCGCTCGCCACCATTATGAATGACCGTTTTTTTTCATTTAAGTTTGGTTGGGTTTGTGATTTTTCCTTGCGACGTCGTCTTGTATATCATGCTACGCATGTATTCTTGCAAATGTTTCCGACGTAGGTATTGTGTATCAATATATAGACGCAAATCAAGGGTGAGCCACATACTGCTCCGCTGTTGGCTGTCACCTCGATTTGTGTTGAAAATGTGTCCACGGAAAGATTTCAATTCAAGACTGGGGATTCATCAACCGAAAATAATTTCCCCCGGGGCAAAGTTCAAGAAAAAAAACTTTTTAGTTTTGGCGGTGTAAGTCGAGCCAGTGTTTTCAGAGTGTATATACTGCTACGCATGTATACTTGCATACGTGTCGCGACACCAGTATAATATTGCAAATCAAGGGTGAACCACGTACTGCCCCGCTGTTGGCTGTCACTTTGATTGGTTTGAAAAATGTGTCCACGCAAAGATTTCAAGACTGGGGATTCATCAACCAAAAATAATTTCCGCCGGGGCAAAGTTCCAAGAAAAAACACTTTTAGTTTTCGCGGTGGAAGTCGAGCCAGTGTTTTGAAGAGAAATTCCGCACCTCTTTACACATCATGATCTACCGTACAGTAGATGATCTTACTACTCATATTATTACTCCTCACTTGCTGCCTTTCTTCTTTTTGAGAGGTTGTGCAGGATCGGCAGAGGACAGATCCAACCCAGGAAACTTGTGTTTCCAATGACAGCAAGCTGTAGATCCTGCAGATTATACGGGTCCCTCCCATCAGCAACAAGAGCTTACGAGTAGATAATGATAGATCGATGACAGATTTCTTTGAGAAGTCTGCCCAGGAAGCATCTATTACGGGGGACCACATAGTAAATAGGACCTACGGTACACACAAATACCTACATATTTACCTGTTTTTACTCACAATATTAGGTCCTATTTACTATGGTACTCTGGGGTTCCGTCTGTGCTGGTCCCGACTGGCCTCTCCCGTCACTCTCAACAACTCCATCTGCGACTTCACAAAAAAAGAGGCAAGCAAACTGAGAACAGCACTCGAACGCTTTTCATCGAGGGCAGTAACAATAAATTAAATATAATACTTACTTGTAGAGCATGAAGTGGGAATCGATTATCTGACCGAGGTGTGGGGAATTCCTTGACCCCCGACTTATCAAGGGCTGTCGCGTAGTGCTACTACAGTACAACCAGCAGTTGCACTGCCGAAATCGGAATTTTGACGGGATGTGGACAATAAAAAACCGCGAACATGAAGGACTGCTGTTGTACTGCCCGATGCCGCGATTTTTTCTGTCTTTAGACCTTGTATAAACAACCGTGTAAATCATGGTGATAGCAGTTTAAATCATGGCAAGTCATGTCCGTGTCACAGTTCACAAATCGCGGGTCAAAACGCAGGCCAAAGACATGAATGATGGATATTTTCTCAAGGAATTTTACGCTGTGAGTCGAAGAGTCGATGCAGCAGAAACGGGCAAGACAGAAAAAGCAAAATTTTGTTTATTGGGTGCTCCAGTCGGGTATATACGTACACTACTCGTAGTAGCATAACTCATTTAGCATGCTGCCAGTATACCCAGTGTGCACCGCCAGTAGTATCAGTACCTGAGGGGATGCCAGTACCCCAGGGTATTCGCCATTTGTTCGCTCAAAACACTCGTGACGCCCCAGTTCTCCACAGTACGCCATGCCCAAAGTACTACAGGTATGGTATGGTATAATATACAACACCTATTCAGAAAACGGGCAATAAGAAAGACAGGCTGAGATCTAAGGGGAATTAAGAAATTCGAGAGTCATCATACTGAGGATGGTGTGCAACACCGGCGATTCTCAAGTAAGAAATCCAGCCCGGACGAGTTTTCTGGTCTTTTATTTGAATAGGCGTCCCGAACTGTACAAGGGTACTGGTATCAATTTACCGCACTGCTGCTGTGCTGTGGCGACCTTTGGCATGCTCCGACTATCCTCTGCCATTGATGTTGTGAGCGCCGCCGCTGATATAAAATATCGTAGTAGTGTCGTATATCACATTGCCGGCAACGGTGCTTGGCCTGTAGACATTCCTCCATCTTCCTCAAACCATGCGCAGTCTCTGTACGTAGTCCAGGCCACCGTACGGCACATTACTATTCTCCGTAGAATATACCAGGTGATAGGTTTTTGCGTTGACCGCCATTAATAGTTCTCCGACCCATGCGGGCATCTGCTTGTACAGCAGCAGCTGCTGCATGCTGTACTGTTATTGCTACTGACCGCTACAACAGGCTGTCATATTCTACGCTTTGATTTTGACGCTCTACACACGGCGCTACATACGTGAGTAACACTGGCGCATCATAATCAACACAACCAAAAGGCAGCCAGCGAGCAACAAAAAAAAGGGCGTCGACATATTGCACCACCTTCAGTCGGAATCGCAGAACACAACAAGCAAGCTTCGCCCAGCTTCATCAACTCCCTCCCTTTCGTAACTCAGATCAACCATTGGCGGCCGTTGGATCAAATAGCGCGCCCCCCCCCCCCCCCCCCCCCCCCCCCCCCCCCCTACTACGATGTTCGCCTTCATTTTAATCGCGGGTAGAGTTCGCCTTTTTCTTGCCTCGTCGACTCGCGTCGAATCGTGCATACACACGCTGCTAGGCGCTGTCTGCTGCCAGGTTCGCAGTCAATGCTTGCACGAAAACAGTTCCGTCGCGGAACTCGAACCCACGCTATTACTATCAATAGCAATCAACCCTGTAAGGATTGCAGTCACGAGGTTAAACCACTATTAACAGTACACCGGGGTGATCGCAACACTTTTTCACGTCTCGGACACATAGACCATGACCTAGATGATCTAGTTCTTCACCTGCCGTTGTGTTAGGTGGTGCGGGAGGATCTGTATATTCAGTACAGATCCAACCCAGAGAGACATGCGCTACCGTACATCACGCCGACCAGGCGGGTCGCACCCGGCAACGTGAGCTGCTACTGCTGTAGTCCATACAAGAGATCGCGACTAGATCTACTTTGGAAGATCTAGCTCCTGAAGCGGGAATCGGTCATCTGTCCCTGGGGTGTAAACACTTTCAATCACAGTCGCTTAACACGGCAAGCGATCCAGCCGCGAAAAAATGGGGCGTGACACTCCCAAATAGAGTTGCCGAGCACAACGAATAAGCAAGCCAGCCGCAAACAAAAAAAAGAGCGTAAACACAGCACATCCACGCCATGCAATCAGAAATCAGAACCACTACAAAATTAACGAATCACGACGCCAAGCGCCGCTCGCTTTCATCGATGGGGATGTCGTTCGCGCTCATGTCCCTCCAGCGCATGTATCCACGGTCATCGAACTCCCAGTGCTCGTTTCCGTGCGTGCGGTACCACTGTCCAGCGTCGTCGTACCACTCGTATTCGAAGCGAGCGCTGATGCGATTTCCCTTGGCGTGCAAGACGGAATCCGGGAGAACATGATGGATGCGAGCGCCGGGGGGAAAGGGGCACAACAACAACAACAACAACAACAACGAATAAACGAAAAGGAAATGTAGTGTGGGTGGTGGTGTCGTCCCACTTTCCGAAAAGTGCATCTCAAAAGTGTTGGGCCGCTGCCATGTCGAGAGAGGCCTGCAGGAACCGCGGGAGGCACGCCAGCATTTTTTGCCGCGCAAAGAATTTATAGAGCTGGGAGGGCAGCAGAAGAAGGTATTGTTTAGCACAGGGTAGCCCTCGCTAGGAACTCGCGCTGGTCGGGTATTCGCAACCGCTAAGTCGCGGAAGGCTACAGCAGTCTCGACGAAAACATGATACATTGATAAATGCCGCCTCTGTACGGAAATGCAAGAAGCGTTCATCTATTTAGTCTATGCAGTGTGAGTATCGAAATGCCTAGACGGTCTTGAAGAAATCCCGCTTGGCACATGCTGTACCACTCTGCCCGGAAAATAGATGCCTCGTTCGGAAATACGGTGGATGCCCGAACGGTCCGTACATTGCCGGGCAGAGAGGTAGTGTATATGCATGCATCCATTCACGACGCACGCACGAACCTACCTCGAAAGACCATAGGTGCTTCTTGAGGCGGTATCCTTGCTCCTTGCTCCACTTTCGCGTTAGAAACGCCTGCACCTCTTCCCTCCCTATCGACACAGTGGCAGCAGTAGCAGGAGCAGTAGGTGAGGGAACCACACCAGCAGGAGGTTAGACCGGTTGAAGCGAAAATTAAATGGAAAACAGAATGCCTTTACTCCTATAATAGCGCGGGGGCGTGTTATCACCAACTCCGCGGGGACTTCAAAGGGATAAGAGATGATTCATGTCGTACTTGAAGTTTAATGCTAGAGGTTGTACGACACAAGCTTTAGCATAATGCTGCTCCTTTGCAGCACCACATAGCACCATCCTAGTACGCTACATACTCCACTGCTGCGCGCTGACACTGTTATGCACAGGCGGATGACTGAACAGCGCTTCGTTTGCCCTGTCGCAGGATACCTGGGTTCTAAATAAAGTGGTGTATATAGAGCAATACTTCTCAAAAAAAAAAATACCCACTCATTGCCACCCCGCTCTTGAGGAAAGGCGGGGGGGGGTCGCCGTGCGTGCAATAAGACCTTGAGTGCGGAAAAGCTTGGTTTAAACCTTTCAGGGCAAACTGCAGTCCCGTTTTGGGGACAAAGCACTCAAATTTTAAGTAGTTTGCCCCCCAAACAGGACTGCAGTCCTGAAAGTGTTGAGTCGTTTTGTGTCTTCGACACAGTTAGGCCCCTTCTTATCGCTGCAAAAACGACCCCACTTTCATTCCAAGGAGTTTGTCTCCATAAGAGGAGGATAAAGTAGCACCTTTGAGCTGAGTTCGATGTCAACCTCGCAATAAATCAAAAGCGTTTTATCCGGCGACACTCGGCCTTTCCTCTCGCCTTCGGGTTTCTGATAAAAAAGAGGCTTTTCTAAAGTGGGTTCCTGCGCTACATATGACTATCCTCTGCCATCATTTTCGTCTCTCTGTTTGCGGCTCAGGCAAATCTCTTGTCCCTCCCCGCCATCACATAATAGCAGCTATTGAACACGCCAAGCAATGTCGTATATCCCGCCGCATGAGGAGAACATTCTTTGAGCACACCGGATAACCGGAAACCCCCTCCGACATCCTCCTGTTGATACTGAACTGCAGTATACCCTGCGTGCTAACGTTGGCATCTGGTGCCTGGCAGGTACATGTATTGATACAAGGTTAAGCTTCGCGGCTGACAACCCTTCAGTAAATAATATATAGCGGCTGAGGTTAACAGAACAGCTAGAAACCAGGAATACACAAAGTACGAATCACTAACAGTATTGCAGTACTGCAGCAGCAGTAGGTAGTAGTAGTAGTAGTGATAGTAGTAGTGATAGTAGTAGTGATAGTAGCAGTAGTAGTAGTGATAGTAGCAGTAGTAGTAGTAGTAGTAATAGTAGTAGTAGTAGTAGTAGTAGTAATAGTAGTAGTAGTAGTAGTAGTAGTAATAGTAGCAGTAGTAGTAGTAATAGTAGCAGTAGTAATAGTAGCGAAAACAATTACCTGCAAATATTTCGTCGCGGTTGCGCCACACGGTGTCGGGAGAGTACGCGCCGGCGACCTTGGCAGGGTCCATGCTGTTCCAAGCGGCCTCGGCCGCCTTAGTCTTCTGGAGAGCTGTCTCCGCGGTGAACGGCGGCAGGGGGTGCTACGAGTAAGGGAGGGGGGGGTGAGACAGGGGGGGGGGGGGGGGGGGGGGGGGTCGGACACGTTCGGGGAGCGAGGAAAACCACTGCAAAACAAAATCCTACACAAAGTTCAAGTACTTCGTCTCCTAAAGCGGTGTGTGTGCAGTTCTAAAGGGGTCAAGAGGTTGCCTTCTTCAATCCGGTCACCCGCTGATGTTGGTGTTGCACACCTCGGACAGGTCAAATCGATAATGATCTATCTGATCTATCTATCTACAGATCGTCTAGATCTTTGCCTGCCGTTGTGAGAAGTGGTATGCAGGATCTGTATACAGTACAGATGATCCAGCCCAGAGAAACACGTCATTCGCAGATCGTGCACGTTACACGGCTTCCACCCGGCAACACGGAGCTAGGTCACACAGAAACCTACCTACCCCGTGAGAACTATTGTGGATGGGCAAGTGGGAATCGACGGTCCATCCGAGGTGGGTCTTCTTGTTGTCTTCGCACATAACACTGTTCTTTCTACCCAACGGCATCCAGCACACCCAGTATCTGCGCTAACCGATTCCTCATCCTGGAGAGATTGTTGGGTTTCCATTTGTATGGAAGGTGTTTTTTTTTCGGGGGTGGCACACTGCTGTATGTTCTCGCCCCTCCCGGCATTGCGGTTACTAGGAACCCTTTTAGGACAAAGGTATAGCGGTGTAACCACAATGACAAGCGCGGTGTTCTCACCCACCTATAAGCGAGTGTGAGCACGCAGCAGCACGAGTAGTTCAGACCTGCGCGTATCGTTTTGCAACTCCTTGCATTGCGTATATTCCTGACGCTAACACCGTCATCCCCGTAACGTAGTACTGTACGAGCAAAAACCCGCCTCGATTCGTGCAGCCGATTCTTTATTCGTCACTGTTTAGCTATCGTGGGTTCGACGTACGATGATAGTTGCCCGCCGGCACGAACCTACCAGGTTTCACACGGTTACCGCTAAATAAGAAGTCCGAAGGCATGCAGGAGCCATCCGATTGCTTTGTTTTCGGCTTGACTGAAGGTTTTAACGTCCGTTTGGGACCGACAGGCCCTATACTTCGCTGACGGTTTTTACCGTCCAAAAATCTTCGAACGCTACGAGCTGGGCCAGCCAAGACTGTGCAAATATAGGAGATTGGCCATGCAGTGCTCATTTTTATGTAGATGGACGTTAAATTTTGACACCGGGTTTTTCATGCAACACCCAAGACATTCCATGCTGGACCATTTGTCTTTTTTGTTTTTGTCGAGAGATATGGCTGATTGAAGTATCGAAAAAAAAACAAAAAAAGGTCATAACTTTTTCGGAAAAAAAAAAATCAAAATGGTCCAGCTTCCAAGAATTTTGCACGTGGGTTACAAATACGGGGTTAAATTTTCAGATCGAAAATCGCAAAACTGAGCGCTGCATGGCAGGTTTTCGTACCCACCTTTTCGGGCGTAAACTCAAGGGGGGCGACATCTGCAGCACGTAGTACCGTGATGGTATTCGTCCGTGCCGCGTAGACGAAAACTAACCTCCCCTGATCGATGCATGAGGGCCTTGATTAATGGTCTGCCAAAACAATGTACTCGTACGAGTACGGCGTTCGTACGGGTTGTAGACTCAGCAAGCAAACACACACCTCCACACCAACACCACTGAAACCAGCAGGAGCCTGGGGCCAGCATCGCTGCACACCCGGCTCGGTAGGTAGATGGATCCAGGTCAGTAACCAAGAGAAAACATAATGATATTATATGCGCCATAGTCGGCGTCGTTCCCAGGTCTCCATATCCGTTTCCGGGTACATTTTATTTTTCCCGATAACAAGCATGCATTCCAACGCTACTGTAGCGAACCCGGGGATGTTCACGTGTCCCCAGATGCCACAACACCCCCCCAAAGTAAGCCACAGGTGTGAAGGGACTTTGGGCAACTTAAGAATAAAAAAAGGACAAACAAGCCATGCACGGCACAAATAACACCAGAAATCCTCACCAGCAGTTCACCAAACGCGAAACACAAAAACAGAAAAAATGCTGAAAGGCTTGCAGCGAAATCTACCCGCTCAGGTTGTTATCGATGCCAGTTTTTCTACTACGAGTACGCACTACTGCTGCTTGTCGATGAAGCCAGGCTCCATGTCAAGGATGTTGCGGTGCGCCTTGCAGATCTTCTTCATCTTCTCGATCATGTCCTTGGATTCGATGTCTCCGCCCTTCTCAAGGGCAAGGTATGCCCGGCAGTAGTCTCGCGTGCGACGCGCGAAACGGCGTACGCGCTGGACCGTCAGGATCGTTTCTGTGCACATTGATGCGACCATGTTTCGGTGAAGATGCTTCGGGACCTCGTCGTTGATCTCCCGCCGAAATTTCTGCTTGGACATTCCCCAGGAGTACTCGATCCCCACCCCCGCCAGCTCCGGGTGGAATTTGGGCGATAGCAGCAGGATGTGCCCACGGCCCTCCACTAAGTGCTGGAGCGCCGGCCTTTCGTTCTTGAAGTCGGGCAGGTTGCCGAGAATCGTGTCGATGTTCATCTCCGGCGCAACAGTCGCCGCCGTGGACATCCCGTCGAGAAACCACCCGCGCTCCCATAGCACTTGCTTCCTCCCCTTGGCCTTGCCAGCGTACCCCTCCCGGAGTATCCCCATCTCTGTCGCGGCTCCTCCACTGCCTCCCCCGTCTTCCTCCTGCGGGGGGCGCTTGATCCGCTTGTCTCGTGCCTTCCTCCCCAGCACGTTCCATTTTGGGCAATCACAAGCGTAGAATGGTGGCGGAGCGTCTGCGGGAAAACGACATGGTTTGCGGCTCGCCCAACTTTGGCTTCAAGTCCACCGTCCTCGTCGTAACGCCTTCGATGTACTGCGTGCTCCACATGCCGCGGTTGAGGTACATTTTCGCCTCCCCCGGGCCCAAGCATCCCTCCACCATGATGGTATCCCGCAGCGCCCTCTGCTTGCCGCCGAACCTTACGTTCATGTTCCCCACGTGTAACCCGTCCTCGCGGTACTTCGCATGCCCAGCTGAGTGGTCCACCTCGATCATCAACTGGTAGTCTGGGTGGAGCGCTTCAAGTACGTCCATCACGTCCACTACTTGCTCCTCGAACTGGGCATACCCCCAAAACCCTTCCTTGTTCTTTCCGTGGACCAGAAAGCGCGTCCCTGGACTCGTCTTCAAGTTCGGACGCTCCTTGCGGCTGCGAAGCTTGTTCACGGTGCGAGTTCATCGGCCGAAAGCCCAATACCGAAGCCACGCCGCTCGTCCTGGAACGCGGACACCATCTCCCCTGGCCCTTCCGTCTTTTTCCTCAACCCCCGCACCCCCCTGATTACCCACTCGTTCCCCTCCCGCGCGAATGCCTTGTAAATTGACTCGTCCTGCCCGGTGTGATACACCGGCTTGTGGCATTTACACACCTCTGGCTCGTGGGAATATTCGCAGGGCGCGCGCGCAGCTATGTCGAAGCGAACGCTGCACCACCCACCCTCCTCGCCTAACTCCTCACGAAGAGCGTCGTACTTCTCGTTCGATTTGCCGCCCATGAAGTCGACGTGGAACTCGACGTACTCCGCGCCGCCGCTCTCGAACTTGAACACCTCCGCAAATAGCGCATCCTGGCCTTTCTCCATCAGCGTCTCCAATGCGGCCTGCTCCTCCGGCGTCAACGACTCCCACTCCAACCTCTTCCAACACGGTTGCCGCAGGGCCAACCGGCGCTTCTCCCTCACGTAACACCCACGGTTTTCCACGACATCTTCTCTCTCGTGTGCGTCCGTGTAGAACGACTGGTGCGCACGATCGTATTTGCAGCCAAGCTTGATCATCCACGCGTGAGTCGTAGATGTGGAAATGGGCAGACTCAGGCCGTACTTCTCCAGCATCAGGTTCCCCCCCTCCTTCGCGAGCAGCACGTTGTTCACGTATTCACGGGTCTTCTTCACCGAAACGCGCTTCTGGCCCTTCAGGTACGTCAAGAGCTTCAGCTCCAGGTCTTCCTCGCTCAAGATCCACTCCCTCTCGCGGGTACCACGGCTGTCACGTTTCAGATAGCCGCCGAGTTTGTCAAACTCGTTCACCCACCGGAGGATCGTCCTCGGCTTGTACGCCATCCCCATCTCGGACGCGACACGTGCGGCAATGTCCACTTGCGTATACTGTAGCCGAATGATCGAGGCTTCCTCCATGTGGTGCCACACCTTTGCGTCGAAAGCCTCCTGGGCGTCGGGCGTAGTGGTAGCGTCCTGAGCGTCGGCGGCTCGCTTGGCCTGTTCGAACTCGCCCAGCTGAAGCAGATCCCGATCACGTTGTTGTTCCAATATCTCTTTGATCGCCATCGCTTGACTGAACAACCGATTGCGTTGCGAGGGGCTGGCCTCCGGGATCGCGTCCTTGTCCGTGGGGTGCTCACCGGGCTTCGCGCCCTCGTCACTACACCCGCCAACAGCGTGCTCGCCGACGGTATAGAGCAACTCGGCGATGTCCCCCAACATGCTTTTGCGAAGCCGGAAGATGTATCCCGCGCTTTTCTGCACTCTGGCCTCCAGCTCCCTGATGCGCCGTCCGAGATAGAACCTCCGAGATGTGAACTTCTTCGCCGCCTTCTCCTCGCGCCGATTCCATGCACGCGTGACGTACCGCTTATCGCGATCGCTCAGGACCGTCGACGCCATCCATTCCCCACGTTTCACGTCAGCCCCTTCCCTGCGCTGTTTCTTGAATTTCTGTTCCTGCGCGCCGTCCAGCCGGTGCAAGCTGTTCTGAGATTTACCTATTGTGTGTTGGAAAGCGACAGGGAGTGCGAGGGGAACCAGTCGAGGTATGCACCAACAGTAGCAGTTGAAACAGCGGAAGCACAGGGACACTTTTCCACCGGCAGTCATGCACACAACATTGCAGGCTAACACAGCAGTACAAACAGCACCAATGCACGCATAAGATACGTGTTGCCACTTTTTCTCGTACGGAGAGGAGTACAAATGGGTGGGTGTGGTCACTGCATGTTCGTCGAAGCACCTTTTACGAAAACCGCCAATCGCAACGTGTGTGCAAGCTCCATGTGTGCACTATTTCATAAGCAGTGTAATAGAAACCGATAGCATATGAAGTAACACAGGTACGTACGTACGTACGTCGTAGAACAGTAGTGCGAGTAGAACAGCAAGAAAAGCACATCTATGGACAGCACTGCGATATCGAAACAAAATTGCACGCAGACAGACGTCTCGACAGATAATGCAAGTCACGCGAGACATTACGGGCGACGTCAAAAAGGGGAAAAACAGTGCAGTAGACAGCAGTAAAGGCAGCGCCAATGAGCTCTTAATCTCTGTACGTACGACTACAACCCCGCTTTTGGAGACAAATCACTTGAAAACAGTGTGGCATATTTTTAGAAATGTACCAGGCATCGTATATTGACACTTTGATAGTAATAGCGCTCGCTGGGACAGGGGAACAGCCAGCACATACGGGTGTGTTCACCACATGCTCTTTTGCAGCAACACATGCGAGTGACGCCAACCGCAAGCTGCTTTGTGCTCGCTCCATGGTTTCTTCGGCGCCGATGTATGACACAAACAGCAGTACGAGTACGAGTACGAGTATGTTTGTAACTGGTATAATATGAACCCACACAGCAGCAGAACCAGTACCATACATAGGGCCCACACAGTACTCGTAGTACGTACTCGTACGATAACAGAAGTACTCGTAGAGCAATAAGATAAACATCTGAGGACAGCACTACTGTTGTGCCGACACGGGCTGCACGCAGACTTCTCGGTGGATAGTGCAAGCGTACTCGTACGACGAGACAGCACGGACAACGGATGGCATCGAACACAGGAGAACATACATTACGTGTCTCGTGGTTCGAGTACATCGTGAAGCCACAGTCGGCGCAATTGCACACATCCTGACACGAACCAACACAAGCACGGCATGGAATCGCACTTGCCTTGAGGGAGGATTGTCGCTACCGGCCCTGCCCCTGCCGCCGAGGGCGACCTCTGCTGTCGACCTGGACGTGGAGACGGGTCGGTTTTCTTGCCTGCATGCCCTTGTTCATAGCTGAGGCGCCACCAGGGAATCGTTGCTTCCGCCTCCTGAAGGCTGCCGAACCTTTGCGATAGCACACGCTTGGTAGGCAGTTTTGTGCTTGGCGTGAAGTTCATTCTCAGCCTCCATGTCCCCGTTGGACGATCAAAAAGGACCGTAGGCACAGAGGTCGTCCTCCCTACCTCAGCTTCACGTGAGCTTGACGCCATGTCGCCACGCGCGGTGCGATGCGCAAGGGGTCTAACGGCAGCTGTGTGGTACGAGGTGTGGTAGGTGATATTTTTGTAAAAAAAAAAAATATGTGTGAGCGATATTCCGCCGCAAAAAAAAAAAAAAAAAACGTTTCAAATGCCCATTTAATACACACTCAATTCAAGTATATTACAACACGAACAATTCATTTTGTTTTGTCACGCCTAATCACATGAGCGTGTTGCCCTGCATCTCCACGATGATTTGTCGATTACAGCGGTGTCTTTAGTTGAGTCTAAATCGCAGTGGTTCTCGAGATACGACTTCAGGAAGGATTCCCCGTTTTATGGCTGGCCCAGCTCGTATACAGTAGTGGTCTATTTATAATGCCGGTTGAGTACAATATTGCCAGCTGCCCGCTATAGCGGCCGTCGAATAGCTCGGCACAGGGGGGACTAACCATTGTGACAGTGTGCGAAGTAGATAGTGCCGGTTGCCGCTATATATAGTGCCGGTATCGTGGGCTGGCACCTAACGCCACTACATATCGTGCATACGGTCAACATAGTGGGGCCAATATAATGTACTGGATTCTCCGGTATGAGGTGTTCAAACATGGGGGGCGATGTGGGTAACAGGGTCCCGTCCATCCTTAATGTATGGAGAGATCCTCGTTAAGATCTCACACGGAGGCATATTATCACCGTTTCATCTACCAGGTACCTGGTAGGTCGTAAGACATTCGTCTCTTCCTGTTGTCTCGTCCTATTGTATTCACGACTGTACTGTGGCCTTGGATCCCCTGATATCTCGTCGGTAAGATCTCGGTACAATCCTTCGTCGACGGGCGAATTATGATTGATGATATCTCGAGACGACCCGAATGCGTGACGAGACGTGTTCCCCATCTTCCATCTTGTCACTCCATACCGTTCGCCAGACTTGTCGATAACCCGAGTCTGCGCCCCACCAAACTGGCGTGTCGTTCACGCTGCTCGTACAAGAAGGGGAGTGCCACTGACTCAAGCCGAACCTGAGTCCGTACGTACTCATATTAAATAGTACCAGGTATTATTACTGTAGTATACATGGTACGCGATACAAAACGGAACCATGTTGGTGTTGGTGTAGACGGTGTTGTTGAGGACGTCGGTGCCTTACTTCTAGATTAGTGTATTAGTGCGGTCTTGCCGATGCGCCGTCCTGGCACGTTTCGGCCACGTTTCTCTGCGTGGGTCGCGAGGGTGAAGGGTGGCACAACGCTGTGTATTCTTGTTAATACCCACGAAGTTTATATTATTATTACGTACATGTTGCGCGTTGTGCAAACCAGGTACTCGTCTAGAGTATTAATAGTAGTGCAGGACACCCGGTACGAAACAGGAAACCTGGTCCAGACTGACATCATATTTGAGAATGAGTGCGTTCTACGCTAACTTCAAAATAAAAGACTCGACTCCCGAAATTCCCAGTTTCATGTAAATCTCAGCGTGCCTTTCTTATTGCTCCTGTTTCTTATTACATATAGTAGTTACTACTGTACCAGGTACGTATTACGTTTCCCTTCTTGCTCTCGTACAGCAGTTTAGCCCTGTTGTTAAATTTATCATCTATTCTGGACAGCAGGACGAGGTCTATTCCGTAGTGCCGGGTGGCGACGTTGCGACGTGTAGCGGACGCTGTAGTTGTCATTCGGTTCGCCCTTTTTTCGCCTTGCAAGTTTCAAGTCCCAACAGACCGGGTCTACGTGTCTACTGCCAAACAGTACGGGTCTACCATTCATACTGCTGTCTGGGTGTTTTTTGTACTTTGTACCGATTACTGCTGTAGGTACTGCTGTACGTTACCGTCGTACCGCCAATAATTGAGTAACGAAGACCTGGCCGAGATTATTGACGTCCGTACCTGGTACGAGTGAGCATACCTGGTATGCTCCTACGTACTAATGCTGTGCCGGCAGAAGCGCTGGAAGAAGGAAGCCGCAGAAAGCTGGTCAGATTAGGACTTGCCAAATTACCACTTCTCACCTTGGGAGGTTCCTCGTGAGGCTTCCAAGCCATCTTTCCCTCGTCCCCGTAGTCGCAGTAAGCCTTGGTGCGCGCGCTCAGCGGAAGGGCGTTGAAAGCTTGGGGGCTTGGCCATGTTCCCAGTGCTGAGCTGCTCGACATTGTGGCAGTTTGCGTTGAGAATGTGGGGGTAGTGGCGGCGATTGTCGTAGTCGCAATTCTTGGGGTACTAACTCGTCCTGCTGTTCGCCACGAGCTGGACAGCACAAAGCAGAGTTTGTCGCGCACAAGCATGACGAGCAACAGCAAGCTGTGGGCTCCCTGTTAACACGATTGCGGGAGGATGGGGCAAGCAAACCAGCCGCAACGTCGGAGCTGGAACAGGACTGTCGGGACGTACGTAAAAACACGCCTCGAAACATGGAAACCTAAAAATCTCAGCTTGTTTACACGCACTGATATCGAACGCACGGCTTCAAGGCTGCTGGTGGTTCGCCCCCGCTGGAAGTGCCTTGCGACATAGGTGGCCTGGTACAAGTTCTGGCCACTCTTGCAGCTAGCTGGGTTATCTTGGCAGCTTTTACCAACCTCCATTTTTTAGATGGAGCTCAAGTAGGCCTTGTGATTGCGCCGCATTCGGCCTTCTTGTAGTTGGGAGTTGCGAGGTGTTTGCGAGTCCTTGATTCTGGTGCGCGATCTGTATCATGTCCAAAGAGGAGGAGAAGACCATCCTCGAAGGTGCGTGTGGGGGCTGGTTGGGGGACTTCGGTCCACTGCTGTGCGCGCTCGATTTTCGTCTAAATAGGGTGTTTCTGGTTCGTTTTGACACAGCTGTAAGGTAAACCTGAAACACTGCTCTACTGGTTGTACTACGTACTGTACACGAGGTTAAGGTTCCCCTTCGCTGTTCGGGATTGTGGTTGGCCTGAAATCCCGCGGGGGTGTCGCAAGCTGAAAAAAGGGGGGAACACAGCAGGCGTTCGTTCCCTTGTCCCAGCTAGTCGTACGTAGCAACCGGGCAAGAACGAAGAACATAACGAAGCTCGTGAAAGCTAAGGAAAGACACCGGGCAAGTGACCATGCAAGTAGCATCGACCAGCCCGAAAGAGTTCTATAACCTGATGCGTGTGCATGAGACGACATGATACTCGTTGCTCGTCTGAGGGTACCTCGCAGCGACAGCAGCGGGAAGATATATCTTGGCCTCGGTTGCCGCAAGGCAAGAAAATCTCACGTATTACGGGGGACCATAGTAAATAGGACCAAATATTGTTAATAAAGATAGGTAAATATAAAGTTTTTTTATGTATGCCATAGGTCCTGTTAACTGTGGACCCCCGTAATAGAATACCCATGATTCCTGTGGCAAATCCCGACTTGCTGCTTCATTTATTTTTCCACGCCGTGCGAGCGGATGGCAACGCTGGGCCTCGAGTTCTCTCTTTCCCCTTGCCTCTATCCAAGCTCCCGGCACTTCTTACTCCGCCACGTGCAAATTCCTATGCAGAGGCCCCCGTAATCGATGGTGGCTCCATGAGTTGTAGTGTGTGGAGTAGTACAAGCAGAGGGAGAGGGTTGGTTCGGTTAAGGTGTACCTGGTACATGTTTCGTTGAACAAACGCGATCGCAACCTACCCTCACAAGTCGCGTTGTGCCGATCGTCGCGATCCTGCGCCACAAGGCCCACCCCGCCCACGCACTCCTCCACAGGTGAAAACATCACGAGTGCGTGAGTTTGTATTTCTTTGTCGAAATGATGTCGTTTTGTTTCGCGCAGGCCGCGCGGTGCTGTCCGTGACTCCGGCCGTCTTCTTCAGCGAGCACCAGGTGAAGGCTGTAGCGGTACACACACACTACTATGAGGGCGTGTGACGTAGCTCCCTTCCACGACCATTGGAATGGAAGGAACGGATCATTAGTTGCGTGGTTATGTGGTGCTGATTGGTTCTGACATACTTTCAAACTGAACAGATTCCAAACGTGTCGTAATATAACGGCGTGAGTCAACTCGCTTCCACGAGCATTGGAACGGAAGGAATGGAACATTTTTTTTTTTTAAGTGGCTATCTGCTACTGATTGGTTCTGAATTGTTTTCAAACTGAACAGCTTCCAAGCGTTTCTACCCTGTTCCTATCACTGGGGTCCATAGTTAATGGGACCTATGGTATACATAAAAAAACTATATATTTAAATATTTTTACTAACAATATTTGGTCCTATTTACTATGGTCCCCCGTAATATCATTTTTGTAAAAAGGAAGCGGAAGTAAAAAAAACGGTAGTCCTTGTTCCGGAGGACCGCACGGCCCACTTGGAACGATATTTCCGGCAGTTCACTGGTGCTGGAAATGTTGCAAACGTTTGCCGGGAGGCCCGGGACAAAATGAGATGACATGGGAGCACGCGATAGAGCATATGTTGACGCCACAGGTCTCACCTAGGAGTAGGAGCCACGCGATATGACCATGACCTGACCAGGAGGCTCCCTAGGGGAAAAAAATCGGTGGCGAAACGAGGCTCTGGCGATGTATTTCTGGCGGAAGTGCTAAACCGATGTTCACTTAAGTTCCAGGAGTACTTGTCGACTCGCGACATCGATATCACGCTTGCTACTGCAGATTTTTGTACGGAGGGTGCCACTTGGAGGGCAAGCGCTGCCTGGTCTGAGGCATGTCAGGCGCTCTATTTGCTTGTGAAGCTATCTTCTATGCCAGAAGCATTCGCTGCCTCCGTGACAGTACCGCTGTAGTAGAGTCCACCTGCTCATCGGTCCCGCGGCAAATTTCTTTCAGTTCGGTTCGTTCCAGGGTCGGTTGCCTGGAATTTCGGTCGGACTCAAACCGCTAAAAACAGCATGGAATGGAACGAACGACCACGAATAATCTCGTTCCATTCCAGCCAGTCAACTCGGTCGAATGAAGTTAGGCCAATTCTTATGCAGTCGGATTTGGAGTCAGTTGAAAAAGTCCCTTTCAGCACGTTCGCATGAGCTTTTGCCCCGGAAACGTTGGAAATTGGTCTTTTCTCGCCTCAGAATGTGTCCGACCTCTCTCCAAGATCTATCTGGGGGTGTTTCCCGCTTCTCCAGGCACCCAGATACAGGCACCCAGATACAGGAAATTGCCGACCGCACTTTTTCGATTCAACTCGGTCAACACGATCCAAACGCCCAATCGGATCTAAAAAAGCGTATTTCTCGATCCGATCCACGATCGCAATTATATTCGCCTCAGTTGGATCGGAAAAGTGGGGGCGGTGATTTATTGCAACCGGGCCCCTCGAGAAGCGGGAAACACTCCCTGATAGATCTTGGAGAGAACTTCGACACATTCTGAGGCGAGAAAGACCAATTTTCTACATTTCAGGGGCAAAAGCTCATGCGAACGTGCTGAAAGGGACTTTTTCAACTGACTCTAAATCCGGCTGCACAAGAAGTGGCCTTAAGACACGCCCTGATGGACAGTTCGTCGAATACGGCTTGGGCGATGGTTGCCCGAACGTCTGGGAAAATTCTCGGAATTTCCTGTGTTGAAGAAAAGTGTGCGCCATATACCAACCATTTTTGTAGACCCGACCCGCGATAATTTGAAAACCTCCTGACCCGACCCGACCCGACCCTACCCAACCCGTGAGATTAAAAAAAGAAAAAAAGAAGCTGACCCGACCCGCGGGATGGGACCATGGCCCGTGAAAAGCCCTGGTAAACACTAGTGCAGGGTTGACCAGCAGTAGCGGTCTTCCGTCCATTCGTAGCCCAAAGGAATTTGTTGGGCAGGCGCGAAGCGCTACTCAGCCCACTCGCTGTAGGTTTAACGTTGAGCAGTGCTATTAAATATACTCGCCATTTTGCATTTTGCACTAGTGATGACAACAACAAGTGGTTTTATCGAACGAAGCAGCGGTACCGAGGGTATCGGTGGTGCCTCATGCGTCGAACACTATCGAATGTGGTACGCGTAGACTGCAGACTGCCGTAGACTGAGTTTTCACACGTACGCCTGGAGAATGACGCCTCCCCCCCCCCAATGAGTGCAACCCTCCCCACACACCACACCTCTGAATGTGAGCCGTATTTTACGTAGTTTCGACATAGCGCGGCTCCGACGCAATGGTTAAAATGCACCTGACTCTAAAAGCCTTAACCCTAGCTCCGATCTTTAGCCCTTATCCCGATCGCTGGAGAACGTTTTCGGAGTGAAGCCGCAGTGAGGATTTGTGTGTGCTCGAAGTAAACAACTTTGTCGAAGCTAGGCTAAGTCGTATTATACACGACTGATCCCCCCCCCCCCCCCCCCCCCCCCCCCCCCAACCGCGGCTGACCTTGAACTTCGTAAGGTTCTCCAAAGAGACCTGTCGGTCGCAGTTCTTCGAGTATTCCGCCGGTTCAAGGCGAACGGGAAGCTACTTCGTCCTATCTCACCGCCGCAGCAACAATGCTCAGGACTCCAACAAAATGGCGTTCATGCCTCTGAAACCGGGCGCAGGGCGGAGGAAGAGGAGGAGGTTAAGATGGCGGATGCGCCTTCTCAGCCAACACCTGTCCTAAGAATATGGTGATTCCCAAACCCGAATTTTATATGACCAAGCCTGATGCGAGTTTTCCGAGTGGGTTCAGCGGGATTGTTAGAAGGGGGCGGGGGCTCGTCGGAGCGCTGCCCCTAACTGAGGGCTATCGGTACTGGTCACGGTCGCACGGTTCCACGCGAAATACGCCAGAGCCCGTAATCCGCTAGAATTAACGCAGCGCTCCCGTATTCGTAAAGGACCTACGGCATCGTGAAACTTGAGGAATAACGCGTTTTGTTGTGACAAAAGTCGCCGAGCGCTTCTGTATACATCAGTATTTTTTGTATGAAATATGCTCGTACACACTGTATCAACGGTAGGCTATGCTCTTACGGAAGGCCGCTAGGGCACAGTATCCACGTGTGCCTGGCCCTGGCAGTTATCAAAACCGCTCGCTGCATCCTTTCTTGGCAGTGATGCGCTGGCGGGCGGCGGCGTCCGGGCGATACGGTACGCCTTGGAATCAGGAGGCCCCGTAGAGGTGGTCGCCAACGATCACTCAAAGGGCGCCTGTCAAGGTGGGGGTCTCACGATGTCGTGGCACTCGCTGTCTGTCTATTGCAACTTTTTTTTTTTGTCCCTATAAGCAACGACTTTTTTTCATGATACCGACGCCCATACCATGACCATGACACCAAGCGTTGAATGGACCGCAAATGAGCAAGGGCAGCACGAAGAGCAGCAGCAACATCACTAACAGCCGAAACTTGTGTCCACCGCATGTTTTGAGGCGCTTCACGACTGCTGCGTTTCCTCGCGCTCCTTTGCCGAAAACACAAAACCATGTGCGCACAGCACAGCATTTTTTGAGGCGCTTCGCCTCCGTTGTGTTTTCTCCTCGCGCCCCTTGTTGCTGCAGTTGATATATACCGCCCGCCCCTATTGGCCGTATTTTTGCGTGACCCGTCCCACGCCAGCATTTCCTCGATTCAACCAGCTCCGCTCGCCTCACGCTACCGTCACCATTGCTCATCGCACGCTTCCACTGCCGTTGCCGTGTTTTGCCGTTGGCCTAATTTACGGTGGACATCTTTTGTCGTTGCCATGGCCTCGCCCCTGGGCGTCGTACGCGCCAGCTATAAGTCGGAGCGCCAGGCTAAGCGGCATCGACGTCGCTCTTGAGACGGCGACGGCGCCGTCAGATGCGGTCGACGGCGACAAGAACGTCAGCGCATTCGAGTGGCCGACACTGTCGACGGGGGTGCGCCTCGGAAGCGTGCCATGCTCTCATTTGGCCGCGGCGGCGGCGGCGGCGGCGGGGGGCGCGTGGACAGCGACACGAGGCATTTGCACAGGATAAGCGGTCAGCAGCAGCAACAGCAGTAGTACCAGCAGCAGTAGCAGCAGTAGAAACCACCAAGGCTGCACACCCCGCGCAATCCATCAGAGAAGACCACAGCATCTCTGCGCTGGAAATATCGCCGCCTTGCTATCTACCGCAACCGCCCCAGTGCAGACGGTCTTTCACGGTGCGCATGGGGGATGCAAGCACTCTCTTGATGTCGGGAGCCGCCAGCGCCAGCGACAGCGACAGTACTCCACACGCGGCGGAGGAGGCGGTATCGAGCGAGGGGGGCGGGAACCCTCTCCTCGGTGGCTGGGATTTTATCGACGTAGATCCGTTCGGCAGCTGTTTACCCTTTTTGGAATCGGCGGTTGCTGGCGCGAAGGACGGCGGGGTGCTGGCAATAGCGGCGACGGACCTGACGGTGTTGTGCGGCAAAAAAGGCCACAAGGTTAGTGTTCCACGCATATATTACAAGACAGATCACGTTCTAGATCGTCTACAGCAGATACTATCCTGTCGTTGTAAGATTTTTAATCGTCTAGAGCCTTGTAGTCTGCCGTTGCAAGATTTTGTGTAGGATCTTTGTACGCAACGGTACGGATCCAACCTATACAGGAAACGTGCAATTACGAGATCATCCAGATTGTGCGGCGTCCACCCGGCAGCGTGAGCTACATACGCCATGCAGGTCAGGAACGTATCTGCCTCGAAGATCTGAAGTACGCCATAAGCATCAGGAATGTATCTACCTTGAAGGAGTCGAGTGGGGATGATTGTTCGCATTACGGTATACCGGTATTTTGGCCTGAATTACCAACCTACTCTTGAGACACCGCCACCTCGCCGACAAGAAACCACCCCGCCGGGGGTATAAAGAAACATGTACACGCGAATAACACCTGTCCATTATCACCAAGGTTCGAAAACTATACCCCTACCCTGAGGCGTTACGTCTAGCAAAGCAATACCAACACGAATTATCACCCGGGGTGACGAACGAACACAAGCGCATATGCGAAAAGCGGTGCTGTGCGGCAAAAGAGGCAAGCCCGGTACGTATCATATGCAGCATATTTTGCGGTATTTGCACCTCATCGCTCTAACCGCCGCCTATCAGGGCGTTTAAGCTGTTTTTTTTTTTTCATCAACCCTGGTTTCCCCCGTCATCATCGTCGTCGTCGCCGCCCCCGATTCACCCAATGCGGCCGCACGTGGGCAGAGGTGTCGAAGTCAGTACGGGGCGAGCGTGGCCGACCGGCCGTACGCGAAGGAGGCTGCTATAAGGCTCCTGCTGCACCGAGTGGACCTTATCGTGCGGAGGCGGAGCAAGCGCCTAGTGCCCCTTCTGTGTGTGGCGCTGGACTTTTATGTACGTGGTCCTCTTGCGAATCCATTTTTATTGGTGCGTGAGTGGCAGGGGCGGGGCGGGGGCGGGGCGGGGGGGAGTGGGGGGGCGCGGGGGGGGTACTCATGTCATGCATGGACGTTGTCGTATGACCATACTCCCTCGCATCCCTCCAATGCCGGGACGGAGCACGTCAGGTGTTCACCGATCAGGCAAACGTTGCTTGGATCAGGGGAGAGGGAGGGGAGGGGTAGTAATGTTTTTCAACGCGGTTGTGTGGGGGACATTGCGGTGCACCTCTTTGCACTCCCGCCGTAACAAAGAAGGGAATAGGCAGAACAAGAAATGATCGTTATCCCCTTACTATGCCCGACTTTATTTATTGTTTGAAACTTGAGCGCATGCACGCACGAGGTGATACGGTTTTCACCTGAGGAAGCGAACCAATAATAGACAAAATTAAATTGACAAAAGAGGAGCAGGAGGGTCATCCCAGCTCCAATTTTTGTTCTTGATTGGGCCGCTGGGTAACTCCGAAATCCTTGTCACACCCGCCCTCCCCGTCGGCGGACTGAGGCTTCGTCCGTTGCGCCTTCCCTCCCCCCCTCTGCTGCTCCGTTCGATGTCATCCGCATGCTTTAGTTGCGCCTCTTCGTCATGGTTGTGCCAGAAGGGAACGGCGAGAAGCTTGCGCCGCCGCACTCTGTCGAGGCAACGCCCTTGCTGATAAAGCAGCGGCTAGACTCGCCAGAGTTCAGCTGTGGCGCCGGTTCCCCGACACTTAGCGCCCCGGCGCTGAACAACCCTGATGAAATCGGCCGTGAGAAGAATGGTCTTGAGAACGGTCTCGAAACAATTCTTGAGAACGGTCTTCAGAAAATCCCCGCAGGCTGTAAGGCGAGCGGAGAGACTTTGTTCCGGCGGGAACCGGAAGTCTCCTCGGGGAACGGCTCCGAGAAACGTCTTGAGAACAGCCCTGCGGGCTGTAAGGCGAGCGGGGAGAGTGTTTCCCGGCAGGGCCCGGAAGTCCCCTCCGCGAAGGGCGAAGACGAAGGCCCATTGGCACGGGACTCTGCAGTGCACAGCCCGGGGTGCCTCACGTTAGGGCCTTTCTGGCAGGGGGCCCTGTTCCATCCCGACTTTCTCGCCGACACCCTGAGCGAGGTGGAGCTTTCCCGAGGCAGCAGTGAGGCTCTTCCCTCCCCGGCGGCGCACGCCTCGGCCCTAACCAAATCCTCCTTTGCACCGCGGGGCGAACATTCGCCCTGTCTTGCAGGAGATGTCACCGCGGCGGCTTGCATTCCGGCGTGTGGGGGGAGTGCAAGAGATCGAAGGCGGGTCACCTTCGGCAACGACGGGCGCGGTGAGCGCAACCGAGTGAAGTCACGCGCGGGAGGGGAAGGCGGCCGTGATGCGGGGAACGAGGAGGAGGAGGAGGAGGGAGGAGGAGGAGGAGGAGGAGGAGGGGAAGAAGGGGAAGGAGGGGAGGGAGGAAGGGGATGAAGGGAAGAGGAAGAGGAGGATATGGCGAAGAAGGACGGGGAAGAGGCAGAGGAGGAGCTGGCATCGCCTTCGACGGCGGCCAATGCTGGTGCTGCCGATGACAAACGAAAGCAGGTTGAATCCCTTCTCTCGGCGAGCTTCTCGGCCTGTCGAGGCGCGTCCGTACCTCCCGACAGCTCCCCCCTCCCGCGAGATCACAAGCGCCGAAGAGATACCTCAGAAAGCGAGGAAAATGGAAACAAAATCCACAAAAAAAAAGAGGCGGAGGTGGGGGTGCGGAGGAACGACAGCAGTATTTACATTCCGTCAACGACGTCGACGTTATCGACGGAGCAGGTAACGCTAAGCTCGCGGAGGCAACTGATCTTCCTCCTCGAAGCCCTCTCCGGGGAGCTTCTCGACTGTCCGCTGTTCTACTCGCTGAAAGATGTTGCTGACTACAGAGGCGGTGACCACAAGAGGAGCAGCTGGTCGTTCGGTGAAGAAGCAGGGGGGAAACGGCGTGGCAGTCGACGGGCAACGCGTCTGCCGAGCGTGGAAGCTGTACGGGTGAGCAAATAAGAAAAAGGGGGGGGGGCGGGGCGGGGGGGGGGGGGGGGGTGTACTCGATAGGAGTGATGTACTCAATCTCATACATGGCCGTAGTCGTATGACCACAGGCCCTCGCATCCCTACAATGCCGGGACTGGGCATGTCGGGTTTTCACCGACCAGGCAGAAATTTCTTGCACCAAGCGCGAAGCGCCGTGAGGTGTTTGGCGAGTCGCATGAAAGGTGAGCTGCATCCTGCTAAGAAGGCGGACTTGCATATGGGTGGCAGCTTCAATGAGTTAATTTAATTTCCGGTGTAGCCATTTCCGTAGCCAGCAAAATAAGGGGGGAGGGAGGTGAACATACTTGCGCACCATTGGCTGCGTTCGATTTGCCGTCCGTTCCCGAATTCCGAAAGTTAGGTTAGTTGTCAACCAAACCCCAAGAAGGAACCACCTCCCAATCCAGTGACGCTGTCGTCCATAGGCAAGAAAATCAGCCTCAAACGCGGTCGTCAGTAAGATTCAGCTCGCCCTTCATGCGACTCGCCCAGCACCTCACGGTACTTCGCGCTTGGTGCAAAAAATGTCTGCCTGATCGTTAAAAGCCCGACGTGCTCCGTCCCAGCATTGTAGGGATGCGAGGGTCTACGGTCAAACGACTCGTACAGCCATGCATGAAAATGAGTACACCCCCCCCCCCCCCCCCCCCCCCTACCCCCCATTTAAACAGGAATACATCATCACAACACAGGAGCCCGCCTAAAAATCAAAACGCCTTTTCAACCCCCCCCTTCACCCCCCCTTTCGGTGTCCGTCTCGAAAGGGATGCGTGGTCAATGGTCGAAGGGCTATTGCCAGCAACTAAAAAGCTATGCGACTACGGCCGTGCATGAGAGCGAGTACATCTCTCCTATCGAGTACATCCACCCCCCACCCCCCCCCCCCCCCCCCCCCCCCCCCCCCCCCCCCCCCCCCAAATTCTCCCTGCTGGCACTATGCACACGTCAACGCACGGAATTCGGAATTCCGCGCCTCGTAATGCCTGGACCCTTTTTGGCGTTTTAATCGTCGGCCAGGTGCAGCTGAGGTCCGATGGATACGAATGTTCGGGCTCCCACGCTGATCCGAGAGCGATAAAAACTCGGGCCCCTCTGAGCGCGGTGGAGGCCGCAGTGTGGAGCACCGTGGCGAGGAAGGTGCGCGCCGCCGCCGCCGCCGCCGCCGCCGCCGCCGCCACAGTTCATTCAACCCACGCGCGCGTGTATTTAGGGTCTGGCCCTCGTTGCTTGAATCAATATGTCTGTTCCACCACCCGCCACCACCATCACCATCGCCGCACAGGATGCACATTTAGACGACCGTGAGGGACGGACGGCCCTGGAGTGATCGTGTGCCTCTACGGTTGGAGTTTCACACCTTTAAAGGCCAAACATGCCTCACCGACCGGGGGGGGGGGGGGGGGGGGGGGGGTGGGAGGGGCTCCTTAACCCATTAACCCCCTTTTCAGAACCGCATTCCCTTTTTCGGGGCACATTACTTGGAATTAGAGTCGAGCATTTTTTTTTTTCACGTACAGTGTAGTGCAGCACAATACGAAAAGGTGTTAAGAACCACAACCATTTTGTTTTTGGGGGACGTATACGCGTAGACTACTTGGAACTACTGTGGGGCCCTTGTTTTCAGCAGCTTGTTGGTAAGGTTTAACTGAGGAGCTGCTGTAGTAACAGCAGTAGTGCCGGTCCCTCTATAGTGCCGGTACAGCAGTACCAGGTATGCGCCAGCCAGGCAACAATACTGGCACTATATTTACCGTCAACCGGCACTATTTACGCCGCACTCTGCTACCACACTAGTTAGTGTTCTCTTTTGCCAAGAAATTTCACAGGCACTAACTATATAGCGCAGGCGGCACTACTCGACCGGCACTACAGAGGGAAGCCGGCACTACTGTATACCAGGTACCTGATGGTGTCTTCGGGTCCGATGCGCATCTATCTACTCGTGAGAGCGCCGCACCTGTACACGCAGTTGCCCATGCGATTGTGTGTCGGGCGTTTGTGCGAGTTGAACACCTTTCGCTCGATCAAAAGCAAGGTGGTCGTTTTGCTGGGCGACGTTAAAGAGCTCCCCATTCACGCGAGGATCCTCAGAAACTTCGAGAGATCACTTTACATCTCTCGACCACCCCACCCCGGCGCTTCATACGCCCACGTTGTTATACGAAGTATTACCGCCGCCGCCGGAGACGCCAGCCGAAGCGCCCCTGCAGAACACTCCGAGAATATTCTCCAGGTGGTCTTAGAATCCCCCGTCGCAGCACGCGTCAAGGATAGAATAGAAAGGGAGTCGCTTGTGGACCTCCCTTTCCCTCGTGGGCGTCGACGAGGAGGTATTTGCTTACTGTGCTGCGACTTTTGGGGTGCCTCTCAGAACGGCGAACCACGCGGCAGGTTACACCTACTGTACCTGCCTGGTACGAGCCTGAGAGAGGGTATATAATAGCGGCTGCCTAAAAACGCGAAGGACTCCGTCGCTCCGCACGGGGCTATGATCGCGCGGCGCATCGCCGGCAGAAGACGAGGACGGCGCGCGGAGCACGGTGCAGCAGCAAGCGCGTACAGTGAATGCGAGACGCACGTGTTGCTGCCCACGTCGCACACGCAGTACATGCCATCAAACGTTGTGCTGGTAGGTAGTCAGTCCTGCGTGGTGGTGGCACCGTTTTTTGGTCTGAGCCAGAGCGCACGCGCCAAGCGCAAGCACACGCGTAGTAGCGTATGTCGCGCTTTCCGGTTTCGTTACGTTCGGCGAGTCTTTGCCCCTACGTCGTGTTGTTGCCGAGGTGGTGAAAGGAAGCAACCGACGTCCTGCAAGCCAAGCACCCTATAGCACCATCTCACCCTTCCAGCCGTGCTTACGGCAAGTATTGGTGTTGCAATTAGCGCCTTCGACCAGGGGTTGCAATTAGGGGTTTTTCCATTAGGGATTGCAAGCACTTTCCGCTGACGAGGGGCTCCTCAACTGAGAAGCTCTGCCAAATAGTCGTGAGGACCCCGCTGTGTATTTTGTGTGTGTGTGTGTGTGTGTGTGTTTTTTTTGTTTTTTTTTTTTGCGATATTTATTCCTTACTCGTACCAGATACCAGGCAGCTATTGTTTTACGCATCTTATCACAATGGGCACCGCTCTGATCCGGAATATAAAGGCCGTCTAAACCTTGATACTAGCACTGAACGGTCCTTATATTTATTTACGCTCAGAGTGGTGGTTGCCACGTACCCGGTACACCAGTTTTTCTTCTACTAAAAATAATATTCGAAAAAAAGTTTGTTTTTTTTTTTTTCGGACGAGAGCTGTTCAAGAGCTCCTTGAGCCTCTCGGGACTGCAGTAGTCCCGCTTTGGGAGACAGATCGCTCAAATTGTAAGCGGTTTGTCCCCCTAAACGGGACTACTAATGTAGCCCTACAAGGGCTTAACCCTGTCGCTTCGTTCCGAAGAAACTGTGTCCCGCACTAACTCCGTGCAGCGTTTTTTCCCCCTAAACAATGGTCGCACTTCTTGACCTCCTCTTTAGGGACCCCCGAGATAGCAACAGAAGCAATGGTTGGATTTTTTTTTTTCTTCATTTTTTTTGGTGGTGTATCAGCCGTCTACGAGCAGCGCATGAGCGCCGAGCAGTACGGGTATGGCATCATGTTGTACCCGCGCGCCGTACGACTCTTCGCGATTGTGACTCGGAAACCTACAGTATGCGTATCATCCCTCAAATCACGCAAGTAAGCCGGTACTGTAATTGCCACTTTTATTTCTCACCGACACTTTTCCCCTCTGGATTCCCGAGAGGAGCCGCGTAACGATCAGGTGCTACCTCTCGACAGTACGAGTCGCGCGCTCTCCTCCCTCCCTGCCCTACCGCCCCACCCCCGAGACGATCCCCATTCCGCGGCGCCCGCCCTACATTGTCTGTCGGCGCGGTCAGACGGAAGAGCACCGGCGCGGGCAGCGACATCCGGGCTCCCTGCAGGCGGCCCGAGCAAGTATGGCGCCCCGTTCGTCGTCGTCGTCGGCGGCGCTGGCATCAGGGACATCCGCGGCTGCTACCAGTAGTGGCACCGGACGCGGCGGCAGCTTTCGTGATGGTGCCGGAGATGTTGATGGCGCGACGGTGCTGACAACAGTGGTCTTGGTGGTCGTTGTGGTGGAGACGGAGAGTATCCGTGCCCGCGCGATGCGCACCGATCACCACGCCTGTTTGCGGAGGAAGACAGCTCAGTGGCACAGGCGGGACCTCGTGTGCCGGTTGGGTGCGCGCAATCGGGCCGCTGCCCCGAGCACGGTGTGACGCCGTCATCCCCGGGAGAAAAGAGTGAGGACGTTTTTTCGTCGGGAGTGGGACGTCCGCAATCCAGGTAACGACTGTTAAAACCACTTTGTCCGGGATGTAAGGAACGCTTGGACTGATATATGAATGCATGAACACGTGGGGGACAGTTTTTTTTCGGAAAGGTTCGTAGAGCGGTCATCGCACATGCACCCATGGAAGATACATCGGAAGCGGTATCACATCTGCGAACCTTTCTGGGAACCGGAGAGCTCGGCTTGATAACCCGAGCGAGCTCCCTTGAACTCCAGACGGGCCTTGTTCGCCCGTCCGAACCTCGCTCGACGCCTCTCTTTTCTCCACGCTGCTGACCCAACGTGGAAGGCTTTCTCCTTGCCCTAAATATAAGAAAGGAAAAGTGCAGCCTTCGGTAGCGGGTCAGAGCTACCACATCACTGGGGACGTTTGGAACTCTACGGAAGTAGGGACTCCATAAAACATCCTTATATTATCGGACAGTGTGATACCAGGGATGCATGCGACGATTTTTTTTCTTTTGTATTTTAGTGGGCAAGAGGACCACCTGCCAAAGGCAGCCAACTATTACGGGGGACCATAATAAATAGGACCAAATATTGCTATTACGGGGGTCCATAGTTAACGGGACCAAATTTTGTTAGTAAAAATAGGTAAATATATAGGTTTTAATGAATACCGTAGGTCCTATTAACTATGTACCCCCGTAATAGTAAAAAAGGCAAATATATTTAGGTTTTTATGTACACCATAGGTCCTATGAACTATGGACCCCCCGTAATAATGATGCGTTGGTGAGTTCTTAGTCTGCTGGCTCACAGCCCTAGTATCGACGCGATGCGGAAGGGTCGGCCGTATCACGGTAGTCTTGTGCGGAGGAAATAGCCTGTGTGCGTGTCCTTCTTGGGTTCCAACGCTGATGCAGTCGAGCCCCGCCGCCCCGAGCGACGTTTATTGCTGTAAGTAGTCCCGTCCGTGGGCGGAAAAGAAGAAGGAACCGCTGTGCGACTTCTCTCTCCCGACAAACGCCGGCCTCAAGCGACGCAATGTTTGCCGGCTGGCTTCACAACGGGAGCTGTTTGATGCGCTCGACGGGATCGGGTTGTGACCGCTTCAACACTGCCCGCACACACGGCTATGCGACGGATCACTTGGAACTGGAACGGGATCATGTAAACCAGTTCCAAAACGAAGGGATCAACCATATGACGCCAGGCAACTCCTTTTTACCGTCAAAGTACACGCTGCTGCCGAAGTCCGCCCTGCCGCGACAGAAATCAGGTTAGAAGTGGCGGTCCCGCGCTTGCCCGAAGCAGTGTCGCAACATGACACGGAACCACTTGTCCCCTCGTCCCGTGCGTGTCATGCATCTGGTGCCACAAATTCACTTGACGCTGGACGGCGGCCCGGCTTTGGGGAGGCACACAACGCAGTTTTGTGGTAAAAATTCAGACCCGCCCTCAACTCAACCCCCCCCCCCCCCCCCCCTGCTGTCTCTAGAAGTGGCCACACCGGATAGTAAATCATCTCATTGAAGCTGTCATCCATGTGCAAGTCAGTCCGCCTCACAAGCAGTTCTTAGTAGGATGGAGCTCACCCTTCATGCGACTCGCCAAGCCCCTCACGGCGCTTCGCACGTGGTGCACGCAATGTCTGCCTGGTCGGTGTTTCTGGTCATACGACTACGGCCACGCGTAATATCGAGTGCACCCCCCCCCCCCCCCCCCCCCCCCCCCCCCCCCCCCCCCCCCCCCCCCCCCCCCCCCCCCCCCCCCCCCCCTGTGTGGTGATACAATCACGGCCATGCATGATATCGAGTACATCCCCCCCCCTCCCTCAGGTAAGCAGTAGATCGGTACGCCCCGCCTCCCTGCAGACACATATCCAGAAATGTACCTATCTTGTGCGCGCGCCTGTCTTCCGTCTGCCATCCGACAACGCGTACAGAGTATTCCTACTCAAACATGAAGCATTCCAGAACTCGTTAAAAACTAAAGCCGGAGGCAAGAATTTGTTCGATTTTTACTTCCTCCTCCTCCTTCTTCTTTTTTTTTTTACGTGTTATTTGTCAAAATCGCCCAACTCGAAATTAAGTAGTTTGTTGCCGGGGACGGGAGTTTCCATCGAAAAAACGATTTCACGCGGAACGATCGTTCTGCTCACGGCCGAAAAGAGACCGAGGTGGAATCGAAAACATGGAGCCGCAACCCCACTCCTTTCCCCCCACCCTCTACACCCCCTCCTTCGCACCATATACCATCGTCCGTCGACCCTGCTATTTCTCAGGGCCGACGACGTGACACTTCGCACCTAACACTAGCATCGCTCGAGGGTTTCATAGAGGATTCCTTGGCCTCCAGGGCTGCCGCCAGCGAAACCCCCAGACGTGTGAACGGCAGCGGCGTCGACCCGCGATTGTCCGGCGGTGATACTCCTGACCTTCGCCCGCGGGATGCCGGTGACACGCCCCCCCCCCCAGGGTGCTTTTCTGCTTGGTTCGCAGCTGTGGGAGGGGGTTGGGGGTGGTCGCGACGGACGTGCCGCGGTTTATCGTGGTGGTGGTGGTGGTGGTGGTGGTGACGATGGTCTCGCGAGGGGAAATGGGTGCGGTGGCGCCGGTGTTGGTGGCGGTCGTGGCGATGGAAGACAGTCGGGAGGGGACGGCGAGCGAGAGTTCGAGGTGAGAAAGAGAGAGGTTTTTTCGTACGGAATCAGTCGGCTTGGCGGGTCTCTTTGAAATGGGTTGTATATACTTGCACTTCGTTTGTTTTTAGCTATTCTTTGTGGCGACGAAAAAACGTGTACAAAGTTAGTTGTCGGAAGAAAACAAATGTGACTTTGAAAGGAAGGGGCCTAGGGCTGGGGCGGCGGCGGCAGGGGGGGAGGGGGGGGGGGGGGGGGGGGGGCTATTCGGAAGATCATTTTTTACGTTCGAGGACGTGGTGAGAATGTGCGGTGGGTTCATTGGCTGTGTCTGCAAAGGATCAAAGGGGTTCGTTTTTTATACAAGTTAGTTTTCATTTTTTCCGTGTTTTTTTTGTTTGGCGGCGGCGTGAATAGTTTTGTGGGCAGGTTCGTTGAGGCGATAGCTATCATGCTGCCGCCGCCGCCGGCTCGGGGGCGCTTTGTCCGTCCATTAAATTTCCTCTACCCTTCTCTGGAGGGCATACCGCATGCCCAGCATGCGGTACATGGTTCCCGCGCTTTGACTTGAGTCTCTTTTTTACCGCAGCAAGAGTGATCCACACTGATCTCAAATATATTTCCTCCAAACCAAAAAACTTGGGTGCATTTCTGGAAGGGTTCGCCCTGTTGCTAGTGCTGTTGCTGCTCCACGGTCTGCCGATCATTTTTCATTTTCGGCGCACGTCCGTACGTACGCTAAGAGGCAGAGGATCGCGGAGAAAGAGCGATACATGAGATCGACCTTACCGACCCACGGGTGCGAGGTAACAGGTAACAGGGAGGTGTTAGACTTCGGTAAGAAGCTTACGAAATGATGTGGGGGGGGGGGGGGGGGGGGGGGGGGGGGGGGGGGGGGGCAGAGGACATGCGCACCTGCTGTCTGCATGGACTAGTTGAAGAGGCAAGGTTTTGGCCCACCATGCGCACGTGCTCTCGCCTGCCTCTACGCTCGTGGTGCACTCTTTGCGGTGCAGACCGTCGTTGCGTTTTTGCATGCGGTATCCCGCAGGGCTCAGGGCGAAAGGAGTCTACTACTACTGTAATAGGGCGTCGTGTTGCCTATCACCCACCCCCCCCCCCTCCCCCCCCTTTCCTTTTTTTTTTTTACCCGTTTGTTGTTCCTTTCTCTTTCCGTCTACTTGTCTGTTTGACTGTCTGTCTGTCTGTCTGTCTGTCTGTCTGTCTGTCTGTCTTGTCCGTCTCTCTGTTTCTCTGTCTCTCTGTCTTTCTGTCTGTCTGACTGTCTGTCTGTCTTGTCTGTCTCTCTGTCTGTCTGTCTGTCCGCCAACCCCCACCCGGCCCCCTCCCCCACTTTCCGCCTCTCGGCCCAGCGGTTGGTGTCTTCTCGTTGGCCTACCCGATTACGGTTCTTCGACTCGCTTCCGGAGGCCTGCGACACCGCCTCCAAACCTTCGCAGGGGGGCGGGGATGCGACCACGGTGGTGGTGCTCGGGGGTAAAACACGATACCGGAAACGGAGGCATTCGTCTATCGGTCAGGGGATGAGCCTGTTGGGGGTTCAAGGTAAGCACGAGGGCCGGACGGGGGGGGGGGGGGGGGGGGGGGGGGGGGGGGGGGGGGGGGGGGGGGGTGTGCTGATGTCATGCATGGCCGTAGTCGTATGACCATCGACCCTCTCATCCCTACAATGCCGGGACGGAGCACGTCGGGTTTTCACCAACCAACCAGGCGGACATTGCCTGCACCAAGTACGCCACAGGCAAAACAACCGGCGAATACTGCCGCGGGGGGATGATGCGCAAGGGCGAAACGCCCACGACGGTAAAAAAGGGGCGCCTGATGATAAAAATCCGGCGCCCCAGCACCTCGCCCTCCCTGAAGACACAGTCCGGTGGAGTTGTACGCACAAAACAATTGCACGGGACCATTTCGAGACCATGTTTGGATAAATTATCACGGCGGCATGTCGGCGTTTCCCTTTTTTACAAGGCCAGCGTAGGTACTCGCGACTTTCCCCGACCTCTGTGAAGAAGAAGCGAGAGGGGTAAGCACGTCGGTCCCAAGAAAAGACTGCTGCGGTTCGTGCCTCCCGTGCATCACCACTGTGACAGTCAAGAACACAGCCGTAAAATGCGCGAAGGTAACTCAATTTCTGCCCCACTCATTGGAGCTGTCATTCATGCGCAAGTCCGCCTCGCAAGCGGTTCTTCGTAGGATGCAGCTCGCCGTTCGTGCGACTCGCCGGACACCTCACGGCGCTTCGCGCTTGGTGCAAGCAGTGGTTGCCTGGTCGGTAAAAACCCGACGTGCTCCATCCTGGATTTTGTAGGGGTGCGAGGGTCTATGGTCATACGACTACGCCCTTGCATGATATCTAGTACACCCCCCCCCACACTACATGTACTTATTACATACTTCGAAGTATAGATATATACATGTATACGTATATTTGTCAATTTTTCGTACTTTAGCCAACTTTTCTCTTCATACAAATCACTTTTCGGCATAACGCGAAATACTCGGGCACAGGAAGCCCGGCCGGACACATTGGTCGAGGTCTCGGTGCGATCCGTGCACTCTGGAGCGCGTGGCGGGCGCCCAAAGTTTTATTTTTTTTTTTTTCCGGTGGGAGTGGATAAGACGATTTCCCTGGTTTCAGTACGAGAGGCCTTATTCTGTACGTACGTATCGGTACATGCTCTCTGTTTTCTCCCCCCGGCTCTCATGAGCTGTGAGCACACAGCTCAGGCATATACCAGGTACGCAACAGACAACATGCACAGATCCCATCGTTCCAACGCTGCCGCCCACACGCCGTGCGTGTTCGACACACCCATATGCGCGGTGTTGCTGTGGTTGGTTGTGTTTGTCGGAGCGGGTCGGTCCGCATTCCATACTGCCATATATATTTTTATCCGTATGTACCCAGGATGACGTACAATATCCCTGTACATTTTTTTCGGGTTGTTGCACGGAGCACGGACCACCGCCTAGAGAACAATACCCACAGCAGTGCACAGAGCGTGCTTACCTCCAGCTTCCTACAGCACCACAACCCCGCTGCCCAGCAGCAGCAGTGGGCACACCTTGCGCGTATGGATGATCGTACTGCGGCTCATTCGTACAGCAGCGTTCGTACAAAACATACTTACAGCAGTACAGTAAGTTCTGATTGCAGTGTCCTACATTGCTGACCGATAGATCCTAGAGCCAGCTGAAAGGGGATCAGTACACGTACGTTCCTCGCGTGGTCGTGCGTGTACAAGCTACTCTACTGCTGTAGGAGATCGTGCAAAGTGTTTTAGATTGCGTAAAAAAACACGACGTGCCAGTTGTACGGGCACTGTTCTAGCGTAGACGTCAATACTGCGCTGGTTAACATTTTCGTTTCCGAGGTTCGACTCGCACCATCCACGCTTTTTTTTTATTTCACTTTTGATTTTTTTTTTTTCGTACCACGACTGCAACAACAGTACTACACAGCAGTGACGATACACTCGTCCCACACCTTGCTTTTCTGAACGTATAGCATGATATACGTACTGCTGTAATATAAGTTGTGTGTGTTTATTTTCCACTTCTTCTGACTTTTTTTGTGCCAGTACATTCGTCCACATTGCTTTTCTGAGCGTATAGTATGATATAGTACATGCTACTTGTGTGTTTTAGCCCAAGTTAAAGAGTTTGGGCGGCGCGCTTGCGTGTGGCGTGTGGCGTGCGTTCATACCTCAACATTTCACAGCTACTCTCACTACTTGGGAGTAAAGCAAAGTATGTTCGAGAAAATACTGCTGCTGTTACCGTAGGTACTTCGTACACACACACACGCAGTATTTCGGGGGTTTTTGTACTCGAGATACTGCGAGTACTCGCAGTATTTTGAGGTTCTGTAGATATACTACTGCGTGTACTTTCGGGCTCGCACTACTGCGGGGCTCGCTACTGCTGCTGGCATGGATACCGCCTGTTGTGCTTCAAGTATCTCGGGGTTCTGTACCGCGGGCACTACAACTATACAAGTCCAGCAGTATTTCGTGCGTTGGTGGTGTTCGTACTGCTGCTTCTGCGAGACTCAGTACTCGCAGTAGTAATGAAATACCCTCAATATGCCCAGTATACTTCGAGCATGAAGTATACTTAAACCGTCTGTGCGCCGTGTCGACTTGCTCGGCGTTCGCCACAAAACACACACCCAGATAGTCCCACACGAGTGGGAGTTGGAGCAAACAACGTTCGCTGGAGACAACTTGAGCACTTGAAGCAGTCTGGCAGTATTTCGAGATACGCATTTTGCGAGGAATATGTATGCATGTACTGCGAATACTCTCAGTATCTCCGGGTTCTGTACTGCGCATGTTGCCTTTACCCCGAGTATTTCGCGTTTCGGTACTACTTACTGCGGGTACATACTTACCTGTATTCTCGGGGTTCGGTGGTGCTCACACTCTCATTACTCTCAGTATTTGGGCCTTCTCAGTACTCGCAATATTTTTTGTCGCCAGTACTCCGGTACTCTCAGTACTCGGACTACGATTTGTTCTCGAGCATTTATCTGTGAAAACCTTGATATTTTCCCTGAGCACCAAGAAACATTTATTTTGGGGGAAACATATATATTATTATGTGCTGTACCTTACTCAGCCGGTCACAAAGTATTATGGCGCAACCTCGAGCTCGCGCAACTTTTTTGTACTTACGAATTAATCGCCGCGAGTCAGCTGGATCAATATATCCACTTACCTATACCCTATTATATATTATTGTAGTAATGATCCCTCACTAATTCCGCGAACAGTATAATAGTCTGTCCTCAAAAATATGTTGTGTGTTCTTCACGTTAAAATGATGGGTGGATGCAGCTGCTACTTCTGAACAAGTGTGCAGGGTTTCATACGATATTTATTTCGCTCTTGCGCCACTCCCCTATTATTACGGTACCTCCCGGAGGGGAACCTTGTATATATATATATATATATATATGGACTGAGTCAGCGTCGATTGGCATCGACGCTGTTAATCACGCCAATCACTGCCTGAGCCAGACAACCAGGGTACCGTTTTCGTTTTTTTTGTTGTAGGCGGTCACCATGGCTGTCGGTCGAGATACAAGTAGATCACTTATGCGGGGGTGGAGAACCTTAACTCCGCACAAGGGGAAATGGTCGTATCACGTAGTGTGTGTGTACCCACGAAGCAGCTGCATGGTACACATACCCCCACGCTGGCTGCCTCTGGAAGCGGCCGCACACACCAGGAAAAAAAGAACTCATTTCATTTCGACGCTGTCATCCGTATCCAAGAAAGTCCGGCTCTAGAGCGGGTCCTGGTAAGCCGCAGCTCACCCTTCATGCATGCGACTCGCCCGCACCGAGAAAGAAAGCACGCTTTCAGCAAGCGCACTGGTGGGGATGGTAGGGGTAGAGCCGAGCCGAGGGTACACGAAAAACAAAAAATCGACAGGCCAGGGCGCTTTTTTTTTTCGAGACAGGGTGGGGGGCGGGAGGGGGCGCGGGGGGCGGGGGGGCGGGGGGGGGTGTACTCGATAGGAGAGATGTACTCGATCTCATGCATGGCCGTAGTCGTATGACCAGGCGGGGGGGGGGTACTCACTTGTTGATTGCCTTGGTCATTTGACCACTGACCACGCATACTGAAATCGACCAAAAAACAAATCTGAAATATATACCAGGTATATATATGTTTTTCAGTTAAGTTCTGACAAAAAATCCCAACCCGCTCCGTACACTCGTACAGTTTGTTTTCAATTCCGACATGTTGGTGAGTTTGGCTCCGTTTTCTATTTTTTTCGTTTACCCCTGGCGGAGCGCCTACTATTCCATTGGCTCCTTCCTCACCTGGGCACCTTGACAGAAACAAGAGTGCATTCAACCGGGTAGAGCATTGACGTGACCTACATACAGCCCACATCAGTAAGTGTACACAAATATCTCCAAGAATAGTGTTGAATTTTTTTTTTGACAAAATGACATTTCCAGCGATAGTTGACGTAGACTAGCAGTTGAGGGACCCCCCTCATCGGTCACAAATAGGTTGGCCCAAGTTTGATACCTGTATCGTAGCGATAACTATTGCGGGGGTCCATAGTTAATAGGACCTATGGTATACATAAAAACCTATATATTTACCTATTTTTGCCAACAATATTTGGTCCTGTTTACTATGGTCCCCCGCAATAGAATGGAAGCGGCGTTGTTCATGTTTGATCGGTATGTATATTAGCTGCCCTCCCCCCCCCCCCCCCCCCCCCCCGTCCCTATGCTCGGTTCCCCCGCCTCGCCTCACCGTACGGCTCTCTCTCGCGCCCGAGGCAGGAACCGACGGCCAACTGCCGACGGTGGAAGGCCGAGCCCGCTCCCACGCCATAACTTGCGTCGGTGGCCACGTTTCCGTGAGGTCACTCCGCGTGCGTGCTGGTGCATCGTTGGCCACCACCGCCACCACCGCCACCACCACCACCACTACCGCCGCCGCCGCCGCCGCCGCTTCTGTTCCAGCTACTTCCGTAACGGCCCGAATACCATCCGAGACAGCGCCGGCGAGCGCGGTTTTCACGAAAGCGGGTGGGGCGGGAGGAGTGAAACCGGAGGCGGACCCTGATAAGGGGATGCGGAGGAAACGTCCCCGGCTGGTGTTCGATCGTCAGGCCGCGCAGGTGAGAAGAGGGGAGGGAGGGAGGGAGGGAGGGAGGGAGCGACGAATGGGGGGGAGGCGCGGGCCGGTGGGGGGGGGGGGGAGAGGGCGATGGTAATTGATGGTGGGACAAGCGCAAAGGGGGTGTTTTGGCCTCTACAAGGGCGGAACATGGACCCCCTTCGTACAACTTGCTCAAGCTATTCCGCACTCAGCAGCCGTCTCGCCCCGTTGCCTCCCACGTGATTTCCTCTCCGTTTTCGGAGAGCCCTCTTGCGCATATTCTGGTAGATGGAGTCAATCGTAGCAATACACACTCGGGTTCCACCTTTATGTGCTAAAATTTCCGGAGCGGGTTTCGAAGTCGTGATTTTCCATGAATTTTTACGCACATTATAGCCGCAACTATATATATATATACAAGGTTCCCCTTCGGGATGTGGGTGACGTGAAATCCCGAGGGGGGGGCGTCGCAAGGCGAAAAGGGAGTCACAGGTAACACCCGTGCAGCTGTTCTTGGCGGAAACGGGAGCCACGGGTTAGCGTGTTGCTCGAAGGAAAGAGTAGTAATGATTAATAGTAGTCGGAAGGAAACCGAGTACTACTCTTTTTTGTGGTGGACACTACACTACTATTAATACATGCACGCGGTACCATCGGTTGATTACTGTACCGTCACTATACACCACCACCACTACTACGCAGATGTTGTACGGGTAGAAGCAACATGCGCTCTACAAAATACTACCGCGGGTACACTACTGCGACTGCCAACTATACTGCTACAAAGTACTACTGCTGACCAAACCCTCGTATAATCTACAGACAGTCGTATAACCACGCGGTACCATGGATAGGGGCATGACTGCTATAATATACTGTTGCTACACACCACCAGTAATACGTAGATAGATGCGGTACAGGTAGAAGCAGCATGAATAAATACTGCACTACAATACCTACTGCTACAGAACTGTTTGTTCCTATGATAGTACTAAAGCTTCCATACAACGGCGACGCAGCATGCAAGCGGTACTATGAGTTGGGAGCATTACTCTATATACTGCTACTACTCTTCTCAATGTACACCAATACAACTACGCAGATGGATGTACTGCTGTAGTAAAAATGGTAGAAGCAGCAAGCACGCTACAAACTACCTGGTACTATAATACTATCACGACTACTCTTAAGGATGATGATTTCGTAAATGTACAGGCTACCTACCTATCCTATACGGCGCTTGATGGCATCTACTTAGTAACTGCTATTGGCCACAGCGGTACCATGAGTTGGGGGCATCACTATTTATTATTATTACTATACTGCTGTTACTCTTAGTGTAAACCACAACTACTTCGCAGATAGATGTACTGTAGTAAAGGCAGAAGCAGCATGCACGCTACAAACAACCTGGTAACATAATACTACGACTACTCTGTAATGTATACTAGATGATTTTGTACATGTACAGGCTATCTACCTGTTCTATACGGTTGAGGGCATCTACAGCAGTAACTGCAGCACATGCTGTGGGCCAGGTATATGCATAGCAGCAGCAAGCAGAGGTAGACGGGCCGAGGTAGCCAATTTTGT